>CM076575.1:1999744268-1999846365 GCA_034641835.2 Pinus albicaulis | reverse complement strand
TCATAGATTTATTATAAAATGACATTTTATAGTGAAAGAAGATGAAAAAATAGAGTGATGTTTTACACAGTAAAAACAGATTTTTAAAGACATTAAAACAATAAAAAAATAGGTTAAAGAGTATTAGTGGTTAAAGTGTATCAGTTAAAGAGTATCAGATGAGAGATAAAGCTTTAAAACTGATTGAAGATCAAGTTCCAGTGTTGAAGACACCTCAAACAGCCAGCTGTATCCTAAGTCCAACAAGAAAGATATTTTATTTTAATAAATAGGACAACTTGCAAGTTTGTTATGCAGCTGTCACTATATTTTTGTAAAAATATATTTTATTTCCAAAAAACATTCCTAGGAGTATTCTAGGATATTTTGTATTAATTTTTGCATAAACACTTCATTACTTGAAGTATTAGTGTGGAATAAATTGTTGAAGATTTCTATAGTCAATTTTTCTATACCTGAAGGGTTTTTGTACCAAGTTTCAAGTCAGCAGGCTGGATCAAAGCAATAAAGCATCATATTTCAGGACTCATGTGTTGGGCCACTTAAGTGAAGCACTTTATTCTGTTATTTGTTAAATATTCTTATGTTTTCCATTCACACACAAATGTGTTCTAAATTTTAATGTGAAATCAGGAAGTGATATATCATAATTTGTTAAAAGCATTCTGTTATTTACTGGTTTTCATTTTAATGTTTTCTGCTAATATTCAGACTAGGGAACCCTTAATTTCTCCCTAATTTCGATTGACCCCTACCTATTCATTCCTTATCTGGATCAAAGAATCCTTGATTTCTCTTTATCTCGATTAAACCGCTTCACCAATCAGCCTCAAAGATCTTGAGTGACTCTGCTATCTTGCCCTAAATTTTTTTGACTTTAGACCTTGATCATGATCTATTTGCTTGACACACTGACTCCATTTTCCCAATGGAAAACAGATCCATCACTATCCATCTCAGTAAGTGATTTTTTCGCACCAAACCAAACCAAATATCAAAACCAAATTGCCCCATATAACTAGCCTAAGATCATATATAAAAACAAAGTTAAATCTTATAGAGAGAGCCCTCTCTAAGCCTGAGGAAGGCTAGATCCTAAAGCTTAAAAGTAGGTCTTGTTAGGAATTTGTAATTTTAGCAGATTGGTAAGACTAAAACTGCAGAAGCAACATCGTTTCAACCAACTTTTGGATTCTAGGATCTAGCCCTCCTGAATCCGGAGAGGGATCTCTCCAATATGTACAAAGATGGATTTGTCTTTGAAGTTTGGGGTTATGATATTAGGCTAGTTATGAAGGCCAAAGGTTTGTTTGTTTTTTGGATGGTTGAGCATGATTACTGTTCAATATGGAAAGTTCTGAGTGCAAAAAGTTCCAAAGGTGAGAAGTTGCAGGCAATCAGAGTAAGCTTCGGTCGAAAAGGTAGAAAATTGCAGGTTTTAGTCCATTGGGCTATGGAGTCATAATAGGGTTTAATTGGAACAGCAAGAGGCAAGAGTGGTCCATGGGGCAAGTCATCTATGTCTAAGGATCTCTTTGAAGATTGATTTATGGAATGGAATGATACAATAAGAAAGAGAAATAAACAGATGCAGAAACAAGAGCAGTCCAGGATCTGATAAGTACTTTTAAACTAGTCAGCCTTTGACATGGACTCAAGAAAGACATAAAAGTAAACTAGGATCTGGTAAGTACTTTGAAACTAGCCAGCCTTTGATACACTTTTAATAGAAAACATCTTAAAACAGAGGGAAACTTGAAGGCAAATTTTGGATTAGAAACTAGCGGGCCGGGCTCACCACAAATCCTCTCCTAGTTCTTCTTTACTTGGTTACTTTCAAGACAAATACAAAGATAACAACAGAATGGCCTAAGTTCTGGTAAGTACTTTGAAACTAGCCAGCTTTTAACACATTCAAAGGGAAACAATCAGATAGTCTGTGGGATCATTCTGGGACTAGGGCTCACCATATCTTCCTCAGTTCATCTTCACAAAACATATACTGAAAATAACATCTAAGAATAGCATTCAGATAAGACAATAAGATGAGGGAACGCGAGCATTCCTATGCTTGAACTGAATTAAATCATTCCTAAATAACACAATTTAGAAGAAAAAATTCAGATAAAGGTTTTCTGTTAGAGAAGGTTACTGATGTATAGCAGGTCCTAACTCTATGCATGTTGTTCTTTATAAGAGAATATGAAACATAGATGAAAACAGAAATAAAAATAACAAGTTACAATTAGAGAAACATCACCGTCAACATAGACCAAGATCCCATAAATCAGCTTCTATTGATGCTTCAAACCAGTTACAGCTTTAGGTCCAGTGCTTTAGGTTACCAACCATCTACACATCTCAGCCTAACCTATCTATCACCAGCAAAGCTCCAAGAGCTAGTGAATACTATGTACAATCAGAAGTTTTTTCTCTAACGTATATCAAAGTTCTACAACCAACCCCTCACTCATCTTCTATTGTAGTATATATAGAAGAATGAGGAGGTGAGATATGATAAAACATCTCAATTACAATTAATACAAAGTTAATGTCTTCTTGGCCCTTGGGGGGTTTTAATGAAGAAACTGTATAGGTGTTTCACTGTATTAATTGATTTACACTTATGAATTAAGATCGGTGGGAGCTTTGTTGACCTTCATTAGGGGAATTTTGAGGTCTAAAATGGGCCTCCTAAGTAAATTATAAAATAATAGTGGAAAAAATCAAATAAGATTTGATGACATCATCAAATTTTAGAGGGAAAAATGAAAAAACTACTTTTTCAACTCATATTTTCAACTTATCTCCCAAAGTTTTTACTCAAATTTCGAGCGGGAGTACTCATTGGATGTGAAATTTAATTCCTCATCCAAGGAGTACGCATGTTGCATACTTTCGATGGGTCCTACTACACGAAAAATGAGAAATACATAAAAAAACGTGATTACAATCACGTTTTTATGTATTTCTCATTTTTCGTGTAGTAGAGTTCATCGAAAGTATGCAACATGGGTACTCCTTGGATAAGTGCATCAACGGAATTACTCTGCTCAAATTTGGTATTGGAGATAAGTTGAAAATACGAGTTGAAAAAGTAGTTTTATTATTTTATTATTTTTTAATATTTTTACCCTTTTACTTAAAAAATGGTGAATCATCCCCCATGGTTGACATAATCATCTTGAATCCAATTGGTTGTTATAAAGTTTATTTTTTTTGTACATTTTCCTTATGAGGCCCATTTTAGACCTCAAAATTCCCCTAATGTGAGGCTCTGTGTGATGCTAGGGTTACTTTGCAGATATCTTTTGCATTAAGTTTCATTGCAGAAGTAACTTTCTGGCTACGCTTGAGGCGAAAATCTTCATTTGATCAATAACTTCAGCCTCTGATTGAGTACTTTGAGGAATAGGTGGCACTGTGGTAGTTGAGAGGAATCGATTTGCCTCAGATTGTGGCGGTGGAAGCATTCCTGCTTGATAAAACACTTTAGGTTTTCTGTAAACTGTGTTTTATTTGGGGATTAGGCTTTTGATAAGCATCTTAGACGTAATCCCCACCAATCTGTCCTTTAATCCTCTATTCTGGTTAATTTTTGTCTTCGTCTCTGATACTCTTTTCCTGTGCCAAATCCATGGTTTTTGCTGATGTGCAGGGTTGCGCAGGGTCATCTGGCATCAGTGCTTGGATAAACATCGATGAAAACATGAAATTAGGCACCTTTGAATGATTTTCCCTCGATGAATCGAAAGCGGGAGGGTCGTCACCCTCTACTTTTGAATTTCTTCAATTTATAGCGGAAAAACACTTAAAAACCTGCAAAATACAAAAAATGTTATGAAATCCTGTGTAAATAGGTTGACTGCTTCAAAGGACGAGTGGAGGAAGCGTGGCCATTGGATGGCATCATCCAATGGTCGGGATTGATCAGGAGAGATCGTGGACTGGGCGAAAGAAGATTAAATCTGAGCTGTCGATCACGTAGAGATCGACGGTCGGGAATGGAGGTTGAAAGTCAAACAGATGAAACAGGACGATGGAATGTGGACCATCGATCTGTAGATCAGATCGACGGTGGAGATTGATTTTCTGCCGCGCCATAGCCCGATTATCGCATGGGCACCTTATTTAAATGTCGGGCATCTTCGGCGAGCGATCATCGTTGGATGGCCCGCCCCAGATCGAATGGTCCACGGCAATATCACTGGGCATCCCAATTCGAATGTTAATGCACGATGGACGACAGATGGACGACGGTTTTGCAAATAGTACACGAGATGCGTGGCGGCAAGTGTAATCACTGGCCATCAGGGGAAAACAACCTTTTTCCCGAAGGTGGTGCGATGGATACTGCCAGTTTTGGGAAACCGGCTTTCGGGTAGTGAGGACCATGGAAAGATGCACTCCACACCGTCCGATCTGCAGATCAGATCGATGGTGTAGAACGGTTTAAGAAAATGGTACCGAAAAAATAATGCGAAATAATTAAAAATCCAAAGTTTCAATTAAAACAAAGGTTTTAATGTTTTCGGGGTGAAATATTTGTTTTAAAATGGATAAGCGCCTGATTGACTCAACGCCTGGTTCTGGCGCCAGGGCGCATGGATAAAAAGGGTTAGGGACTTGGCTGAAGGGGGCTTAAGTCCAATACATATAAAATATGCATTTTAATGGTTTTTTAAGGATTTTGAAAGGAAATGAAGGTTTCGATAAGGCTAAGAAGGGGTCTTAGAACCTTATCAAGGGTTTTTATGACGTGGAAGGGGGAGAAACATGCAAAGGAGGGATTTTCATGGGAAATGAAGGGGTAGAAAATGAGGTTATCTTTTGCAGAGAGGGAAAGGGAAAAATAAGCTTGCAGCAGTACTTCTTTTATCTGATTTCAGAGTTTTTCAAGATGGGAACAACAGTGAAGGTTTGGACAGAGGCATGAGGCCTTCAAAAAGTCTTCAAGAGCCAAAATTTTTTAGTGAGAAAAATTGTTCCTTGAAGGATCAAAAATAGATTTAGCCACCTTTTGGGATAATCAAATTTTACAGGTGGCTAACAGTGGCTCCACTTGGGGATGGTGCCTTCTTGAAGGCATCGAGAACTTTCAGACCTACATTCTTTGGGAGGCTGACCATGTGCCTGATCCTTTAATGTTCTCTGGGGGGCTGATCAGTTGCCTAATCCATTGGGCTGCTCTTCCTGTGCTGGGATGATTTTCTTTGAAAATGTATTAGCAGTCATAAAAGCAATGGATCTTCATCAATACAACTTTCTACTTACCCAATCCTACAGATCTAACATTTTTTCTTCAATAGAGTGCACTTGGATTCGAAAACTCTTTTCACAACATTTTATTCTTTTGAAATCAGGGAACTAATCTAATTCTACTCCTTATTTCTCCCTAAACTCAAATTAAACAGTTGAGTTCAGATGCTTCTCTACCTATTCTACTATCTGTTTGGATTAAACTATCCAACAAATCTTTATTCTATAATTTCTACAACAGAAATTGAAAAGCACTCAAGTCAGGATTGAACAGTCTAACTTGATGCTGGTCTATGGCATAAAAGACAAGCTACACATAGACATTTATTTCACAAAAATTAAATAAAAAATGGAAGGCTTAAGATCTGAAAATTTGGAAACATTTCCTTCCTCTTTTCACAGCGCTGTTTTGACTCTTATTGAGCTGTCTTTCCTTTTCTTCTGGTTCATATTTTGAGCTAATTAGAACCAGTTTTTTACATCTCTTTGACTCAGAAAAATAGAACAAATTTGAGTCATTTCTCTTTGCAACCTTAGGTTCAGATTTTGATCATGTTTGAACCTTTAATTTCTAACCTAAACTATCTACTGATAAGCCAAGATTAGACAGTTTGGCATATCAAATTCACTATCCTATCAACAGAAAATTGAAAGCTAATTAGTCAAGAATAAACAGTTTGACTAACTAGAAGTGTGTTTTTCAGGAGTGGAATTTGAGCTTGCACACTTTCAGATTTATCTCTCTTTTTTGGTATGGGGCTATACCTTGCTTGTTTTCAAAATCTGCCCTCTTTTCTTTCTTTTCATTGTTTTTGTATTTTTGTTTTTTACAACTTTGAATGCAATGGTGGATGAAATATTTATAATAGAAAAAGATAAAAAGGCTTTTAAAACATGACATGGATCAAGAGAAGTAATGTTTGAGCATCCTGCTATTGACAGGACCCCCAAACAATTCTGCTCATTCAACTCCTGCAGGAAAAATGCATTGTTACCAGCAGCTGAATGAATAGAGCAAGGGCCAAGCCATAGGTTGTCAAATTTTCCATGCTTGCCCTTCTCTTTCCTCCTTGAGTCCCATTTTAAAACTTTGTCCCCAATCTTGAAATTGCTGGCCTTTGTTCTTTTGTCAAAAAGCTTTTTAATGCTGTCTTGTTTCTGCAATGCTTTGTTATACACTTCCTCTCTAGTTTGCTGAAGATGAATGGTCTGATTTATTCTTTTGATCATGTCATTATCTTCAGTTTGAAACTCTTGAATCAAATTTATCACTGGTACACCAAGGATGTTTGGAAAAATTGCATCAGTACCGTACACAAGCTGAAAGGGTGACATACCAATGGATTTCTTCAAAGTCAATCTGTCAGCCCAAAGTGCATGAATCAGCTTTGTGTGCCAAGAATTCTTGTTGTCCTCCAACAGTTTCTTGATTATGTTCACTAAAATTTTGTTTGAGGATTCTGCAAGTCCATTACCTTGAGGGTAATAGGCCGTGGAATGCCCCAATGTTATCTGATATCTGTGACAGAACTCAACCATCTTCTTTGATCCAAATGCTGTTGCATTATCAGTGATGATCTTGGTAGGACAGCCAAATCTGGAGAGAATATTAGTCTCCATAAATTTTATGATAACTGAATCATTGGCCTGCTTACAAGGAATGGCTTCTATCCACTTAGTGAAATAGTCTGTGGCAATGAGAATCCATCTGTGCTGGGCAGAAGATGGGGGATGGATTTCTCCTATAAAGTCAATTCCCCACTATTGAAAAGGGACTTCAACAGTGATTGGATGCAGAGGGAGGGGTAGCAGTTTTCTTTTGCCTTCAAAAAGTTGACACTTATGACAGGCTATGATCATCTGGTGTACATCATGGAAAAGAGTAGGCCAATAGAAACCAGCCCTCAAAATTTTGTTGGTTGTTGTCTTCCAGTACAAATGACCTCCACACTCTCCTTCATGGAACTGGTACTTAACCTTCTCTGCATAAAACTCGGGCAAACATTTAAGCAATAGACCACTTGCATTCTTCTAATAAAGACATTTATCTATAATGCAGTAGTTTACAGCTTTCAATTTGAGGAACCTTGCCTTTGTTTTTGTCAAATAGGGAGGTGTATTCAAATTAAGCAGAACATAAAGAATATCAACATACCAATAGGAATTCATAAAATGAATTTCAACAGTGGGAGTTGAAATTTCCTCTTGATCATCTAAAGCATTAATCATATGAATATCAAGAACTTCACAATTTGATTAAGCCATTAATCTAGCTAGACCTTGGCCTTTGATGAGCTTAGTGGGTTTTATCTCTAAATCATATTCAAGAATAACAACAATCCACTTACCTCTCTTACCATCTGGGTCCTGTATTAGAATGTCTTTAACAACTGAATTTGGGACAAAGGCAATAATATGTGAATGAAGGATGTATACTCTGAAGTCTTTCAATGCTTTAACCAAAGCAAAAGCTTGCTTCTCCATAATGTTATACTTCAAAGGGGCATCCCTCAATGCCTTGCTAAAGAATGCGATGGGCTGCTCTTGTCCTTGTGGATTTTTCTATAAAAGGACAACAACTATGGTATGTTCTGATGCAAACGAGAAAATATAAAAATCTTTTGAAAAATTAGGACTTATCAGAACCGGTGTTTTGGTTAACGCTTGTTTCACCAGTTCAAAGGATTGCTTTGCTTCCAAGGTCCATTTTACCCCTTGCTCCTTTTTCAGCATGTTTGTGATATTCCTAAGGAGCTCAGCCAAGTTGGGTATGAACCTTCTCAAAAAGTTAATCTTCCCAATGAAAGATTGCAACTCCTTGATGTTTTGAGGATGAGAGATTTGCAATATGGCCTCAATCCTCTTTGGATCTATCTTTATACCCACTTCTGAAATAATGTGTCCAAGAAGTTTACCTTCTTGGAGCCCAAATAGTGTCTTCTTAGGGTTTAAAGATATTCCAAACCTTCTGCACTTCTCGAAAACATTTCTCAAATGTTCTAAGTGTTCTTCATCTGTTTTTGAAAACACAGTGACATCATCAAGATAGATAATGATGAAGAAGCCCAATTTTTCTGAGAATGCTATGTCCATGGCTCTTTGGAAAGTTGCTCCAACATTCATTAGACCAAAGGGCATTTTCACATACATGAAAGTGCCCCATGGTGTAGTAAAGGTTGTCTTTAATTGATCAGCAGGGTAAACCAAGATTTGATTGTACCCTGAATAGCCATCCAGCAAAGAAATTCTTCTAGACCC
Organism: Pinus albicaulis; assembly: GCA_034641835.2. Classification (NCBI taxonomy): domain Eukaryota; kingdom Viridiplantae; phylum Streptophyta; class Pinopsida; order Pinales; family Pinaceae; genus Pinus; species Pinus albicaulis. Next base: position 1,999,837,848 of record CM076575.1, on the reverse strand, counting down.
TACCACCCTTTGTAAATATGATCCATCTTAGGTAGAGGGTAGTTGTCTTTTAATGAAGCTTTGTTCAAGTCTCTAAATGTTAGGAATTACTGCAGCAATAAAAAATATTTACCGAGAGAATAATACACATACAAAACCCAACAACAAATCACATAACCATAAACACAATGTTTAACCAGGAAAACCCCAAATCTGGGGAAAAACCCAACCAATGAAATTTCATTAACCATTGGCCAAAAAACCCTGGCCAATCCGGCCAAGTGAGCCTTCACCACTCACCTCCAGGCCTGCATTACAATGAAGTCTTCCCAGCCTTTTTATAGGCTCCATTACATGCAATACCATGGGTCAAAACCATGGGTGCACAAAACCATGTGCCCCAAAACCACTACTATTTACCCTAGTCAACTTTGACTCTATCCCGAGTCAAGTTTACCTAACAATTCCCCCCTTAAACTTGACTTGGGGATTATTGACTAAATCCAGCCAAACCTGCTAAATGAGACAACCCCGCTCACTCTAGCTCCTCCCCCCTCAAATTTTTACCCAGGGTAATTGTTAACTTGACATCCCCCCTATCACCTAGGTCTAACCTAGACTTTACCAGTGATTTACCCAGGGGTACGCATGCCATACCAGGTCTTACAGCAGTATGCCCATTTACATGTAATACATTAACTCCATAATTTTTTGTTTCATTGTTGTTGTTCTTTGTATGACCATTCTCTACATTCATACATGATGTCCTCTCCAAAGAGGACATCATAGTTGTACATAAATCTGCCGAATGACATCAATGTCCATATAAAAAGAATCCATCTACTGGATTACATGGATCACCAGCCTCTGTAACCGCCAGTCCTCTAGGAATTCTCTTCAGATACATGGTTCATCAATTTAATTAATTCACCTGCAAATATCCTCTCTCATTTGACATTCTTCAAAACATTTGATTTACACATTCTGTCAAACACTTTCCTAGCACAATGGATTTCCATGGTTGCATGAAACCATCATTTCATTGAATCATTCATTAAAAAAAAAATTCCAACCAATGCCCATAGTTGGCTTGCTATATCTTTAGATCCAAATCAGTGCAATTGTTGACAAACCACCCTTCCTTAAAAAAATTAACACACTGATCACTCAACTGAAAGGCCTCGAAATGGACATCAGTGCCAACTTCACTAAAGCAGTAACCCATTCTTCAATTCTCTCTCGGCATGGAGTTCCGCGGCCTACTGAATCTCCGCAGTGGAGAGCGTATAATCCTTCTTTCCCTGAGTGATGGTCTGCGTGAAAAATGAACCCAACTCTCCTTATCCTTGTCATTCTCTTCCTCCAACGAATATTGATTGTCGATTTCTCTATGCTGCTCTAAAAACTGCAAGCCTCAGATCGTTGCCCCTTACATCCACATCTTGCCCACCTTCAGACACCACAAACCTCTCCGGACGGAACTCATGAGGCGATTCCCAAATGCTGGGGTCGTGAGTAATCGACCACATATTCACCATAGCAGTTGTGCCCGCTGGAACACACATTCCGCCGGCCATGTTGATGTTAACATCTTCTGTAGAGAGACGGGCCCATGACAGGAGCGGTCCAGGCGGATGCATTTACAACGCCTCCTTTACCACAGCCTGCAAGTAGGGCAGCTTAAAGATATCTGAATCATTCACGCTGCAGTCTTGCCCCACTATAGCGTCCAACTCTGCCTGATCTTTCTTCTGAGCTTCAGGGCTCAGCACCATTTCTGCCATGGTCCACTCTGTCAGCCGAGCTGTCGTGTCTGTACCACGAAAGATCATCTCCCAGAGAACAGCGATCATATCCTCCTCAGCCCAGTAAAGGTTCATACCCGAACATCGTGCAGATCTTTGCAGGTAGCACCAGAGTGTTTGTTTGCAGCCTCCTGGTTCAACCATTGCAGTGGAACGACGTCGTTATTTATTTCCCAGGCCAGAGAAGCATTGGGGGCCACAACATACGTGCCTTGGTGGCTCAATACCACGCCAACCCAGCACGATACTCAGCCTCTCATCATCGCTAACAATTGGATCACCCAATTCGCTCCTCTTCACCCCTAATCATTTCTTTCCAATAAGCCAACCATTATATTTGTATTCCAGGTCCACACTTTCAATCTCAAAGCTATTATCAAAATTGATCTCGTTATAGATTCCAGATTAACCTGGCCACAAAGGCGTCCCTCTGAAGCCCAAACCCTGGACCATAGCTCTGATACCAGTTGTTAGGAATTACTGCAGCAATAAAAATATTTACCGAGAGAATAATACACATACAAAACCCAGCAACAAATCATAAACATAAACACAATGTTTATCCGGGAAAACCCCAAATCCGGGGAAAAACCCAACCAATGAAATTTCATTAACCATTGGCCAAAACCCTGACCAATCCAGCCAAGTGAGCCTTCACCGCTCACCTACAGGCCTGCATTACAATGAAGTCTTCCTAGCCTTTTTATAGGCTCCATTACATGCAATACCATGGGCCAAAACCATGGGTGCACAAAACCATGTGCCCCAAAACCACTCTTTGTTTACCTAGTCACTTTGACTCTATCTGAGTCAAGTTTACCTAACACTAAAGTCTATACAAAGCACGATTTCTCCATTTTCTTCCCTATGAGACCCCACTGCCAGATTCAAAATCACCATTCGAATATCTAATAGGGACAATAATACCAGCTTCATACATTTTTTTAATCTCCTTCTCGACCAAAGGCAACTGAACAGGGTTTATTCTGCGCATCTTCTGTTTGAATGGTTTTTGGTTTTATTTAAGGGGAATTTTGTGTTGTCTTATTTCAGTGTCATAGGATTTAAGATCTTCATAACTCCATGCAAAAACATCAGAAAACTCTTTAAACAACTCTATATATTTGAGTTTAATGTGAGCTGGTAAGGTTTTAGACAGTTTAATCATTTTTGGTTTTTCCTCACTGCCTATATTGCACTCCTCCACTTCAGTCTCTACAGGTTCCAGTTTTGGTTTTTTGGCCACATCGTCAAAATCAAACAACTCTTCTAAAGGGGCTAGACCTCTAGGCAAACTTTCATCTTTAGCATGGAGAGTTTCCAACTCCTCTGTTTCGTTCGTAAGTTTGCTAGACAATAGGTTAATATTGACAAGCTCAGGAGATGGTTCTTCTTCACCAAGAAAGTTTTCTTCACTGCAGTCTGTTTCATAGTCTGATTCCGAACTGTTTATTTCGAATTCATTTCTGAATTGCATGAAGTCTTCTATTTGTTTTTCATTGTCAAACACCTGCCAATAATTCTTATTATCAGGCACTGCTGGTCTAAAATTTATCTCAATTGTACAGTCTTTGGTTTCAAATGGTGCTAAGCATGTCCTAGCTGCAAAGGCTAAATTGTGGGCTGCAATGTTTCTTTTCCTTGGGACAAAAATTACTTTTGACTCCTCGAATGTTTTTAAAAGGTCCATGACATCATTCCGGTAGGCTCTAAGTCTGGGATGATTTGCATTATACTCCCCATTTACTTGCCTAATGATCAATTCGGAATCCCCATATACATTGATTCTTCTGGCTCCTAACTTTTTCAAAAGATTGAAGCCTAAGAGAAGGGACTCATATTCTGCTATGTTATTGGAACACTGAAAGTTTAATTTGCATGAAATGCATTCTGTGTGGTTGTTTTTAGTGTTAGTAATCCAGACACCTGCACCAGCGTTAGTTCTAGTGCATGACCCATCAAAATACATACTCCAGAGAGGAATTTTCTCAGTTTTATCTTGGTTAGAGTCCTCTTCAACTATCGTGCTCAAGGGTTGTTGTGGAATCTCAGCACTGAGTTGAATTTGTTTTGATTCCCCCAGATTTTCATTTATTTGAGGGATACATTCTTGACTCTCAATGTTTAGAAGCAAAGGACACATGACTTGTAGGGCAAGACCCACATTTGGTTTGCTGTTGTTTAAAGGTTCAGCAAACTGTTTTGACATTTCATTGGTATTCACCTCCTCCTCTCTATCAGCCATTAATTCTTTTAAAGTGACTTGTTCACTAAGTGTTTCATCATTAAACATGATGAAAGAATCGAGGCCTGTATTGACAGAATAGATAGGAGATTTTTGTGGTCTGTCTTGGCTTGTGACTATGTATTTCATATGGGATTCCCTGTAAAGTCTTCTAGTTTGATTGAAAACAGGGATAGTCGCATAGGTCATGTCCATTTGCATAGTCCCTTGTAACTTATCCCCCCAAGACCTTGAGAGTAACATTCCATACTTTGGGGGCACATCAGCCACAACAATATCCATGACTAAGAATTTGGCTGGAATTTGGGCTAAGTTAACACAGAGGTCCTTGATCAATCCTAAACATTTTACTCTGCTAGAATCAAAAGAGTAAAGGTCTTTATAAGGTCTGGTGATTTCTAGACCCAGGCTCTCCATTACAGCTTTAGGCATTAGATTATGAGAAGCCCCTGAGTCATGCATAGCGTTGTGCAAAATCTTGTCATGAACGTTAAAACTTACATAAAAGGGAGGAACAAGTCCCTCTTGATATTTTCCTTCAATCTTTGGACCAAAAATAAGCTCTGGTTGGTCATCGTTAAGATTGAATGTGTCATTGTTGTCTTCTAAATTTAAAGCCTTCAAAATTTGGGTCCTATATACATGTTGGGCAGCTAACTCGGTGAGGGGAACAAAAATTTTGATCTTTGAGATTTCTTGCTCCAGGCTGAAAGGAATTTGGTTCTTTGAAAAAATTGTTTCAGCCTTATTAACTGCCATTTTATCAGCAATGTCAGGTTGCTGTTTTGTTTTATTTACATTTGATAAAATTGTTTTCACAGGAGTACTAGTTGTAGTGTTAGTACTACTAATGTCTGCACTCTGTTTTTCATTGTCTTGAGTGCTTTTTCCTTTACCTTTATCAAAATTTTTAGCCACTATTTTGTCCTTTTGTTTGACAACTTTAGGCTTCGTTGCAGTGTTGTTTTGTGAGGATTTGTCAAAGGTTTTGTTGTTGGGGGTTTGTTGACTAGATTTACTTCTGAGGTCATATTCTCTTGGAGGTTCGGTGATGGCATTTTCCATGTCTTGACAACAATTTTCATTATCATCTCTTTTGTCATCATAAGTTGTATAAAGACCTTGTTTTCTATCATAATGAACCTCAAAGTCATCATCATCTACCCCAAATAGGTTAATATCATCTTCCTCTGTTATTTGATATATTTCCTCAACCTCACTCACATAGTTTTGATGAAAGGGAGGAGTGATCTGTTGATCATCTTCCCTAGGTCTGTTTGGAGGTTGGTTCCTTCTAGAATTCTGATTCTGGTTTTGGTTTCTATTTTGAGTATTTTGATTTTGGCTTACGTGTGCTCTCTTAATTATGCTCATCTCTTTCATCATCTCCTCCATCATTCTTTCCATCTTTGAATTGGAAGTGGAAGGTGTGGATTCCTCTCTAAAAGATACTCTCTTCTCAGCTTTCATCCTTGCTCTTTTCTCCATCAGGTTGACTTCTACAAAAAGAGCACCTCTTTGCATATCTTCAAGAGTTGCAAAGTCTCTCTCTCTCAGCTGATAAGTCATGTCAGAATCAAACCCTTCAGGAAACTTGTTTAAAGCTGAGCCTTGTGGAGGTTTTAGCTCTGGGGAAAGTGCATTATACACAGTATTGAATCTAGTGCAATAAGCTTGGACACTTTCCCCAGGGTTTCTATGAAGGTTCTTGTAATCAGAAAGGACTTGGAGAGGATTCTTTTTAACTTCCCATTTGTTTAAGAATGTTTGATGGAAGCCTTGGAGATCATTGATACTATGGGGGGCTAAGCCTTTAAACCATTTTCTTACTTCTCCCCCCAGGCTTTGAGAAAATAATCTAAGTTTGATAGAATCATCATCAATTTCATTTCTGTCAAAATAGTCATCCATCTTATCCACATGTTGTGATGCAGTTGTAGTATTGTTAGCATCATATAATGGAATTTTGGACTGATAGTCATGTGGAAGGTTGACTAATGGTGCAGGAAGGACTAAGGGAGCATACCATGTTGCCATGATATGTGGTGGAGGTGGATTTACAAGGGGTGGATTAAAAAAAGGGAAAGTGGGTTGGAGTGGAGTGGTTTGGACAGTGGATGTTGGATGAAGGGATGTGGATGGAACAGCAGTAGATTGCTGAGCTGATCTTGGATGAGAGACACCTAAGTTGTGGAGGAAATGTAAATCAGGAGGTGTTGTTTCTCTACTACTAAGATGTTCACTAGTTTCAGGAGAATAAATTGAAGACTCAGAATCTAGATGGATTATATCATCAAATGACCTAGTTCTAAATGGATTTACTAAGTCATCTTGTGATTGTTGTAGTGAAAGATGTTCAGGAACTGATTTAGCTCTCAAGGGTGGTCTGAAAACAATTGATAATTTAATCTTAGGAGACTTCCTAAGGATACTTTCTGAGTTATCAACTACTTCAGGTGGATCAGGGTCAGGATAGGCTCTAGTGTGAATCTTTCTAGGAGCCACTATGCTATGTTTTTCAGACCTAAATAAACAAGACAAGTTCAACCAGATATGACAGTCTTTGAATGGTTAACTAATCTGTTTACCTAAATTTCAATCCTACAGTCCTCTAACTGAGTTTGAATGATATTATGATGATCAGGGTTCTTCCCAATGGAGTCTTAAGGTCTGTTCAGGATTGTGGAGTCGCCAAGTGGAAGTTTTTAGCTCTTTTCAGAGGTAAAAGGTTTTATGGTCCACCACCATGCTTGTGAAATATCCCTTTTCAAGGATATCCCGGAACACAACAAACTCTAACCAGAGATTGACTGGGAGGGAATTTACCAGATATTTCACCTCTGAAAGAGGATGAGATCCGGAAGCTACCTGGCCCTTTCCAGACTCTATCTAAGAGTATGGGGTAAAACACAACAAAAGGTAAGTGTCAATGTAGGAGTACGTTTTTTACTACCAATCTGAAATATTTTTGGTTTTTTCTGAGTTATTTTTGAGTTGTGTGGTTTTTAAGAATATCCTAACTTTGTTTCAAAACTTAGCTACGGTTATGAGACAAAGACAGTCTACTCTTATGGCTAAGCCAACTGATTTTTCAAGGTTAGATAAAGTCTTAAGAGAATCCTAGGGTTTACCTAGTTTGTCACTGATTCAAACAAGTTTCATCATAATTACCATTTCTTGGTAGTGCTTGAAAAGGCTGCATTTAACTCTCAAATTTTTCTTGAATTGAGGGTTCTCTGAGGTCTTAAAAGGTATCAATAACACTAAGTCCCCAGTCGAGTCGCCAGAAATGTTAGGGATCTGTAATTTTAGTAGATTGGTAAGACTAAAACTGCAGAAGCAACATCGTTTCAACCAACTTTGGGATTCTAGGATCTAGCCCTCCTGAATCCGGAGAGGGATCTCTCCAATATGTACAAAGATGGATTTGTCTTTGAATTTTGGGGTTATGATATTAGGCTAGTTATGAAGGCCAAGGGTTTGTTTTTTTTTTGGATGGTTGAGCATGATTACTGTTCAAGGTGGAAAGTTCTGAGTGCAAAAAAGTTCCAGGTAAGTTGCGACGATCGGAAGTAGCTTGATTCAGGTAGAAAATTACGAGGTTTTAGATCCATTAGGCTATGGATTCATAATAGGGTTTAATTGGAGCATTAAAGAGGCAAGAGTGGTCCATGGGGCAAGTCATCTATGTCTAAGGATCTCTTTGAAGATTGATTTGAGATGGATGATAATGAAGGAAAATAAAAGATCATAGAAACCAAAGCGTGGGATCTGGTTAAGTTACTAAACCTAGTTAGCCCTTTGACATGGACTCAGAAAAACATAAAAATGACAGGATACATTAGTAATTTGAAACTAATGACCTTGAATACAATATCACTTTCAATAGAAAACATCTCAAAACAAAGGGAAACTTGAAGGCAACTTTTGGATTAGAAACTAGCGGGCCGGGCTCACCACAAATCCTCTCCTAGCTCTTCTTTACTTGATTACTTTCAAGACAAATACAAAGATAACAATAGAATGGCCTAAGATCTGGTAAGTACTTTGAAACTAGCCAGATTTTAACACATTCCAAGGGAAACAATCAGATAGTCTGTGGGATCAAAACTAGGACCAGGGCTCACCATATCTTCCTCAGTTCATCTTCACAAAGCATATACTGAAAATAAAATTTAAGAATAACATTCAGCTAAGACAAGAAGACGAGGAAACACCAGCATTCCTATGCTTAAACTGAATTAAACCATTCCTAAATAACACAGATGGAGGAAAAAATTCAGATAAAGATTTTCATTCAGAGAAGGTTACTGATAAACAGTAGATCCTAACTCTATGCATGCTGTTCTTTATAAGAGAATATGAAACACAGATGGAAACAGAAACAAAATAACAGGTTACAATAAGAAAAACATCACCGTCAACATAGACCAGGATCCCGTAAATAAGCTTGTATTGATGCTCCAAACAAGTTACAACTTTAAGTCCAATGCTTTAGGTTAGCAACCATCTACACATCTCAGCCTAACCTATCTATCACCAGCAGAGCTCCAAGAGCCAGTGAATACTATGTACAATCAGAAGTTTTTTGCTCGAATGTATATCAAAGTTCTACAACCAACCCCTCACTCATCTTCTATTGTAGTATATATAGAAGAATGAGGAGGTGAGAACTGATAAAAGATCTCAATTACAATTAATACAGAGTTAATTTCTTCTTGGCCCTTGGGGGGCTCAATGAAGAAACTGTACAAGTGTTTCACTGTATTAATTGATTTACACTTATGAATTAAGCTCGGTGCGAGCTTTGTTGACCTTTGAGGCTCTGTGTGACGCCAGGGTTACTCTGAAAATATCTTTTGCATTAAGTTTCATTGCAGAAGTAACTTTCTGGCTGCGCTTGAGGTGAAAATCTTCATTTGATCAATAACTTCGACCTCTGATTGAGTACTTTGAGGAATAGGTGGCACTGTGGTAGCTGAGAGGAATTGATTTTCCTCAGATTGTGGCGGTGGAAGCATTCCTGCTCGATAAAACACTTTAATTTTTCTGTAAACTATGTTTCATTTGGGGATTAGGCTTTTGATAAGCATCTTAGACGTAATCCCCACCAATCTGTCCTTTAATCCTCTGTTCTGGTTAATTCTGGTCTTCATCTCTGATACTCTTTGCCTGTGCCAAATCCATGGTTTTTGCTGATGTGTAGGGTCGCGCAGGGTCATCTGGCATCAGTGCTTGGATAAACATTGATGAAAATGTGAAATTAGGCACATGTGAATGATTTTCCCTCGATGAATCGAAAGCGGGAGGGTCGTCACCCTCTACTTTCAAATTTCTTCAATTTATAGCGGAAAAACACTTAAAACCCTGCAAAATACAATTTTTTTTATGAAATCCTGCGTAAATAGGTTGACTGCTTCAAAGGACGAGTGGAGGAAGCATGGCCGTTGGATGGAATCATCCAATATTTGGTATTGATCGGGAGAGATAGTGGACTGGGCGAAAGAAGATTAAATCTGAGCCGTCGATCACATAGAGATCGACGGTCAGGAACGGAGGTTGAAAGTCAAACGGATGAAATAGGACGATGGAATGTGGACCGTCGATCTGCAGATCAGATCGATGGTGGAGATTGATTTTCTGCTGCACCATAGCCCGGTTATTGCGTGGGCACCTTCGTTAAATGTCGGGCATCTTCGGTGAGCGATCACCGTTGGATGGCCTGCCCCAGATCGGACGGTCCACGAAAATATCTTTGGGCATCCCGGTCCGAATGTTAATGTGCGATGGACGATGGATGTACGGCGGTTTTGCAAATAGTACACGGGACACGTGGCGGAAAGTGTATGGAATTGCTGCCATCGGGGGAAAACAACCTTTTGCCTGAGGGCGGTGCGATGGATACCGCCAATTTTGGGCAATCGGCTTTCGGGTAGTGGGGACCACGGAAAGACGCACTCAACACCGTTCGATCTGTAGATCAGATCGACGGTGCGAAACGGTTTAAGAAAATGGTACCGGCGGAATAATGCGAAATAATTAAAAATCCAAAGTTTCAATTAAAACAAAGGTTTTAATGTTTTCGGGGTGAAATATTTGTTTTAAAATGGATAAGCGCCTGATTGACTCAGCGCCTGGTTCTGGCGCCAGGGCGCATGGATAAAAAGGGTTAGGGACTTGGCCGAAGGGGGCTGAAGTCCAATACATAGAAAATATGCATTTTAATGGTTTTTTAAGGATTTTTAAAGGAAATTAAGGTTTCGATAAGGCTAAGGCTAAGAAGGGGTCTTAGAACCTTATCAAGGGTTTTTATGACGTGGAAGAGGGAGAAACATGCAAAGGAGGGATTTTCATGGGAAATGAAGGGGTAGAAAATGAGGTTAGCTTTTGCAGAGAGGGAAAGCGAAAAAGAAGCTTGCAGCAGTACTTTTTTTATCTGATTTCAGAGTTTTTCAAGATGGGAACAACAGTGAAGGTTTGGACAAAGGCATGAGGCCTTCAAAAAGTCTTCAAGAGCCAATAGTTTTTAGTGAGAAAAATTGTTCCTTGAAGGCTCAAAAATAGATTTATCCACCTTTTGGGATAATCAAATTTTACAGGTGGCTAACAGGTCTGTGGTTACCTCTAATATTATTTAAAATATAGAATCAAAATCTCACAACTTTGGGAATTATTAGAGTGATAACATACTGCTGACCATACTGGGGAACTAACCAATCCTTAGTTTTAAATAGGTCTTAGAGGAAAACATTTTAGTATCTTTTCACCTTAAATACTGTTTTAATAAGTTGTGAGTATATTTTCATTAAAACTTGTAATTCTAGCTTCCATAAGAGTCTACTATACTAGTTCAAATCTAGATCCACAACCTGCTGCAATCATAGATAATCCTGACAGAATTGGAAAAAAGGATAAAAAAGTAGAGGATTTAGGTAATAAGTTTCCATAGTTAGAGAAAATTCCCTTCCAAAACAGTTAGCAACTATACAAGACATTGATTTTGACTTAAATTTTGAACATTGTTTATTCAGAAACAAATCAGAAAGTGATTTAAATAACACTGTTATAGATCCTAATTTTATTTCATCTCTTGAAATTAAATAGGAAACTGTTTCAGTAGATTCTGAATCAAAGATATTTGAGGCTTATGATAAACTTGATGAAATAAATGTTACTATACTTAAGAAAATATATGAAGCTATTTTTTACCATTCAGCTGAATTAGCTACTTTATCAGCTTATACCCCTAAGCCTTCTACCACTCATTTAGATACCAGCCTTTTAGAGTCTCAAGGTTCATCTCTATTTACTACCACATCATCCATAATCTCCACCACACTTCATTCCACATATCCATTTACTCCTAAACAACCATTCCAACCTAGAGTATTATTCCCATCCTCCACCACCTCATCTCCATCCACTATTTTTCCTTCTACATTTTCCAATACATCATTCTCATCTCCTAACACCTCTTCATATTTCCCAAATTGATCTTTTGGTTTCTAAACCACATTTTCTAGTACATCTTCTTATATCCCAGTCTCATCTACATGTTCTGCAACTACATCAGCAAGTGCTTCTAGCTCTGCCCCAAGTACTTCCAACTCACCCCTAAGTGAAGCTAGAATTCAAGTCATGGCTGCTAGATATGCTCCCTTGATCCTTCTAGCCCAGTTACATGACATGCCCCAGGAATATCAAAGAAAAATACCTCAATTTGATGTAACCGCTCAATATACTACCCAAAAACATCTTAATAAGAGGACAGATTATTTTGAGCTTCATGAAATAGATGATTTGACGCACAAATGAGAATTTTTGCTCAAACATTAACTGATGAGGTTAAAAAATGGTTTAAAGGTTTGAATCCTGGTAGTATTATTTATTTAGCATTTTTTCATAGATTATTCATTAATAAATGGGAAAAGAAGAAAAATCCATTACAAATATTATCATAATTTGAAATCATTAAAAGAGCACCTAATGAGACAGTCCAGGATTGTTGCACCAGATACAATAGCATTTATAATTCAATTCCTACTAATATTAAACCTCCTCCTGATTCTGTTCTTCTCAAATTCCCTGATGGATTTGATACATACATAGCATATCAATTGAGAGAGAGGAATCCAGAAACTTTAGAGCAGATGCAAAGTAATGATGTTAGTGTAGAGGCAAATTTGTTGGCTAGAAAAGCTAGGTTAAGGAATGAGAGGAGAGCAACAATAAAAGAAGAAGCATCTAGTTCAGATTTAAAAATAGATCAATTAGAAAAAACATTAGAGATAATTATGGATAGTTTAGATAATATATAAAGGAGGCCACAATGGGATAACCAACTACAAATTAGAAATCCCAACTTCAGGAAAAACACCAACACAGGAAAATCTAGAGAATCAGCACCTGAATAAACAATAAGACCACCTTTCCTAGAGAACTATGCTGAGAGTTCTCATCAGAATGAAGATGATGAAGACACCATAAATATAATGGGTATTAATGATGTTAACACTATCTTTCTTACACAAGAAGATCATGAGCTATATGATTTATAACAAATGAAATTAGATTCTGGTGAATCATTTGATTACAAACAGGGTTATGATTTTGCTATCAATGAAGTAAATAAGCAATATAACCTTAGGAGAAAGAAAAACATAGAGCCTTCTACTAAGAAATATGTTCAAACACAAACAAAGGAAGTAGTAGAAGATCCCACCACTAAATTTCTGCAAATTCTCCCTAGGGAAAATAAGTAAAACTCTAATTCATCCCAGAAAATTTCAAGCCCTAAAATTTCACCTAGTCCCAAGATTGTTGATATAAGAAATGAGGTTGTCCAAACATCAACAGATTCACAAAAATTTTCTCTTGTAAAGACAATTAATTCTACTAAAACAACAATTTTAGACTCCAAGACACCCACTACTGATCCAGAATCAACTGATCCAAAAGCTGCCACTACTAGAACAGCTTCTGAAAATTCAAAATCTGCAAAAACATCTACTGCTTCTCAAACTACTCCTGAAAAGAAAAATAAAAATGTTAAGACAGTATAAAATCAAACTGAAAATGGGAAAACAACTGTAGAAAAAGAAGAAAAACCTACTCAAAATACAATTACTAAAGAAGAGATGATTCAGGTAAGTAAATCACAAGTTCCATTTAATATCCAAGCTGAAATTGCAAAATTAAAAATACCAATTCCTTTGACAGAATTGGTAAGACATGATTTGTAAAAAACAACTATCACTGAAACCTTAAACATGAATGATGGAGAAGATTCAGTAAATCTAAGTGATGATCAACCAGAGTTAATTTTTGGTCTTGATGTTAACGGAAGACACCAAGATGGAGCAGTTCCACCGTTTTACATTAGCTTAACAGTTCATGATCAAATATTACACAATGCAATGCTAGATTCAGGGGCTTCACACAATTTAATGACAAAAGCAATAATGGAAACCCTGAATTTAGATATCACTAGGCCTTACAAATACCTCTTTTCATTTGATTCCAACAAAGTCAAATGTTTAGGTTTGATTAAATATTTGTGTGTCACATTAGTTCAATATCCTGGTAAAAGCATACTCATATACATTGTAGTAGCTGACATCCGTCCCCAGTATGGAATGCTCTTATCTCGCTCATGGGGAGCTAAATTACATGGATCTCTACAACTTGATATATCATATGCAACAATATCAGTTTTTGGCCAACCAAAGAAACTTTATAGAGAAACATTGATGAAATATATGGTGAGTAGTTTAGAAAGACCAAGAAATTTCCCAATTTACACTACACCTACTAACATGGATTCATTCATTTTATGCAACTCTGAAACTGATATTGAAATCAAAACTGAACTAAAAGATAAAAAAAAACACCAGACAGTGAAAACATTTTTCATGAATCACTATGGCACCTAGATTTTTATGGTTCAGTCAATAAAATAGGAGTAGGAGTAGGAGTTTAGATAAATAATATGGGAAAATTCATGCAGAAGGCCATGCTTTCAAACTGAATTTTAAATGTACCAACAATATGGTTGAATATGAAGCTCTTATTTTAGGACTACATATTGTTAGGAATTTAGGAGGTAAAATAATATCAATTATGGGAGACTTGGAGTTAATTGTAAAACAGATAACTGGATAATATTCTATTTATAATCCAAGGTTAAGCCGATAGAGAGAAACTGTTTTAGATTTGATTAAAGAATTGTTATTATGTGATTTTTCTGAAATAACAAGAAAACATAACATACAGGCTCACTGCTTAGCAACCTTTGCTAGTACCTATAATTTTCCATTTCAACCAAATCATAGATATACTGCAGAAGTAAAACACAGACCTATAATTCCTGATAATCTTAAATACTGGAAAATTTTCTCACAAGATGAACAGATTTATCATTTCATGAACAATGAAGGAGAATTTCATAATTGTAATATAGATACAGATTGTACCATAGATCAGAACTTAGATAGTGAAATTGATTTAAATAATGTAGATGTAAATAACTTAAGTTTTTCTAAACCTACTAAATTTAGTCAATTAGATATAGATAATTTAGAAAAATTAGAGATTGAAGAGTTATTAGATGATGAATATAATATTTTGAACCTAAAAGATAACTTTTTACCAAAAGACTTAACTCCTTTAGAAGATCTATTTGACTCTAATCATGTAGCAAGAAAACCTAAAATGGAGCCACTAAGATATGATATTGAGGAATGTAATATTGGTATAGAGTAAAAACCTAAGATGATTAAACTTTCCAAAGATTTACCTCAGGAGGAAAAAGAAAAATACATATATCTGTTTAAGGAATTTCAGGATGTTTTTGCTTGGAGTTATGAGGACTTAAAATCCTATGACACTAGCATAATACAACATAAAATACCTATAAAAGAGGACCAAAAACCTTTTAAACAAAATTTAAGGAGGATAAATCCTATTTTGATGCCTTTAATTGAAAAAGAGGTAAAAATAATGTATGATGCCCAAATAATTTCACTAATTAGATAATCTAATTGGGTTTCTAATCTAGTTCCCACTAGGAAAAAGACAGGAGAAATTAGATTATGTGTTGATTTCAGAAATTTAAATAAGGTGTCCTTAAAAGATAATTACCCTTTACCAAAGATGGATCACATTTTACAAAGGGTAGTTGGTTCTTCCAGAATTTCATTGTTAGATGGATTATCTAGATATAACCAGATTCTAGTCCAACCAGAAGACCAAGCCAAAAATGATTTTACTACTCCATGGGGCACTTTTATGTATGTAAAAATGCCTTTTGGGTTAATGAATGTAGGAGCCACTTTTCAAAAAGATATGGATATAGCCTTTGCAAAGGAGATTCATGAATTCCTAGTGATTTATTTAGATGACATTATTGTATTTTCAAAGACTGATTATGAACATTTGGATCACCTCAGGCAAGTCTTTCTTAAATGCAGGAAATTTGGCATCTCTCTAAACCCTAAGAAAACTTATTGGAAGAAGATAAATTACTAGGACATATTATATCTAAAGAGGGAATTAGGATAGACCCAACCATAATAGAGGCAATTCTAAACATTAGTCCTCCTAGGAACATTAAAGAATTACAAGCCTTTCTTGGTAAAATTAACTTCCTTAGAAGATTCATCTCAAATCTAGCTAAAATAATCAAAGAACTTAACAATATTATAAAAAATGACTCAGTACTTAAATGGAATGTTGAAGCCAAGCAATATTTTGAATCAATTAAACAAGCTTTAACAAAAACACCAGTCCTTATAAGTCCTGACTTTAAAAAGGATTTCATTATTTTTTCCTTTTCTTCAAAACACACTATTGCTGCAGTTTTACTACAGAAAAATGACCAGGGCTATGAGAATCCTATTTCTTTCTTTATCAAATCACTCAGAGATGCCACTTTAAAGTACAATATAATGAAGAAACATGCCCTAGCTTTAGTAAAGGCCATCAAAGACTTTAGAGTGTACATTATTTATTCACACATCATTGCTTATGTTCCAAATGCAGTTGTAAAGAAAATTCTAACACATAATGGTCCTGATGGTAAAAGAGGCAAGTGGATTGCCACAATTTTGGAATATGACATAGAAATCAAACCCACCAAACTCATAAAAGGTCAAGGTTTAGCCAAACTCATGGCTAAATCAAATTTTCATACTTTAGATATTAATTTGATTGCCCAAGTAGATGATCAGGAAGAGATGATGACTCCAGAGATCAGTGAAGCCTTTTCAGACTCACCATGGTTGTAGATATTTTATTTGTATTACTAAATTTACAAGCTCCTCTTGGATTATCAAGAATAAAAGCTACATTCTTAAAATTGAAGGCAGTAATATTTTGTATCATAGACACTGTACTCTTTTGGAAAGATCATGGTGGAATTTTACTAAACTGTTTGCTTAAAGAAGAAGCTGCCAAAGTTTTAGAATAATTTCATGTAGGCGATTATGGAGGACATCTCTACTGGAAGACTACTGCAGAAAAAATCCTGAGAGCTGGCTTTTACTCGCCTACTTTGTTTGCAGATGTAAAAAAGTATGTGACCTCCTGTCACAAGTGTCAAATATTTGAAGGAAAGAAAATTCTGTTATCCACTAGTACATTTGGTCAAAATTCTGACACTTTAGTTCCGACACTTTTGATGTATTGTCGGAAATTTCCCCAATTTTTATCAAATTTTCAAATCCCGCCCACAACCGTCGCTATACCGACATTTGGATAAAAGTGTCGGAATTGTGACGTTTGGAGCAAAGTGTCGGAACTGCGGCGTTTGGAGAAAAGTGTCAGTATTGCGATGGTTTGGAGAAAAGTGTCGGAATTGCGACGTTTGGAGCAAAGTGTCGGAATTGCGACATTTGGAGCAAAGGTGTTGGTATTGTGACAGTTTGGAGAAAATTGTTGGAATTGCGACATTTAAGAGGAAAGTGTTGGTACTGCGACGTTTAAGAGCAATGTGTCGGAATTGCGACATTTGGAGCAAAGTGTTGGTATTGTGACGGTTTGGAGAAAAGTGTCGGTATTGCAACTTTTAAGAGAGAAGTGTCGGTGTTAGTGTTAGTGTTTAGGAAAAATCTTAGGGTTTAGGGTTTAGGAACAATGTTTGGGAGCTATATTTTAGGATTTAGGAACAATGTGTCGGGTTATGTGATCAAGTTTATGGTTTAGGAACAATATTTCGGGTCGTGTGATCGGGTCGTATGAGGGTGCCCAAGGAAACGTGTTCAGGCGAGTCAAGTTGGGTCTGGTCGAGTCTTGTCGTGTGAGGCTGCCCAAGGAAATACATTCGTTCGGGTTGGGCCGAGTCGCGTGATGGCGCCTAAGGAAACACATTTGGGTTAGGTCAGATCGGTTTGTGCTGTATTGTAAGGGCGCCCAAGGAAACACGTTCGGGTGGGTCGGGTTGTATGAGGGTGGTCATATAAAAAATTCTAAGTTGTGACCACCCATGTTGCTTGTGCACATTTGTGTGATCCATTTTCCATTTCCCCCCTCGTGCCCCCTTTGTTCAGGTGGGTCAGGTCAGGTCGGGTCGGGTCATATGAGGATGATCATATCAAAAATGTTGAGTTGTGACCACCCATGTTGCTTGTGTACATTTGTGTAATCCATTTTCTATTTTCTCTCTCGTGCGCCCTTTGTTCGGGTGGGTGATGTCACCCAAGGAAATGCGTTCGGGTCAGGTCGGGTCATGTTGTACCGTGAGGGCGCCCAAGGAAACATGTTCGAGTGGGTCGGGTCAGGTCGGGTCATGTGAGGGCACCCAAGGAACATGTCCGACTAGGTCAGGTAGTGTCAAGTTGTGTCCTGAGGGCGCGCATGGAAACCCGTTCGGGTGGGTCGGGTCGATTTGTGTGATGCCGCCCAAGGAAACGCATTTGGGTTGGGTCAGGTTGGGTCATGCCATATTGTGAGGGCACCCAAGGAAACACATTCGGGCGGGTCGGGTCAGGTCGGGTCTGGTCAGGTCGTGTCATGTGAGGCTGCCCAAGGAAACGTGTTCGGGCGGGTCGGGTCAAGTTGGGTTGGGTCGTGTGTGTAGGAATTTACAGAGTAAGTTTCGTATATCAAGAACCAAGGTCACCGCTCACAAACAGATCACAAATCAATACACTAGTATAATCACATGGTTAAAACCCTCAAAGAGGGAAACAGTCCACACCCTGAGCCAACGCGGCCATTTCAGGGAATTTATTAATATAAAAAGAAAAGTTACATATGTTTCTCTCATAAACAGTTACCGGAAAAATGACTGTCCATGCTCTTTAAATAGAGATCATGGACCAATTGGGAGTTAAGCCACGGACCAAGTGCCATTAATACCGAGGTGAGAGATAACTGTCAGATCACTACAAATCATGACCGTTAGATTATAAGTTACAAAATTACATGGTAAAGAAACACACTTTACCTAACTCTACACTAGACTAAGTTATTCTTAAATATTTCCTATGTGTCGGAATATCCTAACATCCCCCCTTAAGAACAACTTGGGATAGGATTGAATGATTTACAAAGGTGACACAAAAGGAGCCTATTTCCTATGTGTCGAAATATCCTAACATCCCCCCTTAAGAACAAATTGGGACAGGATTGAAGGATTTACAAAAGTGACACAATAGGAGAAGGAAGGAGGCATTAGAGCCTATCCCCCCTTAATGAAAACTTTCCTAAACTCCAAGCATGGATTGAAGTTTGGTAAATTTCGCTTCTGTGAGAGCCTTCGTAAAGATATCGGTGACTTGATCATTGGTCGGACAATACTGCACTTCAAGAACACGATCATGAATGAGCTTTCTGATGAAGTGTATGTGGAGTTCACTGTGTTTCATACGCTGATGCTGAACTGGATATTTACATAACTGAATGGCACTCTGATTATCACACCAAAGTGTAGTTAGATGCTGCTGATGAAGACCAAATTTAGACAGGATCTGACGAAGCCACATGGCTTCCTTACTGGCTTCAACTGCACCACGATACTTTGCTTCTGCTGAAGACAGGGAGATGGCACTTTGTTACTTACAAGACCAAGTAATAGGTCCTCTGTTAGTTCCCTGTAATTCCAGCAAATTAGTGAGACCAGAACTATGGAGAGAACACTTGAACCACTTTGGGATTCTAGGATCTAGCCCTCCTGAATCCGGAGAGGGATCTCTCCAATAAGTGCAAAGATTGATTTATCTTTAAAGGTTTTTGGATATGATATTAGGCTAGTTATTAATAACGAGGGTTTTTGTTTGTTTTGGATGGTTGAACATGATTTTAGTTGAGTGGAAAGTCATAAAATGAAAGAGTTTCAAAGGTGTGAAGTTGCAAGCAATCAGAACAAGCTTTGGTTGATAAGATAGATATAACGCTGGTTTTTAGTCCATTGGGCTATGGAGTCATAAAAGGGTTTTAATTGTGCAACAATTTCAAGAGTGGTCCAAGGGGAAAGTCATCTACATCACAAGATCTTTTGAGATAAAATGACGGAATGGAAACAATAAAAGTGTTGAAGGGGTGGAAACAAACACTAATTTCAACTAGGATTTAACAGTCTGTCCAAACAAGAAAAGCCTTTTAAGTAACTGTTTAAAACTAACCAAAGGGCAGGGCTCACCATAAACCTCTTTAGGCAAGTTCATATTGAAGCTAACTCAACAGATAAATAATCCAGTAATCCACATAATTACTTTCAGAAGGAATGAAAACACATAAGACAAACAAAGGGCAGCCTAAGATCAGATAAGATACTTTTAAATCTAGCCTGCTTTCAGCATACACTTAGGGAAACTTTCAGAACTACCTTTGGAGAAAGAAGCTAGAAAACATGGCTCACCATCACTTTTCTAGTCTAACTTTACTAAGCAAATATTGAAAATAACATTCAAGAACAATGTTTAAAGTAAATAGTAGGACGAGGGAACACCAACATTCCTAACTGTTTGAACCATATTGAATCATTCTTAAATACACAATTTGGAGGAAAACATTGAGATAAAGCTTATCAGCCAGAGAAGGGTATTGTAAACAATTAATCCTAACTCTATGATTGCTGTTGTTTATTAGAGAATAATGGACAAAATGGCATACACGAAAGGAAAACAATTACACGGAAAGAATCACTTCACCAGTGATATAGACCAGGATCCCAAGAATCAGCTTGTTATTGATGTCAAACCAGTTACATTCTTCAAGTCTGATGTTTCAGTTCAACAATCATCTTCAATTCTCAGCCTAACTTATTAGATCACAAACAGAGCTTCAAGAGCCTTTCAACACTATTTACATGTAGAAGTTTCGAGCACAAGTATATTTCAAAGTTCTACAACCAACATTGTTTCATCTTCTATTGAGGTATTTATAGAAGAAATGACGAGGTGGGATAGGATAAAAGATCTTCAGGGTTCAATTAATACATATTAATGTTTCTCGGCCTTTGAGGGGCTCGATAGAGAAGATTACAAATATTCCCTCTGTACTAATTGTTTTACATTAAGAATTAAGCTCGGTAAGGAGATTTTGTTGACTTTAAGGCTCCGTGTCATCTTTGCAGTAACTCTGTTGATATTTTGTAATAAGTTCATTTGGAAGAATTAACTTTTCGACTGTATTGAGGAACAATATCCTCTATTCTGGTAATAATTCAGCTTCTGTTGAATAATTTGAGGCTACAGGTGGCTTTGGTAGCTGAGAGGAATCAATTAGCCTCTGATGTGGCAGTGGAGGTTTTCTCGGTCTGATAGATATTTTTTATTTTTCTTTAAACACTGTTAATCTGCTTTAGTTATGTGTATTAGGCTTAATTAGACCTAATCTTTGTCTTATGTTCCTGAACTGTGTTTAATTTAGTGGATTAGGCTTTTTATTGTCGATCTTAGCCATAATCCACCCCAAACTGTATAATCAATGTTCAATTCTTCATTTCTGCTGTGGTTGGGTCCTTTCACACTGATACTCTTTGATTGTTTTTAATTTTCTGTGTCTTGTTGATGTGCAGGTGCGCAGAGGGTTCTTATGGAATCAGTGCTCATGATGTACTGATGAAACGTGATATGGAACCCTGTAAAATGATTTCTCTTTGATAAATGAAAGCCTGGAGGATCGTCATCCTCGACTTTTATTTTTTTTTAAAATATTTTGGAAAACCTTTAATACCTACACAAACAAAGAAACATTAAGAAAATCCTGCGTATTTTTGGGTTGGACTACTTTAGAGGTTGTGTATTAGGTTGCAGCCATTGGATGAAAGCATCCAATGGTGGAGATTCGCTTGCGGGGATCAGATATAAGGTGGTTGGAGAAATGGTGAGAGATTAAGTCAGATCCGTAGATCTTGCAGAGATCAAGGGTCGAGAGCGACCTGGGAAATATAACGTAGAAGGACTGCTTTATAGTGAAACAGAAGAAATACAATGAAAAAGGGTGAAAGATCCCTTTGGCAAAGGAAATGTATTGAAATGAAATTTGGGGTTTCCCAGATAATGATAGGTCGTTGGATTAGATTAGCCCAACGAGATCAACGGTTAAGATTGATCTAAGAAATCCCTTGGAGAAGGCGGAGGGTGATAATGTAATGGCCAGATTAAATATGAGCCGTTGATCTGCAGAGATCAACAGTGAGGAGCGAACACGATGAAACACGACATAAAAGGGGAAAGCGGTTTCGGCTTGAGAAACCAGTAGTATCACGCAACAAAAGGGGAGGAAGGCGGTTTTGCCTTTTTGAACGCCATATGCATCAGAGGGTGACACGTAGCATTTCAATACCACCTATATCATGTAGCTCTTGGAGAATTAAGCTTTGTGCACGAATTTATGAAAAAATGTGCGTCAGTTGTTAGATCTGGGGCCTCAGATCGAACGGTGGGGAGTGAGCGCGATATTGATAAGACGTGCGGGTCATAATAGGTGGGGTGGTTTCAATCTGGGCCATTTGATCAGGGATGGATGGCTGTGATCAACTATGGAGGAAGGCAGGACCCATAGGAGTTGGGCCTGTTGGGGTAAATCTGGGCCGTTGGATCAAAGAATGAACGACTCAGATCAAATCTCGAGTTTTGAATAAAATAAAATATGAAGCAGAAAATGGGTCAGTATGGACCATTGATCTGCAGAGATCAATGGCTAAGATTTGGCCAAAAAACATTATAAAGTAGGGTGTATGAAATTTAACAAAGGTCGAGGGGTGCAATCTGGACTGTCGGATCTTGACATGTGGACGACCCAGATGCAATCGGAGGTCTGCGATTGACGGGGGGGAAAAAAATGAGCACTGATGCGATTGACTGTGGACCGTCGATCTGAGGATCAGATTAATGACGGAAAATGAAATAGAAGAGGTTAAGGCGGGGGAAAGGTCTTTTGGGATGGAGTGATAAGGGCTGTCAGATCTGGATCTGGTGGGGGAGATCAAAAGTGGAGAACTCATTGGGAGATCGCCAATCGGGGAGGGGGAATAAAATATTTAACGACCCAATGAAATCTCCCGATGCGAGATTGCACAGACCGTCTGATTGGTTAAACATCAATGACAGAGGTTCGGTTCGACCAATGAATGGGCAGGTCCCTTTATAATATGAAAAATCAAAATTTTAATGGAATATAAAGGTTTTTGGCTTCGGGGCGGGGTTTTATTTGTGACTTAGTGCCTGTTTACGGGGCCTCAGGGTATATGGAAAGAAGCAAAGGGCGGGGGTTTTATACAATGGGGCTCATCAGAATCAGAACGATGGAGGGGCCTTTTCAATCTACCCATTAAAAAATCTCCAATGTGAGATCCTGTTGACTGTCGATCGGGTTTTTAGATCGACGGTCCTTTCATTAAAAAACATTGCACCGGCGGGTTTTATACAAAATATATGAAAAAGGGGTTTTATGATTTATACAAAGGAAAAATCAAATCGTGGATGATTTATTCACAAATTTTAGTGCCCGATTGCAGGCTCTGAGGTTATATGAAGTGGCAATGGGGTCGGGGGTTTATATAAAAAGGGCTAATCGCATCGGAGGTCTTAACATAACAAATAGACTTGCGCGCTCCGATTGTTCCGATGTGAGAAGCACTTTTGGACATAGTGCTTGGTTCCAGGGCATGGGTTTATGGTGGGAAAGTGGTTTAGGACTTAGCCCAAAGGGGCTTAAGCCTTAATACAAAAAATGTATTTTTTATGATTTTTTCAAGGTTTTTTAATGGATTTGGGGGTTTCGGTAAGGTTTAAAAATGAGTTTTAAACCTTATAAAAGGGATTTTATGAAGGGAAGAAGGGAATACATGAAAAATAGAGGAATTTCATGGGAGAAAGGGAATAAAATGAAGGTTAATGATGAAGGAAAAAAGGAGTAAAATGAGGGAAAAATGGGGGTTTTTGCAGCAATCTTTTCTTCATAAAAACAATAGAATTTCTGAGTTTAAAAGGGAAACATCAGTGAAGATTAATCAAAAGACATGATTTCTTCTCAAGACTTCAAGAATAAACATTTTTTCAATAAAAATTGTTTCTTGAAGGCTTCAAAAAATGATTTAGCCACCATTTGATATAACAAATTTTATAGGTGGCTAACAATGGCTCCACATGGGGATGGTGCCTTCTTGAAGTCATCAAGAACTTCAGACTTGCATTATCTGGGGGCTGATCAGTGCCTCACCCATTGGGCTGCAAATTTCTTCATTTGGATGATCTTCTTTTGCTTTGAAAATATTAGCAGCCATGAAAAAACAATGGAACTTTATCAACACAAGCTTTCTACCTACCCAATCCTACTGATCTAACATTTTTTCTTCCTTGAGAGTGCACTTGGATTGGAAAACTCTTTTACAAAAATTTTATTCTTTTGAAAGAAAAAAAATAATCTAATTCTACTCCTTATTTCTCCATGAACTCAGATTAAACATTTGAGTTCATATGCTTCTCTACCTAGCTACTAATCTATTAGGATTAAACAGTCTAACAGATTTTATTCACTAATTTCTAAGACAGAAATTTAAAAGCAAACAAGTCAAGATTGAACAGTCCAAATTGTTGCTAATGTAGAAATTTGAATAAATGATATATTATTCACCGAGATTCTCCTGATCACAAACTATTTTAACTTCATGCACAATACAAAATCTCTTCTACCATTGATCATTAATTGCGGAAATAAAAACAATCGCATGCGCACATTAAAACCATAAACAATCACACATATGAACACATTATTTCATGGGAAAGCTTAAAGCTGAAAACCCCCAACTATCTGTATATTATATGTCATAGAGATCATGTAACAATCATTGTACAAATTTCCTCACAACCTCTCAGCACAACCTCGAATTGCTACACACTAATCAAGCTAGATCTAGCAAAACACATGCTCCAATTTCTACCACTAGATAGCCAACCTCTATTGCGTAATAAATGCTATAGGATGGCTCATTAAATAACATAAACCACCTGGCTTGTACTGCAAAATCCTCATGGGCTTCTCCAATCACTGGTAGTTGAAAATATGCAACAGTATAGTCACAACTGTTAGTTAACCTGCTCTTTCATCTATCTCTGCACTGGTCTCCACTAAAACTGTCCATGTACTGAAGTTAACTGATGTATTCTTTAGTTGATTAATGAGTTTATAATTATTGAATTAATTAATAATTAATTCACACCACTCTACACTAGTGTATTAATCAGTTAGACTAAATACAACTAGCTCAACTATGTTTAGATTAAATAAACTAAACACAACTCCATTAACTCCTCAATCAACTCCACCAAACTCTGTCACATGAGTTCTAACTCAAGTATCAATGCAATAGCTCCACTTAACCCTCAAGAATAGCGTAATTCCTTCTGTCAGCTCCTGTGCCACATCTGTGCACTTAACTAAAGTGCTCCAAGAGAATAAGATAATGTTTATAGTCCAAATATTATTAAGAGCTAATAATATTCGACATATCTATTTTTAGACTCGCAATCTAAAAATAGATTCCGCCCAATATGTCTAAAAATAGAAGTCCATCTATTTTTTTCGACTTGACCAACCATCCACAAATAGCATCCTGCAACTCATAGAACATGATCCATATGTCTAAAAATAGACTTTGCGCCAAAAATAGCCTGCGGGCCCACTTAGTGAAGGTGACTTATTTCCACTAAGCTCATCATCTTGTTGTAATCTCAACACTCCCTCTCAACAAGATAAGGATTATCTACCACCCCTATCTTGCCTTTGTGGTATTCGAATTTTCTCCTGGTGTGCGCCTTCGTCAAGATATCAGCATCCTGATCCTCCATGGGAATGTATGAAAGTAACATGATCTTCCGCTGCACGCAATCTCTGATATGATGATACCGGATGTCAATGTGTTTAGATCTATCATGAAATACTGGATTAGCCAATATTTTGATGCAACTTTGATTATCACAATAAATCACAGTAGGCTCTAAGTGTGAACTGAACAACCCGACCAGGATCTTCCTCATCCATATAGCCTCGCATGTAGCCAAACTCGCTGCCATATACTCGGCCTCTGCTGAACTGAGTGCCACGGATCTCTGCTTCCTACTATACCAAAAAACTGTTGTCGACCCGATACTGAAAATCCCTCCATATGTGCTCTTTCTTTCCATTGGGATCCCTGCCCAATCTGCATCCGTGAAGCCACATAGCCTCACCTCATCCGACTGTCTATACCATAATCCATATCCCGATGTGCCTCTGAGATATCTCAATACATGCTTGCTTGCCTTCCAGTAGAGCTTGGTAGGCTTAACCATAGCTTGTGAAAGTTGGTTAACAACATAGCATATGTCGGGTCGTGTATTGACCAGATACATAAGCGACCCCACCAACTGTCGATAAACAGTGGCATCCACTACCTCCGCTGAAGTAGCATCCTCCTTCCTCCATCCACCAAGAAGAGGAGTATCAACAGGCTTGCAACCATGCATGTTGAACTTCTCCAGTATCTCCTGGGCATACTTTCCTTGAGAAACAAACAGTACATCACTGTGCTGCCAAATTTCCAATCCCAAGAAATAATGAAGGAGGCCCAAGTCCATAATCTCAAACTCCTTTGCAAGATCAACCTTGCATGAGTGTATCAACAGTTCATCACCTATCAAAATCAAATCATCTACATAAAGTATAATGATCAACAACTTACCCTCCACCACAATCTGGTATAGGTTCGGATCCACCTCACTCTTGGAGAATCCAAGTCCGGTGAAATAACTGCCTATCCATGTGTACCAAGCACGAGGTGCTTGTTTCAAACCATACAATGCTCTCTTGAGCCTGCACACATGCGACTTGCTGCTGAAGATCTCAAAACCTTCAGGATGCTCTATGTACACCTCCTCCTCAATCATCCCACTGAGGAACTCAGTCTTCACATCCATCTGATGAATGTGCCACCCCATCTGCACTGAGAGAGAAAGAATCATCTGTATGGAAGAATACCTTACGACAGGTGCAAATTTTTCCTCATAATCTATCTCCTCAATTTGTGAGAAGCCTTGGGAAAAAAATCTTGCCTTGTACTTCTCCACACTCCCGTCAGCTGCTTGCTTCACTTTGTAGATCCATCTCGAACCCACCACTGATTTCCCTTCCGGCCTTGGGACAATCTCCCATGCACTGTTTCTGACAATCGAATCATACTCTTCCACCATGGCATATACCCATGCGGGATCCTCCACAGCTTCCTCGAAAGAGGATGGCTCCGTCACGATACACTTGCTCATAAGATCCATGTATCTAGTATACCGGTCAGGTGACTGTCTCTGTCTACGCTGTGATGTAGGTGCTCCTACAACCTTCTCTGCATCTTTAGCCAGTTGCTCAGCTTCTGTAGTGCGCTTCCTCCCTCTGATGGTTGGTGCTGCTTGAGTGGTCTCTTCCACTCCATGAACCTCATCTTGTGGCTGATCCACATCCTGAGATTCATCCTTAGGAACTAATATCTCCTCATCTACATGCAAGTGTGGCTCCCTCTCAAGCGAACACTTCATGGATTTCTCCTCATGAAATTTGATATCCCGTCGCACAACAGTCTTGCGACTATCTGGAAAATACACACGATAGTTGTGGGGCGTATAAGTGTACCCCACAAATATCCAAACCTTTGTAGTCAGCTCCAGCTTCTTCCTGGCATCCTTCGTCAAATGAATGTAAACAGGTGAACCAAAAATCCTCAAATGGGAAATATCTGGCTTCTTACCAGAAAATGCATCCTCGGGTGTACTCATGCCAAGTATCCTGTGAGGACAACGGTTCTGCACATATACTACTGTATTGCATGCCTCAGCCCACAAGTGTATGGGAAGGCCCTGATCATGCAACATTGCCCGTGAAGCACCCACGATCATTCTGTTCTTTCGCTCCGCAACCCCATTCTGCGCTACAAAAGTACTTGAATTCACCAGAGATGAATTCACAACCATTGTCGCTCCTAAGAGCCTTCACTTGCTTCCCCGATTCTTTCTCAACCAGTGCCTTGAACTCACAGAACTTTGAGTATGTCTCGCTCTTCTTCTGCATGAAGAAGATCCAGCACTTATGAGAAAAATCATCAACAAATATCACATAGTACCTGTGTTTTTCTGTCGAAGCTACTGAGAAATTTCCACACACGTCTGTGTGAATTCTCTCAAGGATCGTCGTGGCACAACTATCCTTCTCGTGAAAGGTGGCTTTCACAAATTTTCCCAAAGTACATCCCTTACACTGATCTGACTGCGCAAGTGTACCTTTGGGAAACCCAGTAGAAATCTACTGCAGTATCTTCAAAGCTCCATGGTGAAGGTGGCCCAATCTCCGGTGCCACAACTCGCCATCATCCTGGCTCACCAATCCTTCTGCCTTGCCTTCCATTGCTGCGCAGCCATATACCTACAATTGATAAAGGTTCTTAACTCGAACCCCTATCCTCCAGGTCTCACCAGTTGCCTTACTGTGCAAAAGAGCCTTTCCCTCGCTAAAGACAACATCATATCCCTTGTCTTCTAACATCACCACAGAGATAAGATTCTTCTTCAATCCTGAAACATGCATCACTTCCTTCAATACAAAGGGTTTACCAGACTCCCTCTCAAAGGAAATGGTACCGATACTGGTCACACTGTATCTACCATCATCGCCCATCTCAATGTGCACTCCAAGATCTTTCTCATCTAGATTGGTAAACAAATCTTGATCTCTTGTCATGTGAAAAGATGCACCACTGTAAAGAAACCACACTGAACCCATCACACTTGATACCAAGCATGCGATCAGTGAAAGATCCAGCTCAAACTGTGAGGCTAAGGCCTCTCTAGCTGCAGATCCAGCAACCTGCTTATTTTTCTTCTTCTGTGGACAATTAGTGGCATAATGTCTGTGTTGGTGACAATGAAAGCACTTCACCTTGGACATGTCCTGCTTCTTGCCTTTCACACCGGATTGAGAACCATTCTTCTTGCTCTTCCCCTTCTTTGCTTTGGTAGAAAAAGCACAATTTTCTTCATCTGAGTTCTTTGATGAAGATCCATCCCTGGTACTCCGCCTTATCTCCTCTTGCACAAGATCCGACCAAAGTCGCTCCCATCCTGGCAATTTCTCCCGACCATTGACAGAGTCTTGATAGGAATGTCAACTCTTCGGAAGCCCAAGGAGAGAAAAGCTCACCAATTCCTCGTCATCAACAGTAACCCCCACACTTCCCAGCTCATCCCTACATTGGATGAACTTTGTAAGGTACTTAGGCATACTGTCACCTTTCTCCATTTTTATGTTCCTGAGTTTATCGTTGAGTGCCAAGTTCCTCTGGTCGCTCTTGCTTTGAAATAAATCTGTCAAAGATTTCCACATCAAGAATGGAGAAGCCTTAGCATGAAGGCTAGACACTACGTGATCCTTCACACCTTCCAACAAAATCCGTCGACACATTTCTGTCTTCTTTTTCCATGCGTCAAGTACGACAACATCACCAGAAGTAGGTTTTGGAACTTCTGCATCTATGAACTGCTTCAACCCATTTTCATCCAGTTACACCTCCATCCTGTCCTTCCATGCAATATAATTCGAGCTGCCCTCAAGGGCATACTCCAATCGCAATCCGTTGAAAGACATCTCAACTTCGACACCAAGAAAACACTACTGCAAATTCGAATTCCACCAGCTCAAAACTCAACCGCTTCAATGTTTTGCAATTTCTCCAATGATCAATATCGCTCTGATACCATGTATAAAGTTGAATAAATGATATATTATTCACCGATATTCTCCTGATCACACACTATTTTAACTTCATGCACAATACAGAATCTCTTCTACCATTGATCATTAATTGCGGAAATAAAAACAATCGCATGCGCACATTAAAACCATAAAAAATCACACATATGAACACAGTATTTCATGGGAAAGCTTAAAGCTTAAAACCCCCAACTATCTGTATATTATATGTCATAGAGATCATGTCACAATCATTGTACAAAGTTCCTCACAACCTCTCAGCACAACCTCGAATTGCTACACACTAATCAAGCTAGATCTAGCAAAACACATGCTCCAATGTCTGCTACCTGATAGTCAACCTCTATTGCGTATTCAATGCTATAGGATGGCTCATTAAATAAAATAAACCACATGGCTTGTACTGCACAATCCTCATGGGCTTCTCCAATCACTGTTAGTTGCAAATATGCAACAGTATAGTCACAAGTGATAGTTAACCTGCTCTTTCACCTATCTTTGCACTGGTCTCCGCTGAAACTGTCCATGCACTGAAGTTAACTGATGTATTCTTTAGTTGATTAATGAGTTTATAATTAGTGAATTAATTAATAATTAATTCACACCACTCTTCACTAGTGTATTAATCGTTTAGACTAAATACAACTAGTTCAACTATGTTTAGATTAGTTAAACTGAACACAACTCCATTAACTCCTCAATCAACTCCACCAAACTCTCTCACATGAGTTCTAACTGAAGTATCCATGCAATAGCTCCACTTAACCCTCAGGAATAGTGTAATTCCTTCCGTCAGCTCCTGTGCCACATCTGTGCACTTAACTGAAGTGCTCCAAGAGAATAAGATAATGTTTATAGTCCAAATATTATTAAGAGCTAATAATATTCGACATATCTATTTTTAGACTGGAAATCTAAAAATAGATTCCGCTCAGTATGTCTAAAAATAGAAGTCCATCTATTTTTTCCGACTTGACCAACCATCCACAAATAGCATCCTGCAACTCATAGAACATGATCCATATGTCTAAAAATAGACATAGTCTAAAAATAGACTTTGTGCCAAAAATAGCCTGCAGGCCCACTTAGTGAAGGCGACTTATTTCCACTAAGCTCATCATCTTGTTGCAATCTCAACAGTTGATCTATGGCATAAAAAAAAATCTGCACATAGATATTATTTTACAAAAAATTAAATCAAGATGGAAGGCTTAAGATCTGAAAATTCAAAGCACGACCTTCTCTTTTTTCAGCTCTGTTTTTTTGAGTTTATTCGAGCTGTTTTTTCCTTATTATCTGGTTCAGATTTTGGGCTGATTAGAACAATTTTTACTTCTATTTTGACTCAAAATTAAAAAAGATAGGAGTCATTCTTCTTTTGGACACTTAGGTTCAAATTTTGAGCTTGTTTGAACCTTTAATTTCTATCCTAATTTACCTAACTGATAAGCCAAGATTAAGCTATTTGGAAAATCGAATTCACTAACCTATCATCGGTAAATTTAAAACTAATTAGTCATGATTAGGCTGTATGACTAACTAGGAGTGTGTTTTCAGGAGTGGCATTTGAGCTTGCACACTTTTAGATTTTGTTTCTCCTTTTTGGTATGGGGCTTGTACCTTTAATGTTTTTACAAATCTGCCCTCTTTTCATTCTTTCTATTGTTTTTGTATTTTTGATTTTCCTAACTTTGAATGAAATTATGGATGAAATATTTATAATGAGAAAAAATATAAAAGGCTTCAACACATGATTGGATTAAGAGAAGTAATGTTTGAGCATCCTGCCATTGACAGGACCCCCAAACAGTTCAGCTCCATTCAACTCCTGCAAGAAAAAGACATTGTTACTAGTAGCATAATGAATGAGATAAGGGCCAAGCCATAAGTTGTCAAATTTCCAATGCTTTCCCTTGTCTTCTCTCCTTGAGTCCCACTTTAAAACTTTTTCCCTAATATTGAAATTGTTGGACTTTATTCTTCTGTCGAAAATATTTTTAATGCTCTCTTTCTTTTGCAATGCTTTTTTATAAACCTCCTCTCTAGTTTGCTGAAGATGAATAGTCTGATTTATCCTTCTGACCATGTCATTGTCTTCAGACTGAAACTCTTGAATCAAATTCATAACTGGTACACCAAGGCTGGTAGGAAAAATTGCATCTATACCATACACAAGCTGGTAGGGTGAAATCCCAATAGATTTCTTCAATGTCAATCTGTCAGCCTATAGTGCATGCAAAAGCTTTGTGTGCCAAGACTTCTTGTTGTCCTCCAACAACTTCTTGATTATGTTCACCAAACTCTTGTTTGAGGATTCTGCTAGTCCATTACCTTGAGGGTAATAGGCCGTGGAATGACCCAATGTTATCTGATATTTGTGACAGAATTCAACCATCTTCTTGGATCCAAATGCTGCTGCATAATCAGTGATGATCTTCCTAGGACAACCAAATCTAGAGAGGATATGAGTCTCCATGAATTTTATGATGACAAAATCATTGGCTTGCCTAGAAGGGATGGCTTCTATCCATTTGGTGAAGTAGTTTGTTTCAGTGAGAATCCACTATGTTGGGCAGATGAGGGTGGATGGATTTCTCCTATGAATTCAAGTCCCCACTATTGAAATGGAGCTTCAACAGTGATTGGATGTAGAGGTAAGGGTAGAAGCTTCCTTTTTCCTTCCAAAAGTTGACATTTTTGACAGGAAATTATCATCTTGTGTACATCAAGAAAGAGAGTAGGCCAATAGTAACCATCCCTTAGGATTTTGTTGGTTGTTGTCTTCCAGTAGAGGTGGCCTCCACATTCTCCTTCATGGAAATCGTGCTTAACCTTCTCTGCATCATACTCAGACAAACATTTAAGAAATATCCCACTTGCATTTTTCCAATAAAGACATTTATCTATAATGCAGTAGTTTACAACTTTTAACTTTAGAAACCTTGCCTTTGTTTTTGTCAAACCGGGAGGTGTATTTAAATTAAGAAAAACATATAGAATATCAACATACCAAGAGGAATTTATAAAATGATCTTCAAAAATGGGAGTTGAGAGTTCGTCTTGTTCATCTAAAGCATCAATCATATTAATATCAAGAACTTCAAAATTTGATTCAACCATTAATCTAGCTAGACCTTGGCCTTTAATGAGTTTAGTTGGCTTGATCTCTAAATCATATTCAAGTATAACAACTATCCACTTACCTCTCTTACCATTTGGGTCCTGCGTTAGGATGTCTTTCACAACTGAATTTGGGACAAAGGAAATGATGTGTGAGTGCAAGATGTATACTCTAAAGTATTTGAAAGCCTTGACTAAAGCAAAAGCTTGATTTTCCATAATGTTGTACTTCAAAGGAGCATCCCTGAATTCCTTGCTAAAGAATGCAATAGGCTGCTCTTGTCCCTCTGGATTTTTCTGTAAAAGGACAACAACTATTGTATGTTCTGATGCGAATGAAAAAATATAAAAATCTTTTGAAAAATCAGGACTTATTAGGACTAGTGTTTTGGTTAAGGCTTGTTTCACCAGCTCAAAATATTTCTTTGCTTCCAAGGTCCATTTAACCCCTTGCTCCTTCTTCAGCATGTTTTTAATGTTTCTAAGGAGCTCAGCCAAGTTGGGAATGAACCTTCTCAAGAAATTAATCTTTCCAATGAAAGATTGTAGTTCCTTGATATTTTGAGGATGAGAGATTTGCAATATGGCCTCAATCCTCTTTGGGTCTATCTTAATACCCTCTTCTTAAATGATGTGCCCAAGAAGTTTATCTTCTTGGAGACCAAAAAATGTTTTCTTTGGGTTTAAAGATATCCCAAACTTTGTACATCTCTCTAATACTTTTCTCAAATGTTCTAAGTGCTCTTCATCTATCTTTGAAAAAGCAGTGACATCATCAAGGTAAATAATGATGAAGTAGCCCAATTCTTCCAAGAATGTGATGTCCATGGCTCTCTGAAAAGTAGCACCAGCATTCATTAGACCAAAGGGCATTTTCACATATATGAAAGTGCCCCAAGGTGTAGTAAAGGCTATCTTTAATTGATCATCAGGATGAACTAAAATCTGATTGTATCCTGAGTAGCCATCAAGTAAAGAAATTCTTTTAGACACAACTACCCTTTGTAAAATATGGTCCATCTTGGGTACAGGGTAGTTTTCCTTGAGTGAAGCTTTGTTTAAGTCTCTAAAGTCTATACAAAGCCTAATATCTCCTATTTTCTTCCTAACTGACACCAGATTAGACACCCACTCAGAATATCTAATAGGGACAATAATACCAGCTTCATACATTTTCTTGATTTCCTTATCAACCAAAGGTAATTGAACAGGGTTTATTCTACGCATATTTTGTTTAAATGGCTTTTGGTTTTCCTTGAGAGGAATTTTGTGCTGAATTATTTCAGTGTCATAGGATTTCAGATCCTCATAACTCCATGCAAAAACATCAGAAAATTCTTTAAACAACTCTATGTATTTGAGTTTAATGTGAGCTGGTAAAGTCTTAGACAGTTTAATCATCATTGGTTTCAGTTCACTGCCTATATTACACTCTTCAACTTCAATTTCTACAGGCTCCAGTTTCGGCTTCTTGGCCACATCATTGAAATCAAACAACTCTTCTAAAGGGGCCAGACCTTTTGGAAAACTATGATTGTTAGACTGCAGAGTTTCTAAGTCCTCTGTTTCTAACTCTGCAATCCTTTTTGTTGTGTTTTCAAGTTTTATAGATAGTAGATTTATATTAGAAACCTCAGGAGACTTTTCTTCTTTATCAAGAAAATTTTCTTCACTAGGGCAGTCTGTCTCATAGTCTAAATCCGAACTGGGTAGTTAAAATTCATTTCTAAACTGCATGAAGTCTTCTATTTGTTTGTCTCCATCAAAAACTTGCCAATATTTCTCGTTATCAGGAACAACTGGTCTGAATTTAATCTGAGTTGTACATTATTTAGTTTCATATGGCATTAAGCATGTTCTAGTAGAAAAAGCTAAACTGTGGGCCATGATATTTATTTTTCTTGGGACAAAAATCAATTGGTATTCCTCAAAAGTTTTTAGTAAATCCACAACGTCGTTTTGATAGGCTCTAAGTCTAGGGTGATTATAATGATTAACTCTGAATCCCCATGCACTTTAATTCTCTTGGCTCCTAATTTTTTCAACAAATGTAAGCCTAAAAGAAGGGATTCATATTCCGCTATGTTATTAGAACACTGAAAGTTTAGTCTATAGGAATGACCTTCTGTGTGATTATTTTCAGTGTTACGTATCGAAACACCTGCACCTGCATTTCTTCTAGTGCACAACCCATCAAAGTTCATACTCCATAGAGGACTAGTTTCAGGTTCATCTTGGTTACTATCCTCTTCAACTAGTGTGCTTCCGGATGGTTCTTGAAAATCATTACTTAGTTGAATTTTTGTTAAGTCCTTAGGTTTTTCATTGAGTTGAAGACTATCTTCTTGACTATCAAGGTTTAAAAGCAATGGATACGACTTGTAGCTCAAGACCTGTGTGTTGTTTGCTGTAGTTTACAGGTTCAGAAAACCATTTTGACACTTCTATGTTGTCTACCTCCTCCTCTCTATTGGCCATTAATTCAGTTAAAGTGACTTGTTCACTGAATTTTTCATCGTTAAATAGGATAAAAGAGTCAAGGCCTGTGTTTACATAATAAAGGGGAGAATTTTACAGTCTGACTTGGCTAGTAACCATGTACTGCATATGGGACTCCCTGTAAAGTCTTCTTTTCTGATTGAAAACAGGGATGGTCGCATATGTCATGTCCATATACATAGTCCCTTGTAACTTAGCTCCCCAAGTCCTAGATAATAGCATACCATACTTTGGGGCCACATCAGCCACAACAATATCCATGACTAAACATTTGGATGGGATTTGTGCTAAATTAACACAAAGGTCTTTGATTAATCCTAAACATTTCACTCTGCTTGAGTCAAAGGAGTAAATATCCTTGTAAGGTCGAGTGATTTCAAGGCCTAGGCTCTCCATTACAGCTTTGGGCATTAAATTGTGAGAGGCCCTGGAATCATGCATAACATTGTGCAAAATCTTGTCATGAACATTTAAACTTACATAAAAAGGAGGAACTGGTCCCTGTTGATATCTACCTTCAATCTTAGGACCAAATATGAGCTCTGGTTGGTCATCGTTAATATTGATAGTGTCATTATTCTCTTCTATGTTTAAAGCCTTCAAAATTTAAGATCTATATACATTCTGGGCAGCTAAATCAGTCAGAGGAACAGAGATTTTAATTCTGGAAATTTCCTGCTCTAAACTAAAAGGAATCGGATTCTTTAAAGTACTTGTTTCAGCCTTATTAACTGCCACTCTACTAGCAAGATCTGTTTTCTGATTTCCTCTATTTACATTTGTTAGAATTTTTTTAACAGGAGTATTAGCTGAGGTGCTAACACTACTAAGGTCTGCACTCTGTTTTGCATTGTTTTGAGTGCCTTTCTCTTTACCTTTATCAGAATTTCTAGCCACTGTTTTGTCCTTCTGTTTTACAATTTTGGGTTTATTTACAGTGTTGTTTTGTGAATATTTTTCAGAGGTTTTGGTTTTGGGAGTCTCTTGACTGATTTTACTTCTAAGGTCATATTATTTTTTAGACTCTATGATAACATTTTCCATGTCTTGATAATAACTTTCATCCTCATCTCTTTTGTCATCATAGGGTGTCTAGAGACCTTGTTTTCTATCATAATGAACTTCAAAGTCATCATTATCTACTCCCAGCATGTTGATATCATCTTCCTCTATTTTCTCATATGTTTCTTCAACCTCGCTTACATAGTTTTGATGAAAAGGAGGAGTGATCTGTTGATCATCCTCCCTTGGTCTGTTTTGAGGTTGGTTCCTCCTAAAATTCTGATTTTGGTTCTAGTTCCTGTTTTGAGGAGCTTTTTGGTTTTGACTTGCTTGTGCTCTCTCAAGAATGCTCATTTTCTTCATCATCTCCTCCATTGTTCTCTCCATCTTTGAGCTAGATGTGGAAGGTGTAGATTCCTCTTTAAAGGACACTTTCTTCTCATTCCTCATTCTTTCTATTTTCTCCATCAAGTTAACTTCCACAACAAGAGCCCCTTTTTGCATATCTTCAAGGGTTAAAGTATCTCTCTCTCTCAGCTGATAGGCCATTTCAAGATCAAATACTTTAGGAAACTTGTTTAAAGTTGAGCCTTATGGAGGCTTTAGATTGGGGGGAAGTGCATTATAAATGCTGTTAAACCTAGTACAATAGGCTTGTACACTTTCCCCAGTGTTTCTATGGAGATTCTTGTAATCAGAAAGTATTTGAAGAGTGTTTTTCCTTACATCCCATTTGCTTAAGAATGTCTGATGGAAGGCTTGGAGATCATTAATACTATGAGGGGTTAAGCCTTTGAACCATTTTCTTACTTCTCCCCCTAAACTCTGAGCAAACATTATAAGTTTGACAGATTCATCATCAATTTAATTTCTGTCAAAGTAGTCATTCATCTTATCCACATGTTGTGAAGTAGTAGTAGCATTATTGACATCATACAATGGTATTTTTGACTGATAGTCCTGTGGAATATTGAATAAGGGTATAGGAAGGACTAAGTGAGCATACCATGCTGCCATGATATGTGGTGGGGGTAGATTTACAAGAGGTGGATTAACAAGAGGAAAAGTGGGTTGGAGTGGAGTGGTTTGGACAATGGATGTATGAGGAACAGAGGTGGAAGTACCAATAATAGATTGTTGAGCTGACCTTGGATGAGAGACACCTAAATTATGAAAGAAATGTAAATCTGGTGGTGTTGTTTCTCTACTACCAGGATGTTCACTTGTTTCTGGAGATGAAAGTGAAGACTCTGAATCTAGCTGATCTAAATCTGTTTGGTCAATTTAGTGTGTCCTAAATTGCTACATTAATTTTTCAATCCGGGATTCGTAAGCTGACGAAGTGTGGCGCACTATATGTGCAAGATAACCTATCTCTTACTTTTTGTCATTTTTGGGTTTTTTATTTATCTTGGTTGGTTTCCTAATGTGAGATGGAAATTCTAAAAGACAAGTATGGATATAAATGTTCAAGGCAATAATGTCCTTTATAATGATTTTCCAAACTTCAAACTTCAAAAAGATTTTAAAGCATACAATGACAAAATTAATTCCTAAAGGAAAATGAAAATGTGCCACTATACTTAGTCAAACAAACAGTGAACTATTGATCATGAAACCCATTACCCTTGCTGCTGTCTAAACACAAAAGAAACTGTACTCAAAGAAATCCAAAGATTGCAAGCAAAGTAAAACTAAAATCAAATTACATCAACTCATATTCTGACCCCTCACCATTAGTCTCGCTATGGCTTTCGGAGGTAATCATAAACAACTTGAGTAGTCTGATATCTAATTTGCAGGAAATAAACTAATACCAAATTACACACTCATACTTCAATCCCTCACCATTAGTCTCGCTATGGCTTTCAGAGGTAACTGATAATGACATGAGCAATTTAATATCTAACTTACAGAAAAATAAACTAACATCAAACTACACATTCATACTGCAATCCCTCACCATTAGTCTCGCTATGGCTTTCGGAGGTAACTGATAATGACATGAGCAGTTTAATATCTAACTAACTAGTAAAGCAAATGTACAAAACTAAAATGAATAAAACAATGCTGGAATTAAAAACTAAGAAAAAGAAATCAGCAGAAGGACAAGATTGATTCCATGTCATTAGTCATTTTAAACTATGTGCAAATGCCCGGGCTGCCTACTATAATCTGGAACAAAGACACTGATCAGTTAACAGCAGTATAAAACATGAAAAATTATGAACAGAAATAAAACGTTAATACCATAAAAGATGTAATATATACACGTGAAGGACTATGGCACAATGAACGTAAGGAAATGAAGCATGAAACTATACAGTAATACACAAAACCTCGGCGTGTGCAGGGGCCCTCTGCACAATCCTCGGGAAGCAGCTATCAACCACGAATTAAGCTTATGAACAAAGTCTTCTCATATATTTAAAACACAGTCATAACAAAGAAACAATGTCACAGCACAGTGGCTTTCTTGACAGCCAAAATTACATTACACCAGCTAGCTCCTATGCGTATGAGAACGCATTATTTATAACAGAGAATGTCATAACTAATTTCCTACATTCTGCACTGATACAAGAGACGTGAACCACCACGTCCAGAAATCTAGCATCATGGCTGCCGTGAAGATTAAATCTATGGAGAGTGGTCGTTGGATTCGGCTTATGGAGCCGTTTACAAGTGTTGATATGTCTCCCGTGATTTAGAAACGATCACGCAAGTCTTCACGTGGTGAAAAATAGAGTTCTGTCACTGTGGGACTCTTCGGTTGACCACCGCTTGACTACCTTTGACCACAACCTTCTTAGGTGAATTCGACTGAGCCAATAGGACTCGATCCATGTCCATGTCATTTCCAACTTGCCCATGTGGCTCGGTTTTCCTGAAGACACCTGCAATATATACTTTAACAAAATGGCTGCGGAAAGTTGAAGCAGCTGCGGAAAGTGACAAGATTCTGTAGCTCAATGAGCAAAAATCTAATTCAAACAGCAGACACAAAACATAGTTAAAAACCACTTTAAATGCTCTTTTATTATTAATATGTAATGATGTTGATGACTTAGGAGGTCCAGGTAAATGGAAAAAGTCTAGAAAGGTGTATAGGAAAGATGCAGATTTGAGACTCAACAAAATCATCAAGCGACCTAGTTCTGAATGGATTTCTCAAGTCAACTTGTGATTGTTGTAGAGCTGCAAGATTTTTCAGGAACTGAATTAGCTCTCAAGGGTGATCTGAAAACATTTGAAAATTTAATCTCAGGAGACTTCCTAAGAATACTTTCAGGGTTATCAACTATCTCAGGTGGGTTTGGGTCAGGGTAGACTCTAGTATGAATCTTTCTAGGAGCCACTATGCTATGTTTTGCAGACCCAAATAAATAGGAAAATTTCAACTAGATATGACAATATTTAAGACATTAAATGATCTTTTAAATAAGAAAAATTTAATCCTAAAGTCCTCTAACTGAGTCTGTATGATGTTATGATGATAATGGTTCTTCCTAGTGGAGTCTTAAGGTCTGTTTAGGATTGTGGAGTCGCCAAGTGGAATTTTTTAGCTCTTTTGGAGGTAAAAGGTTTTATGGTCCACCACCATGTTTATTGAATACCAATCTGAAATATTTTTGGGTTTTCTAAGTTATTTTTCGGTCCTATGGGTTCTAAGAGTGTCCTAAATCTGTTTCAAAACTTAGCTACGGTTTATGAGACAAAGAAAGTCTACTCTTATGGCAAATCCAACTGATCCTTCAAGGTTTGATAAGGTCTTATGAGAATCCCAAGGTTTCCTTAGTTTGTCACTGATTCAAACAAGTTTTATCATGATTACCATCTTCTTGGTAGTGCTTGAAGAGGGCTGCTTTTACTCACTGCACAATGTTCTTGAATTTAAGATTTTCTTGAGTCGTAAGGTGTACTTAAACTGTCATTTAACTCAGAGAGTCCCCAGCGGAGTCGCCAAAAATGTTAGTTGCCGGTGGCTCAACTGGTTAATATAGAAAATGTTCTTGAGACAGGGGTTTTTGATTATCCAATGATTATCTAAAATGAAAATAACTTAGGTTTCCCCAGTGGAGTCGCCAGAAATGTTAGTTGCTGGTGGCTCAATTGGAAAATCTACCAAATATTCTTTGAAACAAATTTCTGATATCATATGGTTACCTTAAAATGAAAATGACTCATAACTCCCCAGCGGAGTCGCCAGAAATTTTAGTTCCCCGTAATTCCAATAGATTGGTGAGACCAGAACTGTGGAGAGAACACTTGAACCACTTTGGGATTCTAGGATCTAGCCCTCCTAAATCCGGAGAGGGACCTCTCCAGTAAGTGCAAAGATTGATTTATCTTTAAAGGTTTTTGGATATGATATTAGGCTAGTTATTAAGAACGAGGGTTTTTGTTTGTTTTGGATGGTTGAGCATGATTTTAGTTGAGTGGAAAGTCCTAAAATGAAAGAGTTTCAAAGGTGTGGAGTTGCAAGCAATCAGAATAAGCTTTGGCTAATAAGATAAATATAACGCTGGTTTTTAGTCCATTGGGCTATGGATTCATAAAAGGGTTTTAATTGTGCAACAATTTCAAGAGTGGTCCAAGGGGGAAGTCATCTATATCACAATATATTTTGAGATAAAATGATGGAATGGAAACAATAAAAGTGTTGAAGGGGTGGAAAAAGACACTAATTTCAACTAGGATTTAACAGTCTGTCCAAACAAGAAAATCCTTTTAAGTAACTGTTTAAAACTAACCAAAGGGTAGGGCTCACCATAAACCTCTTTGGGAAAGTTTTTATTGAAGCTAACTCAACAGACAAACAATCCAGTAATCCACATAATTACTTTCAGAAGGAATGAAAACACATAAGACAAACAAAGGGTAGCCTAAGATCAGATAAGATACTTTTAAATCTAGCCTGCTTTCAGCATACACTTAGGGAAACTTTCAGAACTACCTTTGGAGAAAGAAGCTAGAAAACAGGGCACACCATCACTTTTCTAGTCTAACTTTACTAAGAAAATAATGAAAATAAAATTCAAGAACAATGTTTAAAGTAAACAGTAGGAAGAGGGAACGCCATCATTCCTAAATGTTTGAACCGTATTGAATCATTCTTAAATACACAATTTGGAGGAAAACATTGAGATAAAGGTTATCAGTTAGAGAAGGGTACTGTACACAGTAAATCCTAACTCTATGATTGCTATTCTTTATTGGAGAATAATGGACAAAATGGCATACACGAAAGGAAAACAATTACACAGAAAGAAGCACTTCACCAGTGATATAGACCAGGATCCCAGGAATCAACTTGTTATTGATGTCAAACCAGTTACATTCTTCAAGTCCGATGTTTCAGTTCAGCAATCATCTTCACTTCTCAGCCTAACTTATTAGATCACAAACAGAGCTTCAAGAGCCTTTGAACACTATTTACATGTATAATTTTCTAGAACAAGTATATTTCAAAGTTCTGCAACCAACATTGTTTCATATTCTATTGACGTATTTATAGAAGAAATGAGGAGATGGGATAGGATAAAAGATCTTCATGGTTCATTTAATAGAGATTAATGTTTCTCGGCCTTTGAGGGGCTTGATAGAGAAGATTACAGATATTCCCTCTATATTAATTGTTTTACATTAAGAATTAAGCTCGGCGAGGAGATTTTTTTAACTTTAAGGCTTTGTGTCATCTTTGCAATAACTCTGCTGATATTTTGTAATAAGTTCATTTGGCCGAATTAACTTTTCAACTGTATTGAGGAAAAATATCCTCTGTTCTGGTAATAACTCGGCTTCTGTTGAATAATTTAAGGCTACAGGTGGCTTTGGTAGCTGAGAGGAATCAATTAGCCTCTGATGTGGTAGTGGAGGCTTTGTTGGTCTGATAGATATTTTTGATTTTTATTTAAACATTGTTAACATAATTTAGTTCTGTGTATTAGGCTTAATTAGACCTAATATTTGTCTTATGTTCCTGAACTGTGTTTAATTTAGTGGATTAGGCTTTTGATTGTCGATCTTAGCCATAATCCACCCCAAACTGTATAATCAACGTTCAATTCTTCATTTCTGTTGTGGTTGGGTCCTTTCACACTGATACTCTTTGATAGGTTTTAATTTTCTGTGTCTTGTTGATGTGCAGGTGCGTAGAGGGTTATTATGGCTTCAGTGCTCATGATGTACTGATGAAACGTGATATGGAACCCTGTAAAATGATTTCTCTTTGATAAATGAAAGCCTGGAGGATCGTCATCCTCGGCTTTTATTTTCTTTTAAAATATTTTGGAAAACCTTTAATACCTACACAAACAAAGAAACATTAAGAAAATCCTGCGTATTTTTTTTTTGGACTGCTTTAGAGGTTGCGTATTAGGTCACAGTTGTTGGATGAAAGCATCCAACAGTGGATATTCGCTTACGGGGGTCAGATAGAAGGTGGTTGAAAAATGATGAGAGATTAAGTCAGATCCGTCGATCTTGCAGAGATCAAAGGTCGAGAGTGACCTGGGAAATATTACGTCGAAGGATTAATTTATAGTGAAACAGAAGAAATACAAGGAAAAAGGGTGAAAAGTCCCTTTGGCGGAGGAAATGTATTGAAATGAAATTTGGGGTTTCCCGGATAATGATTGGCCATTGGATTAGATTAGCCCAACGAGATCAGCGGTTAAGATTGATCTAAGAAATCCCTCGGAGAAGGGGGAGGGTGATAATGTAATGGCCAGATTAAATTTGAGCCATTGATCTACAAAGATCAACGACGACGAGCGAACGTGATGAAACATGACATAAAAGGGGAAAGTGGTTTCGGCTTGAGAAACCAATAGTATCGCGCAGCAAAAGGGGAGGAAGGAGGTTTTTCCTTTTTGAATGTGATATGCATCATAGGGTGACACATAGCATTTCAATACCACCTATATCACTTAGCTCTTGGAGAATTAACCTTCGTGCATTAATTTATGCAAAAATGCGCATCAGCCGTTAGATCTGGGGCCTCAGATCGAACGGTGGGGAGTGAGCACGATATTGATAAGATGCACGGGTCATAATAGGTGGGGTGGTTTCAATCTGGGCCATTTGATCAGGGATGGATGGTTGAGATCAACTCTGGAGGAAGGCAGGACCCACAGGAGTTGGGTCTATCGGGGTAAATCTGGGCTATTGGATCAAAGAATGAATGGCTCAGATCAAATCTTGAGTTTTGAATAAAATAAAATATGAAGAGGAAAATGGGTCAGTATGGACCATTGATCTATAGAGATCAACGACTGAGAGTTGGCCAAAAAAAATTATAAAGCAGGGTGTATGAAATTTAACAAAGGTCGAGGGGTGCAATCTGGACCGTTGGATCTTGACATGTAGATGGCCCAGATACAATCAGAGGTCTGCGATCGGCGGGGGAACAAAAAATGGGTGCTGATGCGATTGATTGTGGACCGTCGATCTGAGGATCAAATTGACGGTGGAAAATGAAACAGAAGAGGTCAAGGTGGGGGAAAGGGCTTTTGGGATGGAGTGATAAGGGCCATTGAATATGGATCTGGCGGGAGAGATCAATGTGTTAGCCACCTATAAAATTTTTTATATCAAAAGGTGGCTAAAACATTTTTGGAGCCTTCAAGAAATAGGTTTTATTGCTAAAAGTGTTATCTCTTGAAAAATCTTAAATACATCATGCCCTTTGTTTAAATCTTCACTGCTGTTTCCCTTTAAAACTCAGAAAGTGTGTTGATTTCATGAAGAAAGACTGCTGCAAAAATCCCGATTTTTCCCTCATTTCACTTCTTTTTTCCTTTCATCATTAACCCTCATTTTCTCTCTTTTTCCTCATAAAATTCCTCTATTTTTCATTTATTTCCCTTTCCCCTTCATGAAAATCCTTTTACAAAATTTAAAACTCACGTTTGAACTTTTCCGAAACCCCCAAATCCATTAGAAAACCTTGAAAATTTCATGAAAAATAAGTTTTTTAACTGCAGGATTAAGCCCCTTTGGGCTAACTCCTAACCACTTCCCCACATGTGCCCTGGTGCTAGAACCGAGCGCTAAACCCTTTTGGCACTTATCGCATCGGAGAAATCAGAGCGTTCAAGTCTATTTGTTATGTTGAAACGTCTAATGCGATTAGCCCTTTGTTTATAAACCCCCGATATTATTGTTGTTTC
Organism: Pinus albicaulis; assembly: GCA_034641835.2. Taxonomy (NCBI): domain Eukaryota; kingdom Viridiplantae; phylum Streptophyta; class Pinopsida; order Pinales; family Pinaceae; genus Pinus; species Pinus albicaulis. Next base: position 1,999,793,788 of record CM076575.1, on the reverse strand, counting down.
ATACAACCGCAAGACCTGCAATCGGGTCCTAAAATTTGTTAATAAACCCATCTCGATCGATTTTTTCCCTTCGTAAATGCATAAAAACCCATTATCCTAAGTTTTGTTCTAAACCCGCTGGTTCATGTTATTATATAAGAAGAACCGTTGATCTTATGAGCCGATCAACGGTAAACAGAATCTCGCATCAGGGATCTGTTAAATGGGTAGATTGAAAAGCCCGACCTTTCCTTCTGATGTGATTGAACCTTATACATATAAGCCCTGGCCTTTGCTTTTCCATATATCCAGGCCCAGCAACCAGGTGCCAATCCTTATACATAACCCACCTTGAGCCATTAAAACCTTTGTATTTCATAAATTTTTGGTTTTTATAAATTGTAAAGGGGTCCCGCAGTTCATTGGTTAAACCCATTCCCAACTATTGATCTAAACCCGATCAATGATCAGTGCAATATCGCATTGCAGGTTTTAGCAGGCGCATTTTATTCCCCCTTCCGATTGAATACCCCCGATGGATCCTTTGCCGATGGATCTATTCGCCACATCTCCGATCCGACGACCCTTATTTGCTCCGATCATAAGCCCTTTTCTCCACCTTGAACCCCTCCGATTCATTCTCCACCATCAATCTGATTTGCAGATCGATGGTCCAAAGTCAATCGCATTGGCGCTCCTCTATCCATTGCCTCCTCCGATCGCGAAGCTCCGATTGCATCTGGGCTGTCCACATGTGTAGATCGGACGGTCCAGATTGCATCTCCCGACTTTGGTTTAAAATCATATACCCCTTGTGTAATGTTTTATGACCAATCTTAGCCGTTGATATTAACCCCTTTCTTCGCCTTTGTATTTTTTCGTTTAACCCAGATCAAATCTCCACCGTTGATCTGTTTCATCCAACGGCTCATATCGACTCTAACAGGCCCGACCCCTATGGGTCCTGCTTCCCTTCAGATCTGATCTCCGCCGTTAATCCCTTGATCGGATGGTCCATAATAAAACCACCCTGCCTCTTATGACCCGCGCATCATATCAATATCGCGCTCGCTCCCCACCATTCAATCTAAGGCCCCAGATTTAACGGCTGACGTTCTATTTCACGCAACTTTGAGCACAACCTTTAAATCCCCAAAAATCACGCGATATAGGCGGTTTTATGATGCCACGTGTTGGGTGGGAATGCATATCGCGTTCGAAAAGTGAAAACTGCCTACCTGCCCTTTCGCTGCACGAAACCCATGGTTTCTCCTCCCAAAACCGCTTTCACCATTTGTGTTGTGTGTTCATCGCTCTCGCTCCTCGCCGTTGATCTCAATAGATCAACGGCTCAGATCTTATCTTGCCATATATTATCGCCCACTGCCTTTTCCAAAGGGCTTTCATAGATCAATCCTAGCAGTTGATATCATGAGCTGATCTCATCCGACAGACCACGATCATCCTGAAACCCCAAATTTCATTTCAATGCTTTTCTTCCGCCAAAGGGATTTTTCCCCTTTTTCTTTGTATTTCTTCACATTTTCCACCATAACATAGTATATGTGACCCCTTCACATTATTATTTCCCCGATTGGTCTCGATCGTTGATCAAATCAAATCTACAGCCCGTATTTAATCCTATGCTCCATTCTTCCAAATCTCCTCCTTCTGACCCTCACAAGCAAATCTCTACCGTTAGATGCTTTCATCCAATGGTCGTGACTTAACCGTAGCCTTCTAAGTAGTCTTACCCAAATAAATGTAGGATTTATTAACTTTTAATGTTTTATGCAGGTTTTAATGGGTTTTTCATTATATTGAAGAAAAGCCAAAGGCCGAGAATGATGATCCCCACGCCTTTGTTCATAAAAGAGAAGCCATCTGCAGGGTTCGACCATCACGTTTCATCAGTGCATCATGAGCAATGATGCCATATGAACCCTTTGTATACCTGCACATCAACAAGACACAAGGAATCATAATCGAAATAAAGAGTATCAGTGTCGAAGACCCAAACACAACAGAGATGAAGAATTAAACATTGATTATATAGTTTGGAGTGGACTACGACTAAGATCAAAAATCAAAAGTCTAACCCACTAAATTAAACACAGTTAAAGGAAAATCAAGAATGTTTATCAGACAAAGGATGCCTCCACTGCCATATCAGAGGCTTATTGATTCCTCTCAGCTACCTAATTCCACCTGTAGCTTCATCGTATTCAACAGAGGCCAAGTTATGATAAAAAAAGAAGATATTTTCCTCAACACAGCCGAATAGTTAATTCAGCCAAAGGAACTTGATGCAAAAAATATCAACAGAGTTATTACAGCATGACACAGAGCCTTAAAGTCAACAAAATCTCCCACCGAGTTTAATCCTTAATGTAAAACATTTAATACAGAGGACATATCTGTAAAATTCTCCATCGAGCCCTCAAAGGCTGAGAAGTATTAAATCTGTATTAATTGAAACTGGGAGATCTTTTATCCCATCCCACCTCCTCATTTCTTCTATAAATACTTTTGTAGGAGATGAAAAAATGTTGGTTGCAGAACTTTGAAATATACTTGTGCTCGAAATTTCTACCCGTAAATAGTGTTCAAAGGCTCTTGAAGCTCTGTTTGTGATAGAATAGTTAGGTTGAGAAGTGAAGATGATTACTGAACTGAAACATTGGACTTGAAGATTGTAACTGTTTTGAAGCATTAATATGAGTTGATTTATGGGATCCTGGTCTATGTCAACGGTGATGTTTTTCTTATCGTAAATTGTTATTTTATTTTTGTTTTCGCTCTTTCCATCTTCTATGATAAATAACAACAAGCATAGAGTTAGGATTTACTATTTACAATACCCTTCTCTGACTGATAAGCTTTATCTACATGTTTTCTTCCAAATTGTGTTGTTTAGGAATGATTTAATTCAGTTTAAGCAGTTAGGAATGCTGGCATTCCCTCGTCCTACTGTCTAAGCTAAATTTTGTTCTTGAATGTTATTTTCAGTTTATGTTAAGTAGAGATGAACTAAGGAAGTGATGGTGAGCCCTGTCCTTTAGTTTTATCCCCAAAGACTATCTGAAATTTTCCCTAAGAATGTGTTGAAAGCAGGTTAGGTTCAAAGTCCTTACCTGATCTTAGATTTTTCTTTGTTATCTTATGTGTTTGTCTTGAAATTTTACCAAGAAAAGTAGAGCTAGGAGAGGTTTATGGTGAGCCCTACCCTCTAGTTTCTTCTCCAATAGATGCTTTTTAAGTTTCCCTTTGTGTTTAAATGTTTTCTATTAAAAGTTTATCAAAAGCTGGTTAGTTTCGAAGTACTTACCATATCTTAGATCAATTTTATGTCTCTCTTAAGTGTATGCCAAAAGCAAGATAGTTTCAAAGCACTTACTTGGTCTTAGGCTGCTCTTTGTTCTTCATTTGTTTAATTCCCCCTCTTGTTGTATCATTTCATTCCATAAAATAAACTTTAAAGATATCCTTAGACATAGATGACTTGCCCCATGGACCACTCTTGAGCCTTGTTGTTTCAATTAAATTCTATTATGAATCCATATCCCAATGGACTAAAAACCAGCGTTATATCTATCTTTTTAGCCAAAATCTTGTTCTGATTGCTTGCAACTTCACACCTTTGAAACTATTTCCATTTAGGACTTTCCACTCAAATAATAATCATGCTCAACCATCCAAAACAAACAAAAACCCTTGGACTTCATAAAGTCTAGCCTAATATCATTACCTAAAAAATTTAAATATAAATCCATCTTTGTACTTATTAGAGAGATCCCTCTCCATATTTAGGAGGGCTAGATCCTAGAATCCCAAAGTGGTTGAAATAATGTTATCTCTGTAGTTTGACTTTTCCAATCTTGCAAATTACAGGGAGCTAACATTTCTGGCGACTCCGCTGGGTAATTTTGAGTCTTTTTTTAGCCAAGGTACCTTTAAGACCTCAAGAAACCTTTTATTTGAGAACATTGTGCAGTGAGTAAAAATAAGCCTCTTCAAGCACTACCAAACTGATGGTAATCATGGTATAACTTGTTTGAATCAGTGACAAGCTAGGAAAACCCTAGGATTCTCATAAGAGCTTATCTAACCTTGAAGGATCAGCTAGCTTAGCCATAAGAGTAGATTGTCCTTGTCTCATGACCGTAGCTAAGTTTTGAAACAGATTTAGGATACTCTTAGAACCAATAGGACTAAAAAATAACTCAGAAAACCCAAAAATATTTCAGACTGGTATTTAATAAACATGGTGGTGGACCATAAAACCTTTTACCTCCAAAAGAGCTAAAAAATTCCACTTGGCGACTCCACAATCCTAAAACAAACCTTAAGAATCCACTGGGAAGACCCATAATCTTTTTAACATCTTTGAAACTCATTTAGAGGACTATAGGATTAAAATCTGTGTAAAACAGATCAGTAAACCTCTTAATTATTGTCATATATGGTTGAAATTTTCTTGTTTACTTCGGTCTAAAAACACAACATAGTGGCTCCTAGAAAGATTCATACTAGAGCCTATCCTGACCCAGACCCACCTGAGATAGTTGATAACCCTAAAAGTATTCTTAGGAAGTCTACTAGGATTAAATCTTCAACTATTTTCAGATCACCCTTGAGAGCTAATTCAGTTCCTGAAAATCTTGCAGCTCTACAACAATCACAAGTAGACTTAAGAAATCCATTTAGAACTAGGTCGCTTGATGATTTATATTAGCTAGATTCTGAGTCTTCACTTTCATCTCCTGAAACAAGTGAACATCCTGGTAGTAGAGAAACAACACCACCTGATTTACATTTCCTTCACAATTTAGGTGTCTCTCATCCTAGATCAGCTCATAAATCTATTCCTGGTCCATCCACATCTACTCATCCTAAATCCATTGTCCAAAACACTCCACTCCAGCCCACTTTTCCTCTTGTTAATCCACCTCTTGTAGGTCCACCTCCACCGCCTACCATGGCAGCATGGTATGCTCCCTTAGTCCTTCCTGTACCATTAGTCAATATTCCACAGGACTATCAGTCCAAAATATCATTGTATGATGCTAGTAATGCTACTACTGCATCATAACATGTGGTTAAGATGAATGACTACTTTGACAGAAATGAAATTGATGTTGAATCTGTTAAGCTTATAATATTTTCTCAAAGTTTGGGGGGAGAAGTAAGAAAATGGTTTAAAGGCTTAGCCCCCCACAATATAAATGATCTCCAAGCCTTCCATCAATAATTTTTAAACAAATGGGAAATGAATAAGAATCCTCTCCAAATACTTTCTGATTACAAGAACTTCCACAGAAACACCGGGGAAAGTGTACAAGTTCACTGCACTAGATTTAACAACGTGTATAATGCACTTCCCCCAGATCCAAAACCTCCATAAGGCTCGGCGTTAAACAATTTTCTTGAAGGGTTTGACCCTAAAATGGCCTATCAACTAAGAGAAAGAGATCCTCTAACCCTTGAAGATATGCAAAAAGGAGCTCTTGCTGTGGAAGTTAACTTGATGGAGAAAAGAGCAAGAATGAAGAATGAGAAGAGAGTATCCTTCAGAGAGGAATCCACACCTTCTACTTCCAGCTCAAAGATGGAAATAATAATGGAGGAGATGATGAAGAAAATGAGCATCCTTGAGATAGCACAAGAAATTCAAAACCAAACTGCTCCTCAAAATAGAAACCAAAACCAGAATCAGAATTTTAGAAGAAATCAACCCCAAAATAGGCCAAGGGAAGATGATCAACATATCACTCCTCCGTTTCATCAAAACCATGTGAGTGAGGTTGAAGAAACAGATGAGAAAACATAGGAAGATGATATCAACATGCTGGGAGTAGATAATGATGACTTTGAGGTTCATTACGATAGAAAACAAGGTCCTTACACACCCTATGATGACAAAAGAGATGAGGATGAAAGTTATTATCAAGACATGGAAAATGTTATCATAGAGTCCCAAAAATAATATGACCTTCGAATTAAAACCAATCAAGACACTCCAAAAACTAAAACCGCTGACAAATATTCACAAAAAAACACTGTAAACAAACCTAAAGTTGTCAAACAAAGCAGTGGCTTGAAATTCTGATAAAGGTAAAGAGAAAGGCACTCAAAACAGTACAAAATAGAGTGCAGACCTTAGTAGTGTTAGCACTTCAGCTAATACTCCTATTAAAACAATTTTTTCAAATGTAAAAAGACAAAATCAGAAAACAGATTTTGCTGACAGAGTGGCAGTTAATAAGCCTGAGACAAACACTTCAAAGAATCAAATTCCTTTCAGTTTGGAGAAAAAAATTTGAAAAATTAAAAACTCTATTCCCCTTACTGAGGTCGCTGCCCAGAATGTATATAGATCTCAAATTTTGAAGGATTTTAACATAGATGAGAATAATGACACTCTCAATCTTAACGATGACCAACAAGAGCTTATTTTTGGTCCTAATATTGAAGGTAGATATCAAGAGGGACCTGTTCCTCCTTTTTATGTAAGTTTAAACGTTCATGACAAGATTTTGCACAACGCTATGCATGATTCTGGGGCCTCTCACAATTTAATGCCCAAAGCTGTAATGGAGAGCCTGGGTCTAGAAATTACCAGACCTTATAAATACCTTTACTCCTTTGACTCGAGCAGAGTAAAATGTTTAGGATTAATCAAAGACCTTTGCGTTAACTTAGCACAGATTCCAGCCAAATGCTTAGTCATGGATATTGTTGTGGCTGATGTACCCCTAAAGTATGGAATGTTGTTATCACGATCTTGGGGGGCTAAGTTACAAGGGACTATGCATATGGACATGACCTATGTGACCATCCCTATTTTCAATCATATGAGAAGACTTTACGGGGAGTCACATATGCAGTACATGGTTACTAGCCAGGACAGACCACAAAATTCCCCTCTGTATTCTTTAAATACAGGCCTTGATTCATTTATCCTGTTTAATGATGAAACACTCTCTGCACAGGTGACTTTAACAGAATTAATGGCCAATAGAGAGGAAGAGGTAAACACCATGGAAGTGTCAAAACAATTTGCTGCATTTGAAAACTTTAGCAAAATGCATCCTTCTCTTTTTAACCTAGACAGTCAAGAAAGTAACCCTCAACGTAGTGAAAAACCTGAGGAGCTAAAACAAATTCAACCAAGCGCTGATACTCAAGAACAATCAGAAAGCACATTAGTTGAAGAGGAAAATACCTAAGATGAACCTGAAACTATTCCTCTGTGGAGTATGAAATTTGACGGGTCATGCACTAGAAGCAATGTTGGTGCAGGTATCTATATTCATAACACAGAAAACAACCACACAGAAAGCATTTCCTATAGATTAAACTTCCAGTGTTCGAATAACATAGCAGAATATGAATCCCTTCTTTTAGGCTAACATCTGTTGAAAAATTTAGGAGCCAAAAGAATTAAAGTGCATGGGGATTCTGAATTAATCATTAGGTAGGTCAATAGGGAATACAATGCTAATTACCCTAGACTTAGGGCCTATCGAAACGATGTCGTGGATTTGTTGAAATATTTCGAGGAGTCCCAATTAATTTTTGTACCAAGAAGAAAGAATAACATGGCCCACAGCTTAGCTTTCGCTGCTAGAACATGCTTAACGCCATACGAAACCAAAGAATGTACAACTCAGATTAAATTCAGACCAGCCGTTCCTGGTAATGAAAAATATTGGCAAGTGTTTGACGGAGACAAACAAATAGAAGACTTCTTGCAATTTAGAAATGAATTTGAACTACACAATTCAGATTCAGATTATGAAACAGATTGCAATAGTGAAGAAATTTTCCTTGGTGAAGAAGAACAGTCTCTTGAGGTTTCCAATATTAATATGTTGTCTAGAAAACTTAAAAAAAAAACAGAGATGAGTGCAGAGTTAGAAACAGAGGACTTAGAAACCTTGCAGTCTAAAGATCAAAGTTTGCCAAAGGGTCTGGCACCTTTAGAAGAGTTGTTTTATTTTAACGACGTGGCCAGGAAGCCAAAACTGGAGCCTGTAGAGACTGAAGTGGAAGAGTGCAATATAGGCAGTGAACTAAAACCTATGATGATTAAACTATCTAAGACTTTACCAGCTCACATTAAACTCAAATACATAGAGCTGTTTAAAGAATTTTCTGATGTTTTTGCATGGAGTTACGAAGATCTGAAATCCTATGACACTGAAATAATTCAGCACAAAATCCCTCTCAAAGAAAACCAAAAGCCATTCAAACAGAAGTTGCACAGAATAAACCCTATTCAGTTACCATTGGTTGAGAAGAAAATCAAGAAAATGTACGAAGCTGGTATTATTGTCCATATTAGATATTCTGAGCGGGTGTCTAATCTAGTGTCAGTTAGGAATAAAATAGGAGAGATTAGGCTTTGTATAGACTTTAGAGACTTAAAAAGAGCTTCACTCAAGGAAAAATACCCTTTACCTAATATGGACCATATTTTACAAAGGGTAGTTGGGTCAAAAAGAATTTATTTGCTGGATGGCTACTCACGGTATAATCAAATTTTACTTCACCCTGATGATCAATTAAAGACAACTTTCACTACACCTTGGGGCACTTTCATATATGTGAAAATGCCTTTTGGTATAATGAATGTTGGTGCAACATTCCAAAGAGCCATGGACATAGAATTCTCAGAAGAATTGGGCTACTTCATCATTGTTTACCTGGATGATGTCACTGTTTTTTCAAAGGCAGATGAAGAGCACTTAGCACATTTGAGAACAGTTTTTGAGAGATGCAGGAAGTTTGGGATATCTTTAAACCCTAAGAAAACACTATTCGGTCTCCAAGAAGGTAAAATTCTTGGGCACATCATTTAAGAAGACGATATTAAGATAGATCCAAAGAGGATTGAGGCCATATTTCAAATCTCTCATCCTTGAAACATCAAGGAGTTGCAATCTTTCATTGGAAAGATTAATTTATTGAGAAGGTTCATACCCAACTTGGCTGAGCTCCTTAGGAACATTAAAAACATGTTGAATAAGGAGCAAGGGGTAAAATGGACCTTGGAAGCAAAGAAGTCCTTTGAACTGGTGAAACAAGCGTTAACCAAAACACTGGTTCTAATAAGTCCTGATTTTTCAAAAGATTTTTATATTTTTTCATTTGCATCATAGCATACTATAACTGCTGTCCTTTTACAGAAAAATCCACAAGGACAAGAGAAGCCTATTGCATTCTTTAGCAAGGCTTTGAGGGATGCCCCTCTAAAGTATAACATTATGGAAAAGCAAGCCTTTGCTTTGGTTAAGGCTTTAAAAGACTTCAGAGTATACATATTGCACTCACACATCATTTCCTTTGTCCCAAATTCAGTTGTGAAAGAAATTCTAACACAGGACCCAGATGGTAAGAGAGGTAAGTGGATAGTTGTTATTCTTGAATATGATTTAGAGATAAAGCCCAATAAACTCATCAAAGGCTAAGGTCTTGCTATATTAATGGCCGAATCAAATTTTGAAATTCTTGATATTAATATGATTAATGCTTTAGATGAACAAGAGGAAATCTCAAATCCCATTATTGAAGATCATTTTATGAATTCCTCTTGGTATGCCGATATTCTTTATGTTTTTCTTAATTTGAACACACCTCCTAGTTTGACAAAAACAAAGGCAAGGTTTTAAAAGTTAAAAGTTGTAAACTACTGCATTATAGATAAATGTATTTATTGGAAAAATTCAAGTGGTATATTGCTTAAATGTTTTCCTGAGTATGATGCAGAGAAGGTTAAGCACGAGTTCCATGAAGGAGAGTGTGGAGGCCACCTATACTAGAAGACAACAAACAACAAAATCATAAGGGCTGGTTACTATTGGCCTCCTCTCTTTCTTGATGTACATAAGATGATAATTTCCTATCATAAATGTCAACTTTTTGAAGGCAAAAGGAAGCTGCTACCCTTACCTCTGCATCCAGTCACTGTTGAAGCCCTTTTTCAATAGTGGGGACTTGATTTCATAGGAGAAATCCATCCACCATCCTCTGCCCAGCATAGATGGATTCTCACTTCCACATACTACTTCACCAAATGGATAGAAGCCATCCCTTGTAGGCAATCCAATGACTCTGTCATTATTATATTCATGGAGACTAATATTCTCTCTAGATTTGGCTGTCCTACCAAGATTATCACTGATAATGCAGCAGCATTTGGTTCCAAGAAGATGGTTGAATTCTGTCACAAATATCAGATAACATTGGGTCATTCCATGGCCTATTACCCTCAAGGTAATGGACTTGCAGAATCTTCAAACAAAAGTTTGGTGAACATAATCAAGAAGCTGTTGGAGGATAAAAAGAAGTCTTGGCACACAAAGCTTGTTCATGCACTTTGGGCTGACAGATTGACATCGAAGAAATCTATTGGAATGTCACCCTACCAGCTTGTGTATGGTACAGATGCAATTTTTCCTACCAGCCTTGGTGTACCAGTTATGAAGTTGATTCAAGAGGTTCAGTCTGAATACAATTACATGATCAGAAGGATTATTCAAACAATTCATCTTCAGCAAACCAGAGAGGAGGTTTATAACAAAACATTACTAAAGCAGGACAACATCAAAAATATTTTTGACAGAAGAAAAAAGGCCAGCAATTTCAATGTTGGGGACAAAGTTTTAAAGTTGGACTCAAGGAGAGAAGACAAGGGAAAGCATGGGAAATTTGACAGCTTATGGCTTGTCCCTTATCTCATTCATTCTACTGCTGGTAATAATGCATTTTTCTTGCAGAATTTGAATGGAGTTGAACTGTTTCGGGGTCCTGTCAATGGCAGGATGCTCAAACATTACTTCTCTTGAACCATGTCATGTTCTGAAAGAATTTTTGTCTTTTTTATCATTATAAATATTTCACCCATCATTGCATTCAAAGTTATAAAAATACAAAAATAAAAAAAAAATAGAAGGAAGAAAAGAGAGCAGATTGTAAAAACAATAAAGGTACAGCCCCATACCAAAAAAGAGAAACAAATCTGAAAGTGTGCAAGCTTAAATGGCACTCCTGAAAAACACACTTCTAATTAGTCATACAGCCTAATCGTGACTAATTAGTTTTAAATTGCTGCTGATAGGTTAGTGATTTTGATTTTCCAAACAATTTAATCTTGGCTTATCAGTTAGGTAGATTAGGATAGAAATTAAAGGTTCAAACAAGCTCAAAATATGAACCTAAGTGTCCAAAAGAAGAATCACTCAAATCTGTTTTAATTTCTGAGTCAAAACGGAGGTAAAATTGGTTCTAATCAGCTCAAAATATGAACTAGAGAACAAGCAAAGAACAGCTCAAACAGAAGGAAAAATAGAGCTAAAGAAAAGAGAAGGTCGTGCTTTGAACTTTCATATCTTAAGCCTTCCATTTTGATTTAAATTTTTGTAAAATAATATCTATGTGCAACTTGTTTTTTATGCCATAGATCAGCATCAAGTTAGATTGTTCAATCCCGACTTGTATGCTTTTAAATTTCTGTTTTAGAAATTAGTGAATAAAAATCTGTTAGACTGTTTAATCCTAACAGATTAGTAGATTAGGTAGAGAAACATATGGAATCAACTGTTTAATCTGAGTTCATGGAGAAATAAGGAGTAGAATTAGATTAGATTTTTTTCTTTCAAAAGAAAAAAATGTTGTAAAAAAGAGTTTGCCAATCCAAGTGCACTATAAAGAAGAAAAAATGTTAGATTAGTAGGATTGGGTAGGTAGAAAGCTTGTGTTGATGAAAATCCATTATTTTTCATGGTTGCTAACATTTTCAGAGCAAAAGTAGATCATCCAAGTAAAGAAGATGCAACCCAATGGATGAGGCACTGATCAGCCTCCCAGAGAATGCAAGTCTGAAGTTCTTGATGCCTTCAAGAAGGCGCCATCCCCAAGTGGAGCCACTGTTAGCCACCTATAAAATTTGTTATATCAAAAGGTGGCTAAAACATTTTTGGAGCCTTCAAGAAACAGGTTTTATTGCTAAAAGTGTTATCTCTTGAAGACTCTTAAAGACATCATGCCCTTCGTTTAAATCTTCACTGCTGTTTCCCTTTAAAACTCAGAAAGTGTGTTGATTTCATGAAGAAAGACTGCTACAAAAATCCCCATTTTTCTCTCATTTCACTCCTTTTTTCCTTTCATCATTAACCGTTATTTGTTCTTTTTTTCCTCATAAAATTCCTCTATTTTTCATTTATTTCCCTTTTCCCTTCATGAAAATCCTTTTAGAAAGTTTAAAACTCACTTTTGAACTTTGTCGAAACCCCCAAATCCATCAGAAAACCTTGAAAATTTCATGAAAAATAAGTTTTTTAAATGCAGGCTTAAGACCCTTTGGGCTAAGTCCTAACCACTTCCCCACATGTGCCCTGGTGCTAGAATTGAGCGCTAAACCCTTTTGGCACTTATCGCATTGGAGAAATCGGAGCGTGCAAGTCTATAGGTTATGTTGAAACGTCTGATGCGATTAGCCCTTTCTTTATAAACCCCCGATATTATTGTTGTTTCATACAACTGCAAGACCCGCAATCAGGTCCTAAACTTTGTTAATAAACCCATCCTGATCGATTTTTTCTTTTGTAAATGCATAAAAACCCATTATCCTAAGTTTTGGTCTAAACCCACCAGTTCATGTTATTATATAAGAAGAACTGTTGATCTTATGAGCTGATCAACGGTAAACAAAATCTCGCATCGGAGATCTGTTAAATGGGTAGATTGAAAAGCCCGACCTTTCCATCCGATGTGACTGACCCTTATACATATAAGCCCTGGGCCTTTGCTTTTAAAATCATATACCCCTTGTGTAATGTTTTATGACCAATCCCAGCCATTGATCTCTGAAGATCAACGACCCATATTAACCCCTTTCTTTGCCTTTGTATTTTTTCATTTAACCCAGATCAAATCTCCACCGTTGATCTGTTTCATCCAACAGCTCATATCAACCCCGACAGGCCCGACCCCTGTGGGTCCTGCTTCCTTCCAGATCTGATCTCCGCCATCAATCAGATCTAGAGGGTCTGTAATAAAACCGCCCTGCCTCTTATGACCCACGCATCATATCAATATCAAGCTCACTCCCCACCATTCGATCTGAGGTCCCAGATCTAACGATTGACGTTCTATTGCGTGTACCTTTGAGCACGACCTGTAAATCCCCAAAAATCATGCGATATAGGTGGTTTTCTGATGCCACGTGTCGGGCAGGAATTCATATCGCGTTCAAAAAGTGAAAACTACCTACCCGCCCTTTCGCTGCGTGAAACCTGTGGTTTCTCCTCCCAAAACCTCTTTCCCCATTTGTATTGTGTGTTCATCGCTCTTGCTCCCCGCCGTTGATCTCAACAGATCAACGACTCAGATCTTATCTGCCCATATATTATGGCCCACCGCCTTTTCCGAAGGGCCTTCATAGATCAATCCTGGCCATTGATCTCGTGGGCTGATCTCATCTGACGGACCACGGTCATACCAAAACCCCAAATTTCATTTCAATGCTTTTCTTCTGCCAAAGGGATTTTCCACCTTTTTCTTTGTATTTCTTCACATTTTCTGCCATAACATAGTATATGTGACCCCTTCACATTATTATTGCCCCGATTGGTCTTGACCATTGATCAAATCAGATCTACGGCCTGGATTTAATCCTATGCTCCATTCTTCCAAATCTCCTCCTTCTGACCCCCGCAAGCAAATATCCACTGTTGGATGCTTTCATCCAATGGTCGCGACTTAACTGCAGCCTTCTAAGCAGTCTTACCCAAATAACATCAGGATTTATTAACTTTTAATGTTTTATGTAGGTTTTAATGGTTTTTTCATTATATTGAAGAAAAGCCAAAGGCTGGGAATGACGATCCCCATGCCTTTGTTCATAAAAGAGAAGCCATCTGCAGGGTTCGACCATCACGTTTCATCAATGCATCATGAGCACTGATGCCATATGAACCCTTTTTATACCTGCACATCAACAAGCCACAATGAATCATAATCGAAATAAAGAGTATCAATGTTGAAGACCCAAACACAACAGAGATGAAGAATTAAACATTGATTATATAGTTTGGAGTGCATTACAGCTAAGATCAAAAATCAAAAGCCTAACCCACTAAATTAAACACAATTAAAGGAAAATCAAGAATGTTTATTAGACAGAGGATGCCTCCACTGCCACATCAGAGGCTAATTGATTTCTCTCATCTACCTAATGCCACCTGTAACTTCACCGCATTGAGACCGAGTTATGATAAAAAGAAGATATTTTCCTCAACGCAGCCGAATAGTTAATTCAACCAAAGGAACTTGATGCAAAAATATCAATAGAGTTATTACAACATGACACAGAGCCTTAATGTCAACAAAATCTCCCACCGAGCTTAATTATTAATGTAAAACATTTAATACAGAGGACATATCTGTAAACTTCTCCATCGAGCCCCTCAAAGGCCGAGAAGTATTAAATCTGTATTAATTGAACCTAGGAGATTTTTTATCCCATCCCACCTCCTCATTTCTTCTATAAATACTTCTGTAGGAGATGAAACAATGTTGGTTGCAGAACTTTGAAATATACTTGTGCTCAAAATTTCTACCTGTAAATAGTGTTCAAAGGCTCTTGAAGCTCTGTTGGTGATAGAATAGCTAGGCTGAGAAGTGAAGATGATTGCTGAACTGAAACATTGGACCTGAATATTGTAACTAGTTTGAAGCATCAATACAAGCTGATTTATGGGATCCTGGTCTATGTCAACGGTGATGTTTTTCTTATCGTAAATGTTATTTTATTTCTGTTTTTGCTCTTTCCATCTTCTCTGATAAAGAACAACAAGCATAGAGTTAGGATTTACTGTTTGCAGTACCCTTTTATGACTGATAAGCTTTATCTACATGTTTTCTTCCAAATTGTGTTGTTTAGGAATGATTTAATTCAGTTTAAGTAGTCAAGAATGTTGGCGTTCCCTCGTCCTACTGTATAAGCTAAATGTTGTTCTTGAATGTTATTTTCAATTTATGTTAAGTAGAGATGAACTAAGGAAGTGATGGTGAGCCCTGTCCTTTAGTTTTATCCCCAAAGAATATCTGAAAGTTTCCCTAAGAATGGGTTGAAAGCAGGTTAGGTTCAAAGTCCTTACCTGATCTTAGACTTTTCTTTGTTATCTTATGTGTTTGTCTTGAAATTTTACCAAGTAAAGCAGAGCTAGGAGAGGTTTATGATGAGCCCTACCCTCTAGTTTCTTCTCCAATAGTTTCTTTTTAAGTTTCCCTTTATGTTTAAATGTTTTCTATTAAAAGTGTATCAAAAGCTGGTTAGTTTCAAAGTACTTACCAGATATTAGATCACTTTTATGTCTCTCTTAAGTGTATGCTGAAAGCAGGATAGTTTCAAAGCACTTAATTGATCTTATGTTGCTCTTTGTTCTTCATTTGTTTAATTCCCCCTCTTGTTGTATCATTTCATTCCATAAAATCAACTTTAAAGAGATCCTTAGACATAGATGACTTGCCCCATAGACCACTCTTGAACCTTGTTGTTTCAATTAAATCCTATTATGACTTCATAGCCCAATGGACTAAAAACCATCGTTATATCTATCTTTTTAGCCAAAAGCTTGTTTTGATTGCTTGCAACTTCACACATTTGAAACTCTTTCCATTTAGGACTTTCCACTCAAATAACAATCATGCTCAACCATCCAAAACAAATAAAAACCATCGAACTTCATAACTAGCCTAATATCATTACGTAAAAACTTTAATGATAAATCCATCTTTGCACTTATTGGAGAGATCCCTCTTTGGATTTAGGAGGGCTAGAACCTAGAATCCCAAAGTGGTTGAAATAGTGTTCTCTCTGTAGTTTGAATTTTCCAATCTTGCAAATTACAGGGAGCTAACACAACGGTGGAGAACTCATTGGGAGATCACCAATCGGGGAGGGGGAATAAAATATTTAACGCGCCCAATGAAATCTCCTGATGCGAGATTGCGCAGACCGTCTGATTGTTTAAACATCAACGGTGGAGGTTCGGTCCGACAAATGAATGGGCGGGTCCCTTTATAATATGAAAAATCAAAATTTTAATGGAATACAAAGGTTTTTGACTTCGGGGCGGGGTTTTAATTATGACTTAGCACCCATTTGCGGGGCCTCAGGGTATATGGAAAGAAGCGAAGGGTGGGGGTTTTATACAACAGAACTCATCGAAATCGGAATGATGGAGGGGCCTTTTCATTCTACCCATTAGAAAATATCCGATGCGAGATCCTATTGATCGTCGATCGACTTTTTCGATTGACGGTCCTTTCATTAAAAAACATTGCACCGACGGGTTTTATACAAAACATATGAAAAATGGGTTTTATGATTTATACAAAGGAAAAATCAAATCGAGGATGATTTATTCACAAATTTTAGCACTCGATTGCGAGCTCTGAGGTTATATGAAGCGGAAATGGGGTCGGGGGTTTATATAAAAAGGGCCAATTGCATCGGAGGTCTTAACATAACAAATAGACTTGCGTGCTCTGATTGTTCCGATGTGATAAGCTCTTTTGGAAATAGTGCTTGGTTCCAGGGCGTGGGTTTATGGTGGGGAAGTGGTTTAGGACTTAGCTCAAAGGGGCTTAAGCCTTAATACAAAAAATGTATTTTTTATGATTTTTTCAAGGTTTTTTTAATGGATTTGGGGATTTCGGTAAGGTTCAAAAATGAGTTTTAAACCTTAAAAAATGGATTTTATGAAGGGAAGAAGGGAATACATGAAAAATAGAGGAATTTCATGGGAGAAAGGGAATAAAATGAAGGACAATGATGAAGGAAAAAATGAGTAAAATGAGGGAAAAAAGGGGGTTTTTGCAGCAGTCGTTTCTTCATAAAAAAAATAGAATTTCTGAGTTTAAAAGGGAAACAACAGTGAAGATTAATCAAAAGACATGATTTATTCTCAAGACTTCAAGAATTAACAATTTTGAAAAAAAACTTGTTTCTTGAAGGCTTCAAAAAATGATTTAGCCACCATTTGATATAATTTTTTTTATAGGTGGCTAACATCCTCAACCAAGAGTGAATACATATCCTACAGTGGACTTCCGATCATTAGGGTCACCAGCCCAATCAGAATTAGTGAAACCAATCAACACAGGAGATGCTCCTCCACTGTAGTGAATCCCGAACTGAACTGTACCTTGAATATATCGAAGTATTATTTTAGATGCATTCCAGTGACTTTCATGAGGTTGGTGCATAAACCGAGCGACAAGACCAATGACAAAGGAAAGGTCAGGACAGGTATGGGTTAGATACAAAAGTTTACCAATAAGTTGATGGTATAAGGTAGCATCAACTTCAGGGGTAGTATAGTTGACTGAAAGCTTGACTCCAGACTGAAAGGAAGAAGGGGCAGGCTTACAATCTTTCATGTGAAAGTGGTGTAGAAGATCACAGGCATACTTGGACTAAGAGAGGGTAATGCCTTCCTTGGATGGAAAGACTTGAAGACCAAGGAAATAATGCAAGTGTCCTAAGTCTGTCATTTAAAACTTCTTTTTGAGGCTAGACTTCACATGTTTTATATGGGTTGGATCACTATCAGTAAGGATAAGATCATAAACATGAAGAACAAGGATGGTGAAGGAATTAACCACTTTCTTGGTGTAGACAATGTTGTCGAAATGACACCTTGAAAAGCCATTATCTAAGAGAAATCTATCCATTTGGGCATACCAAGCCTGAGGAGCTTGTTTGAGACCATAGAGAGACTTCCTAAGGTGACAAAAAAGGCTGGAGTATTTTTGGATAAAGCGATGGGGTTATTCCATGTAGATTTCTTCATGCAAATATCCATGTAAGAAGGAAGATTTAACATCCATCTAATGGAATTCCCATTTAAAGGAGGAAAAAATGGAAAGAAAAAGGTAGATAGAATTCATTTTGACAACAGGGGAGAAGGTTTCAGTATAGTCAATGCCTTCAACATGTGAAAAACCTTTAGCGACAAGATGAGCTTTATGTCTATCCATTTTTCCATTGGGTCCAAAGTTTGTTTTGTAAACCCATCTGCATCTGACAAGTTTTCTTCCTTTTGGAAGAGGAACAAGATCCCAAGTATTTTTTTCCAATAAGGAAAGATACTCTTCATTCATAGCTTCATCCCAATCTGGATGACCGGAAGCTTCTTCAAAGGTTTCTGGATCAAGTTTTTTTTGGAACTTGAGCCAATAAGGAAGAGGCTCTTTCAAACTAAGAACGTGTACGTCGTCGAACGGCAGGGTCACCTGCAAGAGAACCTGCTGCATCCTGAGTAGAGCGAACCCATCTTGGAAGCGTTGGAGTGTAAGGAACAATTTCACGAGCTGGAGAAGGATTTTCATCCTCGCTGTCATCATCTTAACTACAAGGAATGTTATTTACAATAGAAGAGAGAGGAAAATAACATATATGTCGGAGGAATCAGACTCATGAGGCGAAAGGTGGCACACGTGAACTAGGCTCAGGGTGATACATTTTCATCAAATCTTTACATCTCTTATAATGATTATATTTTTGGATTTTGGTTGAAGAAGTCTATATCCTTTGACATCTTGAGTATCAATAATACGATTTTTTCACTCTTAGGTTCTAAGGCACCATGTTTTGAATGTGCATATGGGCCAGCATCACTTTAAAAAGCTCACAGAGACTTACATCTGGTTTGATTGAGCTCGAGCTTAGATGCAGAGTATATTTTTTAAACCTTAGTAGGTGCGGTCCTACAAATGTAATTTGCAAGAGTTAATGGCTCTTAAGAATTGAGACCAAGTCCTTTAGATTGAAACATACAACTAGCCATTTCTTTTAAGGTGTGATTCTTCCTTTCAGCTACACCATTTTGTTGTGAAGTATATGGAACAGTATGTTGCAATTGAATGCCATGCTCAGTGCAGAAGTTGATAAATTTGTTGTTAACATATTCTCTGCCATTGTCTGATCTTAACTTAAGAATTTGATCTCTAGATTGCTTCTCAACAAAGGCCTTAAAGGCCAAGAACATGTTAAAAACTTCACTATTGAGTTTTAAGAAATATACCCAAGTGCGTATGGAAAAATCATCAATGAAAGTTAAGAAGTACTTGCAACCAAAGAAAGAAACAACAGGAAGTGGACCACATAAATCACTGTGCACAAGCTGCAAAGGGGCTGAAGCATGCCAAGAGGCATGTTTGTCAAAACTATCCCAATGATGTTTTTCGAGTACACATCCGGAGCAAACACCATCTCGACAAGATACCATAGGAAGACCCGTCACCATATTTTCCTTACATAGAGTTTGAAGGGAGCGATAGTTTAAGTGACCAAATCTCTCATGCCAAAGTTTCTTCACTTCATCATTATGAGCAACAAAAACTGAGGGAAGACATGATGACCCAAAGTTGTCAAACTTATACAACCTTGTGGAATAATCAGCAATGCCAGTAGCTAAAATATGTTTAGGATCTCTGAGGTCCTTGATTACAACATCATGAGGTGAGAATTCTACTATTTTCCCTTCACCTGAATGAGTTATCCAATAAACAGATAGAAGGTTGCATGACAAGGTAGGAACACATAGTATATCATTAAACTGACCATTATCTAGATGAATGGTTCCAGATCCTACAACGCTAAGAGATCTATCATCACCAACATAAATATGTTTGGTGTTACAATCATTTAAAGAAGAAAACATGGATTTATTTTTAGCCATGTGGTAAGAAGCTCCAGAATCAATGAGCCACTCATGAGAAGGAGAAGAAGAAGATACATTTAATGCATAACCAGATCTTGATGCTTGACAACCATAAATAGAAAGTGCCATGCCTGAAGAGGAAGTTGAAGAGTGCTCCAAATTGATGTTGTGCTTCTTCATTGCTGCTTCTAAGGCTTTCATCTTCTTAAAACATTTGGACTCTATATGGCTATCACGATTGCAAAAGTTGTAATGTCTATCTGTCTTCTTCCCTTTGTTTTGATTTGCCTTATTATTTTGGTGATTTGATTTTTCAGTTTGCGGCTGAAATTGCTTAGGGCCCTTGTTTGGTTTAGGACCATATTTTTTAGGATACTGCTTCTTGGGATTCTTTTGATATGGTTGTTGTTGGGCTGCTAAGGCTTTCTTAGAAGCGTTTCCAGCAATGATAAGACCAAGGTGTAAAAGTTTTTCTTGTTCTCTTATCAAATAATCACAAAAGGCATCAAAAGAGGGATTCTTGTAGGTGGTTCCTGAAGAAATGATGGCTTCTCTGGTGGAATGGAAGGCAGAAACAAATACAGAGTATGCAGGGCCAAGCTTAGCAAGAATGCAATAGATGAGGCTACCATCTTCCTTTTTTATCTTACACCCTTCTAAAAGAAGTCTAAGGGTCTTGAATTTGGACAAAAAGTCTTCAATAGAGGAGAAATTATTAGGGTCCAAAGTAAGCAACTCATTTTCAAGCTGGTGGGCCTGGATTTGATTTTGAATGCCAAAAACATTATTTAGCTTTTCTAGGGCTTTATCAGGGGTGTCAATGTCAAGGATGTGAAATCAAAGATCTTGAGCAATAGACATTCCTATCAACCCTCGTGCTTGATCTTGTCTATTTTCCCATTTAGGAACTTCATCATCATCGGAAGGTTTATTTTCTTGTCTTGTGGCTATTCTCTAAAGCCTTTTACTTCTAAGTATATCTACCATGTGAGGTAGCCGTTGGAAATAATTGGTGCTGTTAAGAATAACTGGACATGCACTTTCCATTTTTATTTATATTTTAAAACGAAGTTGAGAAAAGCTTAAAATAAATGCTCCAATGGAAATATCTCGAAAAATTAGGCCATTTAAAAAAAATGGCTCGAAAAACGGTTTTCGGATGAAGAAGTTATGCCTTTTGAAAAATTTGAGTTGTAGATGCCGAATAGTTACGGGAACGGGATGATGTTCAGCTTTTTTTATCATAAACAAACCCCTCACCAAGTGAGATAGTAAAAGGATCACGTTATTGTATGAAAGGAGGAAGGGGTTTTTTTTTTTTAACTCTTCGATGTGCGTGCCTTTTCCTGCACAAAAAAACACAAAAACCGAGCAAAAAAAAAACAAAACAAAACAAAATGCAGAGCCTTACGACATAATGTTAGATTTTCGGTTACTTTACCGGAAACTATCACTTCTTTTACTATTTTTGATTTCCCAAGATTACCATGTAGGAATTTACAGGGTATAGATCCGACAAATAAATAAAACCTTAATACAAAAAAAAAAGAAAAAAAAAGACCAAAATAAGCAGAACTATTAACAAATATAACTGCAAAATGGATGCTTTATACCTCCAGATCTAAACTGACATAACTTGGGTAGCCGGAAACCTTTTCGCATGAAACGAAAGGCGTTCCTCACTATAAAAGATGCTCCGGACACAAATGAGCAGTTCTCTAAGCCAAAAAATGTTCAGAAATAGTATATCTACAAAACGGAATTCACATGCAGTGAAACCGACTTCAAATTTTGATCAATAATGGACGCAACCCTCAAAATAGCTCTGATACCATGTAGGAATTTACAGGGTGAGTTCCATAGATCAAGAACCAAAGGTCACCACTCACAAACATATCACAAATTAGTACACCAGTATAATCACGTGGTTAAAACCCTCAAAGAGGGAAACAGTCCACGCCCTAAGCCAATGCGGCCACTTCAGGGAATTTATTAATATAAAAAGAAAAGTTACATATGTTTCTCTCATAAACGGTTACCGGACAAATGACCCTCCATGCTCTTTAAAAAGAGATCATGGACCAATCGGGTGTTAAGCAACGGATCAAGTGTCGTTAATACCGAGGTGAGAGATAACTATCGGATCACTACAAATCATAACTGTCAGATTATAAGTTACAAATGTACATGGTAAAGAAACACACTTTACCTAACTCTACTCTAGACTAAGTTATTCTTAACTATTTCCTATGTGTTGGAATATCCTAACAAAAAAAATTTTCTCCGTTGCTCAAATGGCCTCCATAAAAGTCATCATTGAACAACAAAAACTAATACCAGACAAATCAGTGTCATTTACCCGCATATTTCTTGTTTGAACTCTGGATCCTAAACAACTTCCCTTAGATTGAATTCATCTACACAGTAAATAAGATTCAATTCATCTACACGGTAAATATGTATACCATGGTAACATCTACTAAACAACCCTTCCATACATCAAGAAACCTTCAAGCCATAGAACCAAAACTTACTCGGCCCATGCAAGAAACTTTGACCATTTGCTCCATTTACAATCAAACAAGATTTGATTCTTGAATGAATAAACGTAGCATTATAGGCTTCCAAATAAATTTTGGAAAGATTTATGTTTCTTCCTGGCAGCAATATCTATAAGGATGGAAGTGCAAGGACTCGCTAGTAATTCCATAGCATAGGTTGAAATTTTAAATGGTATATTTGGCATCACAAATCAAGGTTTTTGTTCCATCCAATCATTGTTGTCCGCATTTTTTCCAGACTCTTTTCCACTTATATTCCCAAAATATCCATTGGATGAGATTCCTTTGAAACTGTTGCTCCTGTCACTGAAACCCTTAGATTGTTGTGGTTTGTTAGTCTTTGAAGAATCAATGTCATTGCAGCTCTCTTTGGGAGGAACAACCACTAGTTGTGTTATGCTACTGCGATAGAAAGGGCAAGCTGGAGGAGGAGAATATGTTGTGGTAGAATTAGGTTTATTGTGTCAACACAGTGCTAGAATGCAGAGGACACACATTTAAACATTAGAGAAAGGAGGATAGAGCTGATATTATACTTGCATATATCTCATACTTAGGTAGCTACCCTGCCACAAAGCGCATTTGATTCACTTAACCATGAACCCTAATGAACCATAGTCTCGAGAGCGATGCCTAAGCCCAACACACCTACTCTATATTTTTTAGTTCACTATCCCCGTCTCTACTTATGTTGTCATGGTGGCTTATGGCGTAGCTGTTACACAATATTTTATCACCGTCCCTGCAATCCCCATCCCAAACATTGGTGGACCATTTCAGTGACCCCTGTGTACTGTCATACATTGCCATAAATTTCATTGCATCCCTTGGCATGTCAAGATCATAATCACTTTTGATCATTCCTTAAGCAGACCTTCAAAAGCATATTATTTTGGGTTGATGTTGGTAGGTAGTTATGGCCTCACACCCATGGAGAAATTAACACTGGGCCCCATGCCCTTTGGCGCTCTGTCTCAGAAGGGCATTCATGACGAGCTGCTTTTGGAAATTTATTTAAAATATAAATGAAGCTTCCATGCTTAACAACTTCGTGAGAAGAGTCATCATGGTTTGTTCGACTGAATCACGTCGATTTCCTCCCTTTGGCTTGTTAGTTCCTACAATTGTGCAACTCCCCAAAGGGATAGACCTATCCTCCACCTTATGTGGGATCCCAAACCACCTCATCCTCTCCTATAAATTCTTCCTCCTCACATTGATTCAACTAGTTGAACAATCATTAGTATAGTTGGTGTGTTGAAGAAGCATAGAAGAATCCATTGTTGAGAGAGAGTTTAAATTCCATTGCCTCATTGAGTCAAATGCTGAATGAATGCTTGAGACTCACCCGACTGAACCCGTCGAAGGAGATCTGCAATTTCAAGGCATAAGGTTGTAAACTTCTTTTTCATTTACCAATAATACATGACTGGTTTCTAGTTCCAACTTTGTTTCTATTTATATGCAAAGTGTTTAGCTCTCCTTGAATAGCTGAATAGTTGTAGATGAATATATATGCTTGTATGTTGTCATCATTTTTTTTAATCTTTGTGCAGATGCGTGAACATCGTCACCAACACGGAGTGCAAGGCGTGAAGAAAAAGATCGAAGGATCACTGCCGTGTGCCACGAAAAAAGCATTGGATCGAGGTAGGATATTTGTTCAGGTCCATATTTCATTTATAAGTTAGGAATTTAGGAGTCCAGCATGTTCCCTTGTTGCTAGACCCACCCTAGGGCTAGAGGGATCACCTCTGTCCGCAGAGGGAATTTTCCTGATCAACAAGTTGGAAACTCCACTAGGGATTAGTGTGTCTGTCGTCTCTCGTTGATTCGTTTTGGAGTTTTTCTTGTCTGTTTGACTTTGGTCGTATTGCCATTTCTTTGCTTTGTTTTGCTTATTTGATTGTTTCAAGCCATCCCACATATTCTCAGAGTGATAAGCCTGGGCTTTTCTCAGCTGCCTTGTCTCCTTTCTTGAGTTTCCTTGCTCGGCGCTATTGTTTCCATTACAATTGTGCCGATTGGCGCGGGTTGGCTGTTTTACAAGTGTGATTTTCCATATTCAGCGCGGATTACAGTTGAACAGTCGCATCGAATCCTGTAGGTTTTGATTTAGGCCTCTTTTCTGAATTTTCCAGTGCATCTTACCCTCTGATTTGTTTTTCCTCCCTGGATTAGTCCACTTGGATTTTTTTTGAATTCCCTGTCTCATTCTCTTCAGTTGATTGTCTCTCATCTCATCGGTGTAGCTTTGTCATCCTATGGCTTTTAGGTGTCTTTGATTGCTTGATTTGACCACATGTTCGCTGAGCTTTCGAGCTGTGTGTGAGTCAGTTTAGTCATTCATTTTTTCAGCTTATTATCTGATTACTTGGTCTTCTCTTTCGATTCCACGTGTTGTAGGATTGTCAAACTATCATCTTAGTGTCTGTTTGACCCTCCATTTGTCATCCTAAGCATAGATCACATTGCTCATTGAGTCGATTTGAAAGTCCCTTTTCTGTGTGAAAGAATGCATGTCTAGTTCTGAGTGCGTTTCATATTAGTTTTGGGATTAGTCTATTTGTGTTTGATCATTTCATTCGAGTTGCTCAAAGTTAGTGTTCGTTTTGTCCTTTTAGTGTAACATTGCATTATTGCTTTTCATTCACATAAAAGAACGAAATTTGCATTCTTTCTCTCTATTTGAAAATGAAAAGTACTCTTTTGCATTAGTAGCTTTCTCATTAAAAAGTGAACAATAAGAGAAAAAATCCTTTTGTTTTCTCCTTTGGCTGTGTTAGTAGCATTAGGAGAATCATTCTTGCATTTGATTGTTTACTGCTTTGTTGTGAACTTTTATCCCTCTCTTAGTTAGTTGTTCATCAAATTGGAATGATATTCTTTCTCATGTATTTATGCATTAGGGATTTGATATTACATTCGGTAAGGCCTTGAAAATGAAACATAATTTCAAGATAAAATTAAAATGAACTCAATCAACCTAAGGAAGCATTGAAACATAACGCACACATTTAGAGGTCTAGGCTAGTGACGTGTTCTGGCGTCGTTAAACCTAGTAGCTGTCGTTCACCATCTGGCACTAGACAAAACTAGCATGGACTCGTGCTCCCCATACTGTCGAGTATATAAAAATAGACCCTCATAGGTTGCAATCCTTTATCCATAGGAAGCCGAGTCTGTTGCCCTGTAACCGTGATACATCGAACACAACGTTTAGGGAGACTACCTGCACGTACATTAAGTCCTTGGTCATTTCTCTTTCATTTGATCACCAAGGTGTATATTGCAGTTCATGGGAGCTTGGTACACCCACTTGCTTAGAGTTCCTGAGTAGTCATTTTGATATTTCTGTGATTCGTTAAAATTGAAAAGATCATCGAGCACTTGTCCTTTAAAGCTTGTCCAAATTGAAAGTGACTAGAGTCACCTTTTGCCCTTTTCTTGACTCTTAAAATAAGAAAAGGCAAATTTTTGTTTCAATCTCATAAAATTAATTACCCACGATCACACGCCCATTAAAGTTATTTTCTTGGCATGTTCACAAGTAATTCCTTAGTGATTGATCTTAAAGCCTCGAATTGATTATCTCTTTTTCTCTCCTTCTCTTTGAGACAAAGTCACGATGGCAAAACCACCAGTTTCGTCGTCCTCTTCATTACCTCATAGTGAAGAACCTTCTCCTGAAGTTTCTTCGAAGACATCTCAGTTTGTTAGGACTCTAGGTTACTAGCGTGCTATTATTCTGAGTATTCAAACTCTTCCTACTCGATCTCCTCCCGAGGAACCATTTGATATCAATTGGCAACCTCCAGACACTTGGGACTTTTTGAGGGAAGATCCCCCTTTACCCTTGGAACTGCTTGAGTCACCGTTATCGCGTGCTTTACTTGTCACCGCTCATCGCCTTTTTGCTGACACCATGTCTTCATCTGATATGGATGACATGAGTCCCAATATTATTGAAGAGACTTATGTTTCTATGAGAGAATATCCGTTCCCTCCAGAGAATTTTCCTTATCTCACGACTCAACCTTCAACTCTCCCAACTGGTTATCGTTCGTTGAGTCAGTTAATTTATGGTGCTATATCCTTGTATCATAATCCACTATGGTCGAGTACAATGACCTCTTCTGTAGGGTCATTTGTGTCAGGTCCATCCTCCTCGACTCCAGTTGCTTCAACGATGGTTACATCTGTCCCAACCGAGCCCACTATTTGTGTGGCTTCCCCCACGCCATTCACTAGTGTGATTCTGTCATTGCCATCATCTTTTGATGTCAGTGGAACGCTTCCTTATGCTTTCGCGATGTCTGTTGGACCCGTTGTGAGCGGATCACAACCTCACGCATCAGGAATCCATCAGCCTATTGGTAGTGCACCCACCTCCTCTAATCCTATTCCTGGAGGTTTTACGTACGAACAATATATGATGGCCATTCAACAACATAATTTCTTCCCCTATGGTTCTCAGCAGGTTCCCATTAATCCTCTGCATTACTATGATGAGCACGAAAATCACATCTTTTGCCATGGGCCCGTTCCACACGATACATTGTATGTTAAAATGCCATAAATACTGATTAACCCTAACCAGTTTACGTTCCTACAGGGACAACCCAATGGTCCACAAGGACAACCCTCTTAGGGACAACCTTCAGTCCAACAGGGACAACCTTCGGTCCAACAGGGACAACCCTACAGTCCTGCTAGTCAACCTTACGTTGAACAAGGAGAACCTTTTGCTCCTAAGGGGAAAACCTATCTACCTTAAGGACAACCTTTTGTGCAACCAAATTAGCCTTACATTCAGCAAGGCCCATCTCTTGTGCAACAAGGCCAACCCTCCACTGGTCAACCGGGCCAACCTAGTTTTGAGGGGAAACCTAGCTCGTCTCAACCTTCAGGTCAACCTGGTCTTTAGGGGCAACCTGGTCCACTTCCTTCAGGTCAACCTACACCCCAGGGAAAACCTTTTCAACCTCAATATCCAGGTCAACTTGCACCCCAGGGACAACCTATATAGCCTTAGGGCCCACCTTTCATTCCTCAAGGTCAACCTTCAATGGTACAAGGTACGCCCCAGGGCCTTGCTTACATCCCGCAACAAAATCCATATGTTTCTCAAACAGGGCCTCAGTGGTTCACTCAGAAGTAGTACCCTGGTCCTCAACCGGTTTATGGGTAGAATTATCAAAATTACAACCCCTATGGACAAAATCCTCTGGGATAGAACATATGGGCTTAGAATTTCTCCCGACCTGGTTGGAACCCCAATATTGGTCTCTATCAAAGGCCTGCCATGCCTTTCAATCTGCAATTGCCATTCCTTGCTATGCTGGAGTTGCCTGATGTGTCAAAGTTAATGAATGACTCCATCCTTCACAACCCATATTGGCCTCTGGTTCCCACTAAAATCCCTGGCGATTGTCCCAAATTTGAAAGCAAGTCCAGAGAAGACCCCTAGGCGCATGTTATGACATACCATCTATGGTGTTCCTCTAACTCCTGGGTCGATGATTCGATTCATTTACATATTTTCCAAAGGACCCTCACTGGTGCCACTACAATGTGGTACATTGAGCTCTCCCGCGACATCTTTCGAGATTTCAACTCTCTAGCTATGGCATTTCTCACGTACTTTCAGTTACCATCTCATTATGAAACTGGGATGCACCTCCTAACATCCTTGAAACATGATTGGGCTACTCATATCTCCGATCATATTCATGAATGGAGGCAGTGTCATCGTATTTTCAAATTTGAAACCCCTGATCAACTTTTGACTGATTGGTTCACTACCTCTTTTATCGGTCTGATTGCTAAGGACATCGCTATGGGGGAATGCGTTACTGAGGAACAAGCCATCGCTCATGCCCGGTACCTCGATCTCATGTACTCTCAATCTGGCACGCTGTATGAACTCTTGCTCGATGCTCCGCGACATGGAACTTCCAAAGCACCAACAACGCCATCCATCAACAATATC
The DNA here is from genome assembly GCA_034641835.2 of Pinus albicaulis. Taxonomy (NCBI): domain Eukaryota; kingdom Viridiplantae; phylum Streptophyta; class Pinopsida; order Pinales; family Pinaceae; genus Pinus; species Pinus albicaulis. The sequence continues at coordinate 1,999,765,520 of CM076575.1, read as the reverse complement.
ACTGATTTTGTGTCTCAGACTTCTCGTAAGTCTTCTCCCAATATTGTGAAGCAAAAATATACTTATTCCACTGATACTACTTCTTAGCCACCTTTGAATTCTGGTAAGACCGCAGAAGTGAATGCCGTCTAGTCCACCCTGACAGACAAAGCTTCCAAAGCTAACAAGAAGGGTAAAGGCAATGCCAAGGTCGATACCCTGAAACATGATTCTCCTAAACCCAATGCTGATGATGGTTCAAAATGCAAACCGAAGTATCCTTGTTTGATTTGTGACGACGAGGATTACACCAAGGACTGTCCACGATGGGCCGAGGTGAGTCAACTACTCAAAGGCACCCAGGGAACTTTGGTCGTTCTCAAAGAACCATTTCCATCGTAGCAGAATTAGATGGTAGAGCAACCTCAGTCCTATGCCCCTTTTGGCTCTCAGGTTTTCATGATGAATGGTGTTGCACCAATATCTACTGCCACCAGATCAAAGGATTATACCGAACTGCATTAGGCAGTGGGGAAAGAGATCGCAGATGGTCCTCCTCCCTCGCCTGCTTCTGGCCCTCTTCATATTGAAAGGCCTAGCCCTGAGCCCGTTGTATAACCACCCTCTAAAGGCATGCTTCGTAAGTTTTCCTATAATGCAAATGCCCATCTCCCTCAGCATTACAGTGTTGTTGAGAATTTGGCTTAGGCGTCGTCCGCCATGTCCGCATTGGAAGTACTTCAGAGTTGTCTATCACAAAGGAAGGCTTTACTATCCGCTAACGGAGGGGTTGACCCCACCGATTCAAGTGTTACCACCTTTGATCTAGAAAATTTCGTTCCATGTCTCCCTCAACATCTTGCACTGATTATCCAAGTTGGGATTAATGGCAATAATATCCATCGAGCCATCATGGATGAGGGTGCATCTACTTACATCATGTCCTCTGCATGCTGGAAATCCATTGGTTCTCCAATCCTCAATTAGTCTCCAAACGATTTAGAAGCTTTCGACGAAAGGGAATCTCGTCCTCTAGGAGTTCTCTCCAGCTTACCTATTACGTTGGAAGGGAAAACGATTAATGTTGAGGTTGAAGTCGTTGACGCCAAACTCAATTATAATCTTCTCCTCGGTCGTAGTTGGTCTCACGCCATGATATGCGTCCCGTCCACTCTCTTTTGTGTTCTTCAATTTCCGCATGAAGGAAAGATCATTACTGTTGATCGGTTATCCTTTTTCACTTCCACCTCCTCCGAGAGCAATGTTCCATATGTAGATCGTATTCCTACACCTTATGAGAGCATAGGACCGAGAATTTTCAAAGATCATGCCCTTATGTGTATTTTCTCTCTTCCTCCACCCAACACCGCTAAGGTTAACATGATCTCCACGTCTTATGATCTGTGGATCATCCCTTCCCCTGAGCAGGTTGATTCGTTTGGTGACGCGATGCCATTAAGCCCAATAGAAATTGATTATTGTGAAGTTATCTCGGCTTCGACTCCTCCTCCCTCTGATCATACTCCTTTGAGTGTGTCTCTCGACACGTATTCTCAATACCCTTGGCTCGACGCTTCGGATTCTCTTGATCCCTTGAATGAGACGTTCCCCACTGAAGAAGGCATCGTGGAAACCATGTCTCTAGAGGATCCTCCCTGGGATGATAGTCATCATCTTTCCTCCTTTCTGCCTGGCCTTGGGGCCATGTCTACTTGCCTTGAGAAATTCGCTTCCCAAGCTCCTTCCCATCTGCTTCAAACACCCATCTTGACAAATGAAGTTTTTGCGGAAGGTAACATGGGGAACATTATGCAAACGATGCCTATTGACATCTCCGTTAAATCGGGGATTGTTGAGAACATCCACATTGGGGTGACTTGTTCTCCTGATGAGATAGAGGTCTATACTAGTCTCTTACGTGAGTTTCAAGACGTTTTCGCTTGGTCCTACGAAGAAATGCCTGACATTGATCTGAGTATAGTCGTGCACGAGATCCCTACTTATCCTGACGTGAAGCTTGTTCTCCAACGTCTTCGTCCCATGCACCCTAGAAAGGCAGTCGCCATAAAGGCATAAGCTGAAAAACTTCTCAAAGTTGGCTTCATTTATCCGATCCCTTTGACAGATTGGGTTTCTAACATCATCCCTATGGATAAAAAGGAGGGCACTATTCGAGTCTGTGTGGATTACCACGACATCAATCGCGCTTGTCCTAAGGATAAATATCCCACTCCTTTCATCGACAATATCATTGACGAATATGCTTGGAGTGAGATCTTTTCCGTTATGGACTGGTTCTCTAGATACAACTAGATCAATATTTTAAATACTGATCAACACAAGACCGCCTTCATCTATCCATGGGGCACCTTCGCATACAATAAGCTCCCTTTTGGCCTTAAGAATGTTGGTGCCACATTTCATAGAGAAATTTCATATGCTTTCCATGATATTAAGCACATTGTTCAACCTTACCTGGATGACCTTTCAGCTCATTCCGCTAAGTGTAAGGACAACCCGGATCACCTCCATCAAATATTTTTGCACTGTAGACACTACGACATTCGGCTCAATCCGCATAAATGTGTCTTCTACATTGATTCCCGTAGACTCCTTGGGTTTATCGTTTCTAAAGACAGAATTCGTCTTGACCCTCTTAATATCGAAGCTATTGTCAATCTCCCCTCCCCTTCCTCTTTACATCAGTTGCAGATTTTGAAAGTGAAAGCTAATTTCCTGCACCATTTTATACCGAACTATGCTGAAGTAACTAAAGGATTCATGTGATTGCTTAAGCAAGGCATCCCATTCCTCTAGGATGAGATTGCCCAAAAATATTTTGATGCACTAAAGACATTGCTCGTTAATGCTCCTCTTTTGCGCGCACCCAATTATCATCGTGACTATTCCCTCTATCTGGTTGCCTCATTTAGCACTATTGTCATGGTTTTGGTATAGGACGACGACAATGGTGCTGAGCACGTCATTTATTATTTGAGCCTTAATCTTCTCAATACATAAACATGTTATGCTCATGTCGAGAAATTGGCGTTAGCCACTGTGCAAGTCGTCCAATGTTTTCGCCATTATATTTTACTTCGCACAGTAACCGTGATTTCTGATTGCAACCCCATGACCTATATATTCACTCGAAAATTGCTGGGGGGAAAGTAATCAAAATTCATAGTTATCCTCCAAGAGTTAAATTTGGATTTTACTACTGCCAAATCGAAAAAATCATTGCTTTTTGCCGATTTGATATGCTCTTTATCTTCTGCCTCTGCTCCCTTTGGTTCTGAGGAACACATTCCAAACGATACTCTTTTTCTCATTAGAACCCTCAATCCATGGTACGATGATATCATTGTTTATCTCCAGACTTCCACCTTCTGGTCTGAGTTGACGAAGGATGCTCGTCGACGTATCCGTCATCATTTGCAACCTTATTGCATAGTCGGAGATACTCTCTACCGCATCGGATCTGATTTCGTTCTCCACCAGTGTTTGACCCTTGAGGAAACTGAAAAAGTCCTCAATGAATTCCATTTTGGCGCATGTGGCGGCCACATGTCTGGGTATGCTAGATCCCAAAAAATCCTTCGTGTTGGATATTTCTGGCCTACCATTTTCAAAGATTGTATTATCGTTGTCCGTAAATGTCATGAATGCCAGATTTACTAGCGTAAATTGTGCGCGCCACCCACACATCTCCATCCCGTCATTACCGGTTGTCCCTTTGGGAAGTGGGGCATTGATTTTATGACGTGTAACCCTCACTCAGCTGGGGGGCATGCTTATATTATCGTAGTCGTGGACTACTTCACTAAATGGGCCGAAGCAATGCCAACACTCATAGCTGACGGTAAGATGGTTGCACAATTTCTTTTCAATCATGTGATTACCAGGTTTGGTGTCCATAAAGCAATTATCACTGACCATGGCTCCCATTTTTGCCATTACATGATGGCTGAGTTGACCACTAAGTTGGGTCTGCGTCACGACAACTCAACGTTGTACTACCCCTAGGCCAATGGCTAGGTTGAAGCCATGAACAAGGTTTTGGTCACCATGCTTCAGCGTATGATTGAGATGCACAAGTCCAATTGGCATCTCATGTTGTTTTCAGATCTCTAGGATTACCAAACCTCGGTGAAGGATGCAGCCAGATTCACCCCATTCCAGCTTATTTACGGTCTGGAAGCTACCCTTTCGATTGAATGTGAAATCCCTTCTCTCAAAATGGTTGTTGAATTACTGCCTGACACCTCGCCGGAGGAAGGATGTCTTCTATATTCGGAGAGGTTAGATGAAACTCGCCACTTTGTTGCTCTAGTCATAGAAGCACAAAAAAAGAGGGTCAAAGCTCATTTTGACGAGACAGTTTCCCCTTGTACTTTCGTAGAAGGAGACTTAGTCCTCTTGTATGACCAAGCTCACGATAAGCTGAGGGTAGGCAAATTCGAACCCATGTGGCATGGGCCCTATATTGTTAAGCACGTTTTTTAGAATGGGGCCTATGATCTGATTGATTATGAAGGTTGTCCTTTGAATCAACCCAGAAATGGGTTGTACCTAAAAAAATATTATGCATGAGCCTCTCATGCATGTCCTTTTGTACATAAGCGTGCTTTTCATTTTTGTACATTTTTTGGCTTGGTATGCTTTATGAGCATTTTTTCCTGCTTATTATGTCATTGCTTACTGTGCAGATGTTTGTCACCCCTTATGTCAGTTTCGCTGATGGTGCCTCCTGCAGTACCTGGAACTTGTCTTCCGCAGCCTAGGTGATTTATGATCCTAACGGTGAGTTGACAGACCTTCAAGGTATTTGTCTAGGATGAAAAACCAACAATATCACTGAATACAGTGCAGTTATTGAACTCTTAACCGAAGCATTTTCTCTCGACGTTCATGAATTAATTGTGAACCAAGACTCTCAACTTGTTGTTCTCCAGCTCAATGGGCATTACTCTGTTAGAAACCCTCAGATTTTAAGGTTGTATTTGCGTGTTCATCTGTTATAAATGAATTTTGATTATATCACATATCAGCATATTCCCAGGAGAATGAATACGTTAACTAATGCAGTAGCCAATATTGTATTAGATAGACATTTGCGAAATTTGTAAAAGTATTCATCATTGCATAATAAGATTTACACAGGAAAATAGACACACACACACACACACATATATTGTTTGCATACATGTGCATCATAAGTTCAAAAAATATGTGTTTTTCGTTACATCCCGAGACATCATGTCTCTAAAAAAATATTCAAAAATAAACCCTAGGCATCTAGTCAGCATGGTGCTCATGATAACATGTCACTGCACGCACAACCCGCCTTAGTAATCGGTGGATGCGGTTAGACACCCCTACAGTGTGCCTCTGATAGACACAAGGACTTGTTCTTGCAAGACTTCAAATGAAGGTGTTTTGGTTTGGGCGTGTTCTCAGAAAGCATTTCACCCCTCCCTCTCTCTCGGAATTCATGCTTTAGGGGGCATCTATTACACAGTGTTTTATCACCGTCCCTGCAATCCCCATCCCGAACATTGGAGGATAATTTCAGTGGCCCCTGTGTACATACATTGCCATAAATTTCATTGCATCTCTTGGCATGTCAAGATCATAATATCTGTTGATCATTCCTTAAGAAGACCTTCAAAAGGATATGATTTTGGGTCGATTTTGGTAGGCAGTTATGGTCTCGTGCCCATGGAGACATTAGGCTCCGCGCCCTTTGGCACTCTATCTCAGAAGGGCACTCATGCTGAGCTACTTTTGGAAAGGATTTTAAAATAGAAACGAAGCTTCCATGCTTAACAACTTTGTGAGCGGAGTCATCATGGTTTGTTCGACTGAATCATGTCAAGTTCCTCCCTTTGGCTTCTTAGTTCCTACAATTGTGCAACTCCCCAAATGGATAGACCTCTCGTCCTCCTTATGTGGGATCCCAAATCACCTCCTCCCCTCCTATAAATTCTTCCTCACATTTATTCAGCTAGTTGAAAAATCATTAGTATAGCTGGTGTGTTGAAGAAGCAAAGAAGAATCCATTGTTGAGAGAGAGTTTAAATACCATTGCCTCATTGAGTCAAATGCTGAACGAATGCTTGAGGCGCACTCGACTGAACCCGTTGAAGGAGATCTACAACCTCAAGGCATAAGGTTGTAAACTTCTTTTTCATTTACCAATAATACATGATTGGTTTCTGGTTCCAACTTTGTTTCGATTTATATGCAAAATGTTTAGTTGTGCTTAACTAGTTGAATAGATGTAGATGAATGTATATGCTTGTATGTTGTCATCATTTGTTTGAAATTTATGCAGACGCGTGAGCATCGTCACCAACACATAGCACAAGGCGTGAAGACAAAGATCGAAGGATCATTGCCTCGTGCCACGACAAAAGCATTGGATCGAGGTAGGATATTTGTTCTGGTCCATATTTCATTTATAAGCTAGGAATTCTGGGGTATAACGTGTTCTCTTATTGCTAGACCCACCCTAGGGCTAGAGGGATCGCCTCTGTCCACAGAGGGGATTTGTCTGATCAACAGTAGCTGTTGTTGAGTCAACCAAATATATTGGTTGGCGTTGGATCAATGAATGTTTAAACGACTTAAACTACTGAGCCAATGGTTTGAATTGGAGTAGTAGTGTTGGGTTAATGCGACTGACAGGGAGCAGTAATAGTATCTTCACCCACAATATTGAACTTCAATGGTACACAATTGATCAAAGAGAATGTAGCAAACCTAAGATTCACTGGAAGAAGATACTGAAGAGGCAGCTCCAAACATAAGATTTCAAGAACAAAAATGGTTTGATAGTTTCTCTTAAATTTCTAAATATTTTCAAATTCTATATTATTCAAAAATTCTACCATCCAGTTCAATTTAACCATGTCAAATTTAAAAATATTCTCCAAATCTACAATCCAATTAAATTCAACCATTAAAATGTATAAAATACATTTTAATAGGAATTGAGTTCTGGTTAATTACTTGCATGTTAACAAAATGTGAGATTGCCTGGATATATGAAAACCTACTTGCAATCATGCACGGATTCACATTGTGATTTCACAACATCTAGCCATGAAAACACATTTTTGAAAGCTCTTCCATGGCTTCTCATAGGCAGAGTCATTGTGAACTGCTTTCGTTCACTGATTGCCACTGGCTTTAACACATTACACATACGTCGAGTTCTGCAACTAATTTCTTGAAGAATTTTGAACATGAACTTGGTGTGGATTCTGTGTAGTTCCATGCGATTCACAATGGCTTTTAAAAAGAAAACAAGTCATCCATCATAGCTCAGAGTTTTGACCTCTAGGCTCAAACCAGTTGCCTCTAGAATTCTTCTGTTCCAGTCGCTGATGCCCAATTGTAGACATCGCAATTGAAAACACATGATTCTATTGGAAATGTTCGATCTTTGGGCTCAAACTAGTTGCCTCCAAAGTTATTATGTTCTTGTCGATGATGCCCAATTGCAGATGCCCCAATTGAAAAAGGATGATTCTACTGGCAATGGAGCATTGACTTTCAGTTTTCCCGTAAAATAAGGGTAGAAAATTGGTGAAATAATGCCACAGATTGACGAAATCGTAGCTATTTCAGATACAAGTGTGTTCTCTCAAGAACAAAGCATTGGGTGGAAGTGCCTTAGGAAAAGCGAAAGCATATTGATTAACAGTGCCATTGGTGCTATTATTGCCTTTAATACAGAGGACCCTTCCATCTGAAAAATTAGAGGGAAAATTGAAGAATTCTGGCACTCCCATAGCCATACTTATACCTCTAATCAAAGAAATAAATCTATGAATTCCATCATTGGCAAGCTGTGACGAGCTATGACGGTATGCCCATGTCCATCAATAGACGAAAGTCAACATTTTGGCCAATGTACCTTCTCATGAAATCAGATGCATTTTCCAGTGCATTGAGCCTCTTCTCCATTGCACCCAACATCGATATGGTGGCCCTTGCTGCATTGTCTGCGTGAAATTCCGAGTTTGCAGGGCTCAAAAGTGGATCCACTTCTACGATTTCTCCACCAATTTTTTCAGTTGAAATTTCACAGAGTAACCGCAAATGGAGTGACTAGAAGTGGAAGGAAAATCATAGAGGGGAAGTGAACAATATTCATTAATCCCAAACAAAGTATTGTCAGTGCAGTGAAGAATATGAGAAGGGCGAATAAACTCTGCGACTCCCGTTTTTTCATCATCTCTGATCCCTGCAACTTCAGTTCCAGTGTCTTGAATTTAATTCCTCTGGATATGTTGGTGGTTTTGGATTCTTGGACAAACAGAGATTTGGGAAACAACTAGTGAAGGCGATGATGCAACCATGGGAAACACCTAGGTAGAGGTCGCTTTGTTATTACCAAATCGTTCTGGGCAACAACTGGCGAAGGTGGGATGCTGCCTGTAGCAGAGGAGGCAATGAGCTACCGAAACATGTCAAAATACAATTCGTTTGAAGGACGAAAAAAAGTGTTTTGATTGGGTGGAGTAAACAGTGTTTGTCACACAATCTCACAGATAAAATGTCTTTCGGCGTAATTATTCATTATAAATAAAGAAAATTACTTTCGGCGTAATTATTCTTTATAAATTATATTGGGTAAAGTTATTATTGAGAATGTGCATGTTCACATGGGCTTTTGATTTGGCAAGGGTCAAGACATCTAAAAACATATATCTTTCAAGGCTAATCATAGTAAGCCAATATTAATTAAACAAACTCACTTACCTATGACCTCCAAAGAGGAAACATCTTATTTTTAACCGTTATGGCAAATAAGAATTACACTATTATTAAATATTAATTGGCATAGATTGTGGAAAAGAGGTAAACTAAATATAATTTTTTATTAATTTGATTTATACATGTATGATATTTGCTACATTTATCATTTTAAAGATGAATATTTACTTACCTATTAAATTTATCATATAAAAATGAGTGTAATTCTTATAATATAATAATATTCATTATTTTGCTATTCCTCGTCTTTATTTTTTATTATTCATTGTCAACCACTACCATAGCTATTTTATAAACCTATTTTCTGTTATGAAACCAGCTCAAAAAATAGAAGAAAAGAGAGATCAACGCCTTAGAAATAAGCCACTTCGAGGGGGAAACCTCCTTTACATTACATAAATGAACAATTATTAGATGATACAAATGACCAAAACCTCCTTCTATATATAGGAGTCCATGGGGTCACAATATAATCCTAGCCGACCTAACAATAATAATGTAAGGGCACAATAATAACAATATTGGGGTTACAGGGGTACAACAATAACAATAAGGTGGCTACACTAACAACAATAAGGGACTACACTAGTAATATAGGGACCTAACATGCCCCTCTCCTTCAAAAAAGTGTTGTCCTCAATGCTTAAGCAGCTCTGGGTGCTTCTGTATAAAATTCTCATCCTCCTATGTAGAATCTTCAGTGGGTAGGTTCACCCACTTGATGAGATACTCTGAAATTGATCAATTTCGTAGCTGTCGAGTTCTTGTTTCTGTGACTACTTCAGGTTCCAATGTGAATTTTCCTTCCTCATCAAGTTTTGGCAATATTGTTTGAACTGGAATTTTTTCACCTATAACCTTATTTAAGCATGAAACATGGAAAACTGGATGCATTCGTGAAGAAGCAAGAAGCTACAATTTGTATGCCATAGTACCAATATTTTGTAACACCTTGTAAGGACCATATTAATTTGGTGATAGTTTATTATCCTTCTTAGCTTGCTTGAGGGACATTTGTTTGTATGGTTGTAGCCATAAAAATACCTAGTCTCCTACATCAAAATTTCTCTCGCTGCGATGTTGATTTGCCTATTGTTTCATTCGATTTTGTGCCAAATTTAGGTTATCCTTTAAGAGTTGGAAAAATTCTTGTTGATGCTCGGTGTGATCATCCACCGCTTGAACCTTAGAATTTTCTCTTAAATATGATGTGATGGACGGTGGATGATATCCATAAAGTGCCATAAATGGGGTCATTTTTGCTGTAGCATGGAAGGAAGTGTTATACCACCATTCATTGAGAGGTAACCACTTAACACATTGTTTTTGTTCATCAGATACAAAACAACGAATATATCCTTCCAAACATTTATTCACTATCTCAGTTTGACCATCGGGTTGAGGATGATAAGATGGGTTATGAGCTAGTTGAGTACCCAAACAAGAAAATAATTCCGTCCAAAAATTTCCAGTAAAAATGGGACCTCTGTCGCTTACAATAATCTTTGGGTTTCCATGTAGCTTTTGAATTGTTTCCATCAATGTAGTAGCAACTGTACTTGCTTTAAATGAATGGGATAATGCACAAAAGTGTGCATACTTGGTAATTCTATCAACTACCACCATGATGACACTCTTCCCTTCGAACTTAGGTAAACATGTGATAAAATCCATTGAAATCTCCTCCCAACGTTGACTTGGAATGGATAAAGGTTGTAGAAGACCCAGGGTCTTAATTGTCTCAACTTTATTTTGCTGGCAAACCAAACATTCCGCCACAGACTTTTGAATATCAGATTTAAGGCCATCCCCAAAAAATTATTTCTTCACCCTGTGGTAAGTTTTTAAAAATCCCGAATGTCCTCAGAAAGGAGAAGTGTGCAATTCCAAAAGAATATTTTGCTTTAGTTGGGAATTCTTACAAAGATATAAGCAATCTTTGTACCATAGGGAATCATTTTTCCAACTAAATGTATCATATGCACTTGGATCTTGCTGCAACTTTTGAATGAGTGTCCACACTTCTTTTTCCTTCTTCCATTCATCCCTTGATTTGGTTATCCAATCTGGTTGGATAACAAAAATGGCACAAAGTAATGCTTCCACCTCTTCATTCTTTCTTGAGAGTGCATCTGCAACAAATTTTAGCTTCCCTTTTTTGTAAATGATTTCAAATTCATAACCCAACAACTTTGTGACCCATTTTTGTTTCTCTTCTAAAGATAGTCTTTGTTCCCAAAAGTGTTTAAGACTATCATGATCATTTTTTACCCTCAAGTGTCTTCCCATTAGGTAAGGTTGCCATTTCTTTAGTGCATGTAGTATCACTAACATTTCCTTCTCATTAAATAGCTTTCTGTAAATACTTTCCTTTGATTGGACGACTTTCAAAAGAAATGGGTCTTCCTACTTGCATTAAAACATCACAAATTCTATTTCCTGAGGCATCACATTCCATAATAAGGGTTTTTGTGAAGTCTGGCATAGCTAAGACCAGTGCTAAGCATATTTCCTCTTTAAGATGTTCAAATGCCTTAGTTGCTTCAAGAGTCCATGAAAATGCATCTTTCTTCAATAATGTTGTTAGAGGTGTTGCTATTCTCCCATAATTCTTAACAAAATTGAGATAATACCCTATTAACCCTAGAAATCCTAGCAACTGCGTTATGGTTGTGGGGAATTTTCATTCCTTAATGGATTTATAGGGTCTACCTTAACATCCTCATGAGATACAATATGAACCAGATTTTCCACCTCTTGTACTCCAAAGAAACATTTAGATGTTTTTTCACATAATTGCTTCTCCTCCAATAGTTTGAGTACCCTGTCAATATGTTGAACATGATCCTTCCAATACCTGTTGTGGATTAGTATATAACCAAAAAATACTAGCACAAATTTTCTAAGGAAGTGTTTGAAAATGGAATTCATCAACCCTTGAAATGTAGAAGGTGCATTGGTAAGGCAAAAGGCATGAACAAAAATTCATAATGACCCTCATGAGTTCAAAATGTTGTTTTCAGAATATCTTCAGCCTTCATTATAATTTGATGATATCCTAAACGAAGATCCAACTTGGTAAAATAAATTGCTCCATGTAATTCATCCAATAATTCATCTATCACGGGAATGGGAAATTTATCTATAATAGCGAGCTTATTGAGCTCCCTATAATCTGGACACGTGCGCCATGATTCATCCTTCTTGTGCACCAATACTACTGGAGTAGAGAAAGAACTTTGAATAGGTTGAATTATACTAGCCTCTAACATTTCTGCAATCATACGTTCAATTTCACTCTTTTGGACATAAGGATATCTATAAGGCTTGATGTTTGGAGGAAACACTTCCAAGAATCAAATGAATAGCACGTTCATGATCACGAATAGGTGGGAGTCCTTTGGGAGTTTCAAACACCTTGGAATGATTGTCCAAGGCTTTTCGGAGATATGAAGAAATAGATGATTTTGATGTTGGAACTTCTATGAGCATAATTGCGCAATTATGCCTCATTGTTCTTTCTTAAAAATATTTTTCATGACATTAGAGCTTATTATCTTTCCGACCTCCCTGCGATACCCCGTAATTCAACTTTCTTTCCACCCAAAAAAAACTTCAAAAAAAGTTCTTGAAAATTAAAAGTTACCGTCCCGAAAGATTGTAACCATTGTACTCGTAGTACAACATCAACACCTCCCATTGGAATGGAAAGCACTGGACTATTCAATACATATTCCCCCATGGTTAGCTTGATATTATGGCATTTTCCAGAGAAATTTATAGTTTCTCCATTTGCAACCATCACTTGATATTCTGGTGCTGGGTATAGGAAATAATTCAATTCCTTGGCTACCTTATAATGAATAAAATTATGGGTACTACCCCAATCAATCAACACTATTACCTTTTTCTTCTTGATATGTCCTTATATCTTAAGAGTTTGAGGAGTGGTAATTCCTGCCAATGCATTACATGATATGGTCAGACTCATTTATTCTTCTTCTAGGGTTGGTTCCTGGTCTATATCCTCTTCTTTTGAAGTTTCTTGTTCATTTTCTTCCTCCTCTTCACAATCTATGTAAAATAATTTCTTCCCAGCGCACTTATGACCTTTAGTGTATTTGTTATCACAACTGTAGCAAATCCCTTTTGCTCTTTTTTCTTCCAATTGTTGTGATGTCAACCTTGTAGGTTGTGGAAGTCTAGGAGTAGCAACACTTCCATCTTTATAGATGTGAGTGGTAGGCTTCCTTGTCGCCATAATTTTACATTCATTTTTTCTTGCCAACCTAAATGCCTTCTCCAATGAATCAGGTTCCCAAATTCTAACCTCATGTTGGGCGTTATCCTTTAAAGTCCCTATGAAGACATCAATCCTGTGTTCCTTTGTCATATCAATTACCCTTATATTCAATTTTTGGAAGTCTTCAATGTGCTCCACCACTGAACCCTTTTGTTTGAGATTTATCAATTGGCTAAAAATGGTGTTTCTCTTTGTATCCTCATAATGTGCTATCATTTCCTCAATAAAAACTGTCCAAGTTACAATTTTTTTACGGGAGAAAAGCCATCAATACCATAAAAATGTATTTTGTTCTAAATAAAAAGTTGTAATGCATAACTTTTGTGTGTTTTACACATTATTGAGATCAAAATATTGCTCCATCTATTGTATCCATGTTATGGGATTCTTGCCATCAAACTTCCTCATATCGATCTTTGGAATATGGTGGGTCTTCCATCCAAGTTTATGAAATCATGATTAACATTTATTTTGTTCTCATCATGAGTTTCCTCTACTATATTTTTTCCATTAGGAAACATTTCTTGTATCAACTTTGTCAAACCTTCCATGTCTGCTTTTAGATCATTCTTCATGTTTTCCATTTTTTCTTCCATGTCATTCCATCGTAGATTCCATGCCAACTACCATGCCATCCATATTAGCTTCCATGCCATTCTTCAAATCATCCATCTTAGCTTCCACGCATTTCTTCCAACCATCCATCTTAGCTTCCACGCCTTTCTTCAAAACTTCCATTTCATTTTTTATTGCTCTTTGCGAGAGCAAAATTTGGTGCACTTGATCTTGTAATTTTGATATGTCATGTTGCACTTCTTCGCCTTCATGAGTCATAGTAGAGCCTTCTGAAGGCTTAATTGGTGTTGAATTCTTTTTAAGAGGCATTTTATAACCCAATACCGATATCTATTCTACAATATGCGCTTTGGAATCAATTCAAATTGATTCTTCAAACAAGACTTATGCAATTCGAAAAAAAAATACACACCTTTTTCTTGCTTTTTGAGGAGCTCGATATTGAAACTAAATTAACTCGTGATTTCAGATTTTCAATATCTGAAATTCGGTCTTGTAGTAACCCTCTCGAATCTTCTTTTGAATGCCACAGGTTTGACCCGATTTGGGTTCTTTCAAGACAAAGTTATGCCCAATCTCCCACAATGGAATAATTATGGATTGGTTCAAGAGAGAAAACTTGTACAATGATGCCACATGTCATTGTTTCCTCCTTCGGCTCTAAAATTGATACACAGGAAACTAAAGTCCGTGTACTTCTAGTGACTTTTTACGTAATTCGAATCCGATGCTCGCAGAGAGAGAGTTATGACGATTTTCCCATGGTCACCTCTTTGATATGAAATTCAGGAGCCTCGAAAAACCCCGTCTTCCACATATCATATCTCCGAAAAATATTGTGATCCAATATCTGAAATTTTTTAGACGACGTTCCTCAGGATTTTCGGCTTCGTGTGATAAAATTTCAGCTTCGAACCTTCGTAGAAAAAAAGGTTATAGCTAAAATTCCATGATGACCCCGTTTGGAGGAGCGAAACCCTAGAATCCAAAGCTCGGTACCAAATGTTATGAAACCAGCTCCAAAAAATAGAAGAAAAAGAGAGATCAACGCCTTAGAAATAAGCCACTTCAAGGGGGAAACCTCCTTTTACATCACATAAATGAACAATTCTTGGATGATATAAATGACCAAAACCTCCTTCTATATATTGAAGTCGATGGGGCACAATATAATCCTAGCCGACCTAACAATAATAATGGAAGGGCACAATAATAACAATATTGGGGTTACAGGGGTACAACAATAACAATAAGGGGGTCTACACTAACAACAATAAGGGACTACACTAGTAATATAGGGACCTAAAAATTTCAATTGCATTATGTACCTTACATTCAATATCACTTATACCAACTACATTGTACCAAACTTTATTGAGTGTGTGTAGCTAAAGTAAGATGTTCTTACATTTTCACTAGCTTCAAAATTACAAGTGTTGTTGTTGCTTTTTTTTAAAGAAAAGAAAAAACATAGGCTTTGTATTAAATTCAAAATCGGTTACATATATTTCAATGATCTACCAATTTGTACATAGTCATATGCATGTATACGGAAATTTTTAAACAACATACCAAATTCGAAGATATTTGTCCCAAAAATTATATTAAAAAAATAATCACCTATTTAACCTAGACAATTATTTCACATATATGTCATATCCAAAATGAGGCAAATAAAAAATATCGGAAAAAATCACAAATTTTCTATGTAAATGGTATTTTTTTGGGTCCCGTGAATTATGCTCATATTGAAGGCCGAGAAATAGACCTCCCCCGCCGATATATATGGCCTTGTTTTGATAAAGCATCAACAATGACATTTTGTTCTTTGAATATGTGGAAAAAAATTCACCGATTGTAAGAGCACCTTCAATCTCCAAATCTAATGCATCCAATTGATAAGCATTGGTGGTTCGAAAGCAATCATTTCATTCACTCACCAATGGCCACCTAAGAATCTTTGTAAACATCCAAAGAGTCGATAGAAGGACATCTCGGTGCAAAATAGAATGCCTTAGAGAGTGATGATCTATGCCTAAGTGTTTGAGCCGTATTCGTTATTCCAACCGAAAAGATAATAATGATTTAGGATCAAGTAAATGGATGCACCATTGCCACGACTACTTAGTATTGTGGCCCCATCAAATAATCTAGATGGATATTTGCTCCAATAGTCAATAGGTTTAATGTGCCTTTACAACATCTTACGACTCCCTCGTCTACTTTTCATTATAAAACACACATATACTAGGGAAATTCCTATTTATGTCAGATGGAGAATCTTCAAATATAAATGCATTTTTGTTTCTCCAAATGTCTCATAAAAGGAAGAAGGGAAGAATTCTTACCTCCTTAAATTCCTTTTTGCATACCAAAAAAACATTCCTCAATAGAATTAAAATCCCATTGTGCATTTATGATTATCCTTTGAATAACACATGTCCAAATGGAAACAACGAAAAGACATCTGAGGAAAATATGTAGCACAATCTCATTTTCTTATTTGCGCATTATGCATCTTCCAGGTCTACTAAAACCTCTCCTACACAAATTGTCCCAAGTTAAGATCCTATTATTGCAGACAAGCCAACTGAAAAATTTGAGTTTCATTGGCATATTCCAAGTACATATTTTTTCGTACCATCGTTTTTGTACTCCAACCTCATGAGAGAGAGTTAAATACATGTAGTTCTCCCCATTCAAGACTTATCCCATAGTGGATAGGTCTTCCCATCAAAATTTATCCACCTTATCAACCAAGGTGATATCTGCGAGGTATAACTCTACCACATATATCCTAGATCGCAACAGGTTCCCCAAGCAATCCCAATCCTCCAAAACTAATCCAAGTCGAATAATGAAATCTAGGATCATTATCGATATGAATCTAATTAAGATAATAAATACCCAAATTGTGGACGTGTTGGATGATTTCCAATGGTAGAGTGTGATCTCCATTAAAACCTAGGATAGGGTCTAGTCCAATTTCCACCATGGCCCCTAATTCGATCTCCCACCTCAAATTACCAATGAACCATTGTTTTACCTTGATAAAACTAATCCAGATATAAAACATATATCAGACCGTGCCCCAAGTTACAAGTTCAAAAGTCACTTGTCACATATACAAATTTTTTCTATTGTGAATTAAGACATAACAATGTGTTTTTTATTGCACTTGAGCTAAATATCAACATGTGTCATGCACATTTTGAATATAACTTTTCTTAATAGGTAAATGTGAATACATGTATAATTTTGAATATGACAAAGTTTTTGAAAAAAAAAACATTATTCTACTCTTTTTCTCACATTTAGTAATTAATTTTTCAATTGACCCAATACATACATTTGTTGATCTCTTGTTTTAACATTAAATGAATATTTATCAATTCAATTCCAACAAGAAATGCAAGCCCAAAAAGTTGATGGCATGCAAAATGAAACATTCCATAAGCAAAAAAACATTTAGGAGACCAAATGGAAAGTGGTAATCCAAGATTGGAGTGTTGTGCAATTTTCAATACTACGATACATCTAAAACAGAGATAAGTTGCTAGTGCATACCTTTACCTTTTTGGAAACTACACGATGAAATTAAGTAAAACAAAATGAATCATTAAAGGACATGTGCTAACCTTTCTCTTCTATTATAGATACATATAGATGCGCTCGAAAAGTTGTAACCAACAAAGTCATTAAGTAATGTCCAGCCTAAAAAATTAGCAAAAACTATAGGTGAACTAGCTGCATATTCAATGTGGACTAGCTGTGAACATACTTTCCCCATTATTGGACACATCAGACATTGCAAAACAACTCACACCAACAGAGTGTAACCTAGACTGCATGGAACATGCCACAACTAATCAAATCATGGACATGGATATCAATAACACTCGCCAACAGAAGATCCAATTCTATCAGGTTGTCAAAGCTGGCCAACTCCTACACCAAGGCAAATGGCTCACCAGGAACCAAATTTATCATAAGTTTCCCCATCTCATGGAGGTCCTCAACGCAATGGAGACCATTTCTTCCTAAGGGAGGAGGACTGATCTAGGTGGATATTGGTGGCCACCCGCCTATTCCACTGGGACCCCCACCGTTATTTCTTTTTGGTTTCCTTCATTGTAGCACAACTTACTATTTTTGGTAGTTTTTCAGAACCTAAACTTCTAGAGCTATTTTGAGGGACTAAAAGACATTTTAAGGAGAAACAGAGAGACCATAAAAGTTCCAATCTTGTTTACTTGATTTTTTTTTACCTCCTCTTCAAGATCTTTGCAATGAGGTATTATGATAGCCAAACAGAGATCACATGCCAAATTTACGACCTTGGGGATTTGACGTTCCAACTTACCCCAACGGGGCGCACAAGATTTTGGTGCTTCATCTCCTAGGGTTGGTTTTTTGGATGTTTAGGGTTCTAATTTTTTCTCAATGATAGAAAGGCCACCGAGCCTCATTGTAACATAGTTCATAGGCTTGTAGCCGACACATATCTTCTCAGAGATAAGCTACCATCACCTGAGCTAGTTTATTCTGTTGAAAAGTGTAACTAGGTTCAGTCTTCATAATGTCATGTGTCATTTTGATTTCATGTAATTGATGTAAAGAATAAAAATAAATTGCTATTATAATGTTTGTCTCATGGGTTTCATGAGCAAGTAATTTTATTTTTTGTAATGGCTCCCATTGTGAGCCCTTAGGATTGGTCATAAAGTTAGATTGAGTCCATGTCACATATGAAGGACCCTTCTTGGGCATGTTACATATTTGTATGAGTCGTTGAAAGAATAAAAATGCCCACCAAGACCAAGCTTAAGCATATCCCTCAATTTGGCCTTAAATGAAATTGTGAAGCTTCACCAAAGGACATGTTGGCTCACCCACAGCTCAAGTCGGCTTATTTGATTGGAAAACCACTATAATTAGGCTACTCGACCTCCACTTGGAACTCAAAATTTCGGTCAAGGAGCAGTTTGCAACTAGAAGTGTGAGAATCACTAAGCAAGGAGCCTCATAACCAACAAATACAAGGAAAGGAAGAGTGAAGCATTTGGTACTATTTTTGGGTTTGTTTTGGGTGAAGTACACTCCACATGTGGGAGAATATGTTGTTGCCTACTACAAGAAGAGTGAAATATCAGAGCCGTATTGTGAAGACATTTTTTGGAAGATAACAAGGTGATTCCCTATACGAGTTGAAGGAGAAAAATCCTCCATCTAAAGCGAAGGGAATCAAGGTGTTTATCTCCCTCATATGCTACAACTAAGACTTCAGAAGTAGGGCCGTGAATTGCAGATAAGAATCAAGGAATCAAAGTTCATAAAAGAGCTAAGAAACATTTCTTGTATCAACTTTGTCAAACCTTCCATGTCTGCTTTTAGATCATTCTTCATGTTTTCCATTTTTTCTTCCATGTCATCCATCTTAGATTCCATGCCAACTACCATGCCATCCATATTAGCTTCCATGCCATTCTTCAAATCATCCATCTTAGCTTCCACGCATTTCTTCAAACCATCCATCTTAGCTTCCACGCCTTTCTTCAAAACTTCCATTTCATTTTTTATTGCTCTTTGCGAGAGCGAAATTTGGTGCACTTGATCTTGTAATTTTGATATGTCATGTTGCACTTCTTCGCTTTCATGAGTCATAGTAGAGCCTTATGAAGGCTTAATTGGTGTTGAATTCTTTTTAAGAGGCATTTTATAACCCAATACTGATATCTATTCTATAATATGCGCTTGGAATCAATTCAAATTGATTCTTCAAACAAGACTTATGCAATTCGAAAAAAAAATACACACCTTTTTCTTGCTTTTGAGGAGCTCGATATTGAAACTAAATTAACTCTGTGATTTCAGATTTTCAATATCTGAAATTCGGTCTTGTAGTAACCCTCTGAATCTTCTTTTGAATGCCATAGGTTTGACCTGATTTGGGTTCTTCAAGACAAAGTTATGCCCAATTTGTCACAATGGAATAATTGTGGATTGGTTTAGTAGAGAAAACTTGTATAGCGTGCCACATGTCATTGTTTCCTCCTTCGGCTCTAAAATTGATACACAAGAAACTAAAGTCTGTGTACTTCTAGTGACTTTTTACAGAATTCCAATCCGATGCTCAGAGAGAGAGTTATGACGATTTTCCCACGGTCACCTCTTTGATATGAAATTCAGGAGCGTGAAAAAACCCTGTCTTCCACATATCATATCTCTGAAAATATTACGATCCAATATCTGAAATTTTTAGAGGACGTTCCTCAGGATTTTGGCTTCGTGTGATAAAATTTCAGCTTCTGAACCTTCGTAGAAAAAAGGTTATAGCTAAAATTCCATGATGACCTGTTTGGAGGAGCGAAACCCTAGAATCCAAAGCTCTGGTACCAAATGTTATGAAACCAGCTCCAAAAATAGAAGAAAAGAGAGATCAATGCCTTAGAAATAAGCCACTTCGAGGGGGAAACCTCCTTTACATCACATAAATGAACAATTCTTGGATGATACAAATGACCAAAACCTCCTTCTATATATTGAAGTCGATGGGGCACAATATAATCCTAGCTGACCTAACAATAATAATGTAAGGGCACAATAATAACAATATTGGGGTTACAGGGGTACAACAATAACAATAAGGGGTCTACACTAACAACAATAAGGGACTACACTAGTAATATAGGGACCTAAAAATTTCAATTGCATTATGTACCTGACATTCAATATCACTTATACCAACCATATTAGGTACCAACTTTATTGAGTGTGCGAAATAAAGTAAGATGTTCTTACATTTTCACTAGCTTCAAAATTACAAGTGTTGTTGTTGCTTTTTTTTAAAGAAAAGAAAAAAGATAGGCTTTGTATTAAATTCAAAATCGGTTACATATATTTCAATGATCTACCAATTTGTACATAGTCATATGCATGTATACGGAATTTTTTAAACAACATACCACATTCGAAGATATTTGTCCCAAAAATTATATTAAAAATTAATCACCTATTTAACCTAGACAATTATTTCACATATATGTCATATCCAAAATGAGGCAAATAAAAAATATCAGAAAAATCACAAATTTTCTATGTAAATGGTATTTTTTTGGTCCTATGAATTATGCTTATATTGAAGGCTGAGAAATAGACCTCCCCCGGTCGATATTTATGGCCTTGTTTGATAAAGCATCAACAGTGACATTTTGTTCTTTGAATATGTGGAAAAAATTCACTGACTGTAAGAGCACCTTCAATCTCCAAATCTAATGCATCCAATTGATAAGAATTGGTTGTTCGAAAGCAATCATTTCATTCACTCAGTCAATGGCCACCTAAGAATCTTTGTAAACATCCAAAGAGTCGATAGAAGGACATCTGGTGCAAAATAGAATGCCTTAGAGAGCGATGATCTATGCCTAAGTGTTTGAGCCAGATCCGTTATTCCAACTGAAAAGATAATAATGATTTAGGATCAAGTAAATGAATGCACCACTGCCATAGCTACTTAGTATTGTGGCTCCATCAAATAATCTAGATGGATATTTGCTCCAATAGTCAATAGGTTTAATGTGCCCTTACAACATCTTACGACTCCCCTG
>CM076575.1:1999497538-1999744168 GCA_034641835.2 Pinus albicaulis | reverse complement strand
ACACATTGGCAGCTGTTTTAATGCAAAAAAGGGATGGAGTTGAGAAGCCCATTGCTTTTTTCAGTCGGATTATAAGGGATGGAGCATTGAAATACAAAATTATTGAGAAACAAGCACTTGCGCTTGTAAAGGCCTTGAAAGATTTCCGTGTGTATATACTGCATTCCCACATTATAGCATACGTTCCTAACGCAGCAGTTAAAGATGTTTTGGTACAGGCAGATCCAGAGGGAAGATGGGGTAAGTGGATCGCTGCGTTGTTAGAATATGATGTGGAGATTAAACCAACCAAGCTGATCAAAGGACAAGGACTCGCCAAGCTCATGGCTGAAACAAATCTGCATGCTCTAGATATAAATTTGATCGCTGCCATGTCCGATGAAGATGAGGAAAGTACGTCAATTCAGGTATCTGATATTTTTGTTTCTTCCCCTTGGTATGCTGACATTTTATACGTGCTTCAGAATTTGTCTCCACCTCCCGGGATGCCTAGAAATAAGAGTAGAACATTGAAGTTGAGAGCTGCAAAATTTTGTATATTGAATTCTGCATTGTATTGGAAAGAACCTGGGGGAGTGTTGTTGAATTGTTTGGTAGAGGAGGAAGCCAAAAGAGTTTTGGAGGAATTTCACAGAGGTGATTGTGGAGGCCATTTGTTTTGGAAGAAAACAGCGAATAAGATTCTAAGGGCAGGGTATTATTGGCCTTCTTTGTTTTCTGATGTATACAAGGCTGTTAAGAATTGTCATGAATGCCAAATTTTCGAAGGGAAGCAGAAACTACAGCCTTTTCCTCTCAAACCAATTGAAGTTAGTGCACCATTCCAGCAGTGGGGATTGGATTTCATCGGAGAAATCCACCCAGCATCTTCCGGACAGCATAGATGGATATTGACAGCTATGGACTACTTCACAAAGTGGATCGAGGCGATTCCCACTCGACAGGCCACGGATGCGGTAATTATCTCTTTTCTTGAAAACAATATTCTGTCACGTTTTGGGTGTCCTAGTAAAATAATCACAGATAATGCAGTGGCCTTCAAGTCTAAGAGGATGGTTGAATTTTGCTATAAGTACAATATCAGCTTGGGACATTCGACCGCCTACCATCCGCAAGGAAATGGCTTGGCGGAATCTTCAAATAAGTCCTTGGTGAATATCATTAAGAAATTGCTGGAAATCAACAAAAAGAGCTGGCACAAGAAATTAGTGAATGCACTGTGGGCTGATAGAGTAAGTCAGAAAAAGTCTATTGGCATGTCTCCTTTCGAGTTGGTGTACGGGATAGACACGGTTTTTCCTACTTCGCTTGCTGTCCCGGTGGTCAAGTTGCTTCAGGAAGCTGGTAGTGAGGAAGACCCCATGCAGTGGAGGATTAATCAGATGATTCATTTACAGCAGACACGGAAAGAGGTATTTCAAAATACTTTCAAGTTGCAGGAGCGCATAAAGAAGATTTATGACAGAAAGGCAAAAGCAGATAAATTTCAGCTGGATGAGGTAGTTTTGAAGTGGGATGCTCAGAATGAAGATAAGGGAAAGCACGGTAAATTTGAAAACTTATGGAAGGGTCCTTTCAAGATAGCAGCGTATCGTGGTCAAAAAGCCTTTCTTCTCAAGGAAATGAATGGAGATGATTGTCCTGGAGGGCCGATCAATGGTCGGCTGCTAAAGTGATACCACTTCTGAGTATTTTCTGCTGATTTCATCATCATTGTATATATCATTTTATTTCTGTTTTATTGCAAGTGTGTACTGATCTCGCATCTTCAGTCTGGGGCCCGGAGCGAAGGCTATAATTCTAGAGATGGAGGTTCGTTGGTTTGAATTTTGTCAAGTCAGTTTTATCAGTCTTTTCAGTTTGCATCGAGTCAGTTTTGGTCAAGTTTCAGTCAGTTTTTAGTCAAATCTGCGGTCAATAAAAATGTCAAAAGTTTTTGTTTTATCTGTTGAAATAATGACTCCATCGCCCAATGGATGAAGGCACTGTCTGACTCCCCCAGAGATCTGCCGTTCTTGGCATCTCCTCGAAGCCACCATCCCCCATTGGAGCCAATGTTAGAGTCGGTCCTTACAGCCCTCCGTCAGAGATCAGTTCGCTTTTTGCATATTCATTCTTAGGTGTCTCGCTCGTTCCACTTCGTTGCATTTCGCTAGGAGCATGCCATTGACTGACGAGGGGGTCTGGTTGTCTTGTGTTTCCTCATGCTTGTACCTGCAGGGCTATTTAGAAATTCCTCAAAAATCACTGAAGTTCATAGTCATTTCATTCATGGTCATTAATGATTGTTTTTGTTAAAAAGAGTCTTTAGTCCTAGAGTCTAGGGTTTTCAAGTCCTTTGCATACATGTCATAAAAGCCCGCAGGCCATGAGGTTGGTTCCAAAAAGTTCTCGTTTCATATTTTTATTATCAAAAGCATTTGAAGACATTTCTAGTCCAAAACTCTATTTTGGAACTAGAAATTGTCTAATTTCATTTTTGTAATAATTGTATCTATTTCACCATAAGAAACTTCAGAGCAAGCCTCTGATCTTTTCCTAAGCCAAGTGCCGGATCCCTGCAAAAGACAACAAAATATTATCAGTCCAAAACTCAGAAAAGCCAAAAGAGAAGCATTGTATTAAAAGATCAAATGTCAAAGTGCTGAAACATTATAAAGTGGGTTAGCAAACAAATTTAAATCAAATCTGATTTGATGAGATATTTTCTTCACATATAAATCATGGCAAACAATTTCATTTGCTCGAAAAATTCAAGGCAGAAATCGTGTTTGTGTTCTTGAAGGCCGAAGCCGTGTTTTCATAGCCGTGGACAGTGATTGGAGGTGCGCGCTACCCATACAGGAGGCGCGCTACCCATATAAGGTGCGCTACCCACTTAAACTTCCCAGCCCTTTGCAGAGAACACGAGCGCTACCCATATAGGGTGCGCTACCCGTTGGGTAGGCGCGCTACCCATATAGCGACAGAGCCAAACAATTTTGTCTTTGCGTCCGTTTTCGAGCTCAAACGCCTCCATCCACTTGCAAACAGGTTTTTAATCATTGCTCAGTGATTTTTGAAAGAGGTTTTGGTGTTTTTTTTGAAGTTGGGAAACGAGCATTGCTTGAAGAGAAACTATAAACCTATGGTCATAGCAAATTCAATTCTCAGGGTTTTAAAGAATATATGACAGTCTTATGAAGGGTTTGTAAACTTTTGTGATTGGTATATATGCTCATACCCATATTGCTTGTGGCGCCCTGGCACATTATGTACATCATCCTCATGCCTTTTTTCCATTTTACCACTGCTGTTACATCCTTTCATGTTGACTTGTCCATATAGTCTCATGTTTTCACATAGTTTATTGCCATAATATTACCACTGTTGTCCTTGCTATTGTTTCATTGCCAAACACAAACATAGTCCATTGACAAATCCTTGGCCAGCATTACAAAGGGCTGTACACTACATTTGCACTGTCTACTCATTTGTCAAATTCACTTGTGATCCAAAAACAGAGACTGTTTCTATGCCACTAAAACAGAGCTATTACCACTGTCACTTGTTTGCTTATGATGTTTTGGTACATATGCAATATATTTGGGTTTTGAGAATGCATTGAAGCCTTTGACTTCACTACACCTATATCAACACACATATTGCAGACAACTTGTTTTCAAAGCCATGTCAGAGACAGATTCAGTTTATGAGCAGGAGTCTGACAGTGATTCCACAGCAGAGGGTAATGTGCCACGGAGGCCTCACAAAGGTGGCAAAGGTGGTAAACATCTCAGGGAGGAGCCTAATTCTTTGGCTCAATTGCAGGCATGTCCGCTTGCAATGGATTGTTTTCGGTATCAGTCATGTTTTCGATTCTGTGAGATGATTTCACAAACCCAGCTTCATCGTGAACTAGCTCGTCTATTTGTTCTACATTTACATGATGGCCGTGTAAATCTCGCTGGAGTAGATTTCATTCTATCACCAATGACTATTGCTCAGGCCACTGGCATACCAAATTTAGGAGAGGAATGGAACAAACGTCAGCAGTTAGAGAAATTCCACTATGAGCCATACATCAAACCTAGGTATATGAGGCACTTGGGCAGAGTTTTTCCTTTCAGATTCCTGAAGGATGAGTTTGCACCACTGATGAAACTCATCATTCGGTATTTCAGTTGCGAGGGCAGATTCTCGCGTCTCTTTGCGTACCATGTCCGTTTGTTGATGCACTTCACGAGGGTGCGTATGATGAACATTCCATACTTCATGTATTGCAATATAGAGAGGATGATGATTTTTGTACAGAAGAAGACCCCAGCACAACAACATAGAAGTATATATCATTACGCTCTGATCAAGATCATAGTGGTACATCAGTTGACACAGCAGGGCATCACTTGGGAGGATTTCATCTCCCGTGACTTTTTCACAGCGCCACAGCCACCTCCCGAGGTAGTTCATGATGCGGGAGAGCCTTCACACCAGCCTGACATTCCTGAGATTGAGAATATCAGTGTTCCATTGTACGTGACATACCAACGAGGCCACAGGGCCTTATTTGCAGCTACACGACGAGTATTATCTCCACCCGGGGTGGAAGGGGTCTCGCCGACTCCATCAGCAGAGCGAGTATTATCTCCACATGATGTGGAAGGGGTCTCGCCTTCTTCTTCAGCACAGGTACAGATCCAGGACAGGGGCAAGAAGCCCATGCATGATGAGGGTCCATCAGGAGGCTGGGACACGGATTTCACGATCATTTATGTTGATGCGAGCTCTCCTAGCTTGAAACTGAAGGAGATCATCCAGGAGCAAAGGGCCGAGAATGACACGCTGAAAGATAAATTGCAGAATGCTCAATGGGTGATTAATTACCTGGAGCAGCGTAACAAACATCTAGAGGATGAGCACACACTTTATGAGCTCTGGCGAATCCGTGAGGATCGACAATTGGCCCGGAAGAGACCCGGCGACATGACACCAATCGATCGAGATTCTGTATTCACGCATGTTAACATTCATCTGGAGAAGTTGTTGGCAAAGGCCAATAGAGAGAAAGACATGCTTCATCACATGAAAGGTCATTATTGGGCTCGCATGCATGTCTGCAAAGCGAGAATGAAGATTCTGAAGAGGAGGTTGAGCGAAGCACTAAAACGGCGGAAAAGGCCTGATCCACTCCGGATTTTGGCCGAGGCTTCATTGGCTGGGCATGATACATGATGGAGGGTCTTCGCTCCAAATTTGAGCAAATTCGGAGAAATTTTTGTCATTTTGAAATATTTTGGTCCAAAAACAGATTTTTCCGCTATACGAGTAGCGCGTCGACATGCTCACTTTTTTTTGGGACACTTGCTGAAGGAAAAATTCATATTTTTGAGTTTTTCATGGTAATTTATGCATGCTCAGTTATTTCCGAAGCGTTTCATCAGGTTCTGGATGATCAAAAGGCCCAAAAACACCATGAAAACCACCTTGCTGCCACCTTTTGCACCAGCAGGAAGTACTTCTGGGAGAATGAATTTTTGGAGGGGAAAATTAGCTCCAAATTGGGAAATTCCACTTGGATTGGATAGCCAACATCCAGGGCTTTCCAACGAGCTATCATGAGCTCAATTTGGATGCCAGGAAGTGCCTCAAAATCAGGCTGAAGGGCGCGCTACTCATATAGCTCAGGCGCGCTACTCATATAGATTTTTGGCTGATTTTTCATTTTCCAGCTCAAGATTTCGGCCAGTTGGACCAGTCTTGCTTGTGAATGTAATTTTTGAGTTTTCATGATGTAAATTGAGGGTTGGCATGTAAATTTAGCTCATTTTTACCTATTCTAGAATATTCACTCTCAAAAAAGTGAAAATCATGTAAATGAATCAGTTTCCACTCTTTTAGAGGCAAGTTGTTAGCTGCCTAGATTTTAGCTCCTTGATTAGAATTTGGTTGAAACTAATCTCTGAAGAAGGAATTAGACCCCTAGAGGCATGGGAAGGGGTTAGAGTGATCTATATATTTTAATTTCTGAGACTCTTTCATGGTTGGACTCTTGGGAAACTTTTGGCACACTATTGTACATATTTTTCATATTTTGGCTAAGGAAAGATCAGAGGTTTTGTAGCACCTGTTGGGATTCTTGTGGCTTTTAGTTCTTGATGGTGTTTTCTCTCATTTTATTGTAAGTTATTTCATGTTTAATGTATGCCATCCCTTCTTATGCTTCTGAAACTAGATGAATGAGTAGATGAGGTTGAATCCATTGTTTACAGTGCTCTGCCTTTGAATTCGTTTAGTTTTACATGTTTTCGCCTGTTTGGAGAGGATCCAAGTTCTTCTTTTCCCTCTTCAGCTCCTTGTCATTCTGATCTATCCATATATCCAATCAAAAGCATCAAGACTATCGCCTACCTCGCCCCAACTCGAATTCTGCAAAGATCTGACCTTATCCCCGGACCCAAAAATTGTTTTTTCCCATTTCTCCAGCAAAAACCCAAAAAATCAAAATTAAACATTCCTATCTCTTTACTAGCCTAAAATCAGTATTCCTTGTTCATTATAAGTCATCTCAGCCCCTTTGAAGACCTTTTGCCAAGATAGACCCGGAGAGAGCCCTCTCCTGTCCTCGTAGGGCTAGCTACGAGGCTGAGTGTGGTTTGATGTAGCCTTGAGTTTTACCTTATTTCAGCCTAAGGTAGATTTGAGCGCTAACAAATTCTACCAAGCATGAAAACCAAAAGGCAACTTCAATTAATTCTTCTATTAGAGAGCCTTCTATAAAACAAAAGAGATATATCCTATGATATATTCCAATGATGATCAAACCATAATTCAAATAAATCTCATGCAAGGAATTGAAATGACTATGCTATGAATAGTTATTAAATTATCAATTAACTGATCTTTAAATCTACGATATATAATTCAACCTAAAGACATCACTTACAAAACAGAGCTGGAAACGCTACTTTCAAATTTGTAAATGAAATGCATAATCTCACACCAACTATACTCAATGAAAGAACCTTCAATTTGAATTTATACTTAACAAAGAAAATTCATAGTAATGCGCGCGATGTTGTAATTATAATTTCATCCTTTTCTCATTGTATTGGATCTGCAATCAATGGAATGTGAAGCTAAATGTATCTGAGCATGTTTATACAAATATGACACTATCAAATTCTGAAATAACCAAAGTATAAACTCAATTCATTTTTAAGATTTAAAATATCATAATCAATCCTTACATGTCTTTGAATTAAAAGTGCCTTTCATAAGCTTCTGCGCGATGTAATTGTATGAGGGAAACAGTGACATGCCAAAGTTCATTCCTTAAAGAAATACTTGTTGATCTATACCGATCAAGAAATGAAATCTATATTGAAATTCATATTTATAAAACAGAGCACAAGTTTAAGTACATAACAAAAATAATAATTCAGAATTATAAGTAATTACACTGCTAAATAATTAATTAAAAACAATCCTAAGATCTACACTAGTTTGCAAGACTTGTTTCCAGGTGTGGTGGGCCCTTTCCACTTCCAGAGCAAGTTATATTAAGTCAATTCTATTCAGAAATAAAACACCATAATATTTACAGAGATTCATGCCAAATCAAAATGTTGTATTAACCATTCAGAATATAAATGGCGTATACATCATCACCGATTCTTTTATTACTATAGCTACCTATTACATAAAATTTCTACCCTCTGCTCCTTTTCTCTCCTCTCTCCAAGAAATGAAAATATAGGCCATGGCTAAGCCATTTATATGATTTACAAAGCGAATGAGTCATTTTCCTTAATTCTGGAAAATTGCATATTTTTAACAAATTGGCCTCAAAGATATTGGCATATCTCCCTAACCACAATGAATTTTGGAAAATGGTTTGGAGGGAACCTAATTTGTTATATTTTAAACAAAAAATCTCTTGTATTTGTCTCATTAAATTCCATATCCTCAGAAAGCGTGCCTGAAGTTGGCCGTTTGACTCTTTTTGCAAGATTGTAGAATTATGGAAAAAAAGTGTTTTTTATGAAACTTCCTTAAAGACCCGCATTTAACTTTTGAACCAAAGTGAATATGGAGAAATGGTTTAGATAATGTGTTATATTAGTAAAAAACTCATTTTCTCATATTTTCCATATTCACCTCCAGTTGCAGCAAATTGAGGTCAAACATGGCAGTTTGAAAACTGTGCGGATTTTGAGCATAGTTGTTGGATTTCTTCTAGAGACCAACATGTGCGACCTGGGTGAAATCCAACTCATGGGAAGTAGTTAGAACACAATTTTTTACAATAACCTTCCTCAGTTTCCCCCTGAAGCATGCCGATATGTCGAAACTCCAAATTGGATATTTCTGTTCTCTACTTGCAACAACTAGTTTAATTGACTTGTGGAGAATTTCAGCACTAGAACCCTGCGAAAAATGAACTTAGAAAAACCGTCATTAGTAAAAAATGGTAAAAATATTCCTTAAGCCATTAAAAACACAATAAAACTATGATATTTAACCATGAGATGAAAATGATGCGTGCCGAGATGTCGAAACTCCAAATTGGATATTTTTGTACTCTACTTGCAACAACTAGTTTAATTGACTTGTGGAGAATTTCAACACTGGAACCTTGGAAAAAATGAACTTAGAAAAACCGTCATTAGTAAAAAATGGTAAAAATCGTCCTTAATACATTAAAAACACAATAAAACTATGATATTTAACCATGAGATGAAAATGATGGTTTTAGGCATAAGTTGTGGGAAATGGATATGAATATGGTAGAAAGTGCAGGAATATAATTTATAAACGGTAATTTTAGATGGTGAAAATGAGGGCTTTTCCAAGGCCCAACACCCCCCATGCCTGGGATTTTAAATGTCCTCATGCAAACAAATACCTTTCTCATTTATAGATTTTATGACATCATAACTTTGCGCAGGGTTGGTTCTTGTGGAGCAACACTGCGTGAATATTTGGAGGTGTTGGTTCTTGTGGAGCAGCAATATTCATGTTTGAATGCCATAGAGTGGATACCGATCATGATTTAGGGAAAAAACTAAGTGGATAAGGAAGAGATGAGGGACGTCCTGAATCATAAAGTGACAATGAGAATGGTCAATACAAATGCTTTCATACTCTAAGACCAAGGTTTATACATGGTTCTTCTTGTTTTTGGCAGTAGTGACTTCATCTTTTGATGTCTACTTTGTCAAAACATATAAAATTTCCTCATGTGATAATACTGCAGACTTGTGATACAAATGGTACAACTCCATTATGGTAACCAATCTGTAGGAACAAAGTTCACTCCTTGAAATGCTAACAAAAGAATGAAAATATCATTCCTACATGTTATGAATGCTTATGATGTAGGAAGAGAAGGAATTATGGTTGATTCTTTGTATTAGTGAACCACTATGATCTAATTTTCATTCATATGGCCTTATTAGAGCACTTATGCATTTTATTATGGAAATGGATTGCAGATGGAGGTGGATGATAGTAGTGATGAAAGATAGAATATATGATGTGGAAAGTGGTTAACCATCATGTTTCATTGAATTATTAATGAAATAAAGAATATTAAACCAATTTAGCTAAGGTGTTGAGATTGCAACAAGATGATGAGCTTAGTGGAAAGAAGTCGCCTTCACTAAGTGGGCCCGCAGGCTATTTTTGGCGCAAAGTCTATTTTTAGACATGTCGATCATATTCTTTGAGTTGCAGGATGCTATTTGTGGATGGTTGGTCAAGTTGGAAAAATAGATGGACTTCTATTTTTAGACATATTGGGCGGAATCTATTTTTAGATTTCCAGTCTAAAAATAGATATGTCGAATACTATTAGCTCTTAATAATATTTGGATTCTAAACATTAAATTATTCTCTTGGAGCACTTTAGTTAAGTGCATAGATGTGGCACAGGAGCTAACAGAAGGAATTACGCTATTCCTAAGGGTTAAGTGGAGCTATTGCATGGAGACTTCAGTTAGAACTCATGTGACAGAGTTTGGTGGAGTTGTAGAAGTAGTTGGTGGAGTTGTGTTCAGTTTAACTCAATTAGACACAGTTGAGCTAGTTGTATCTAGTCTAACTGATTGATACACTAGTGAGAGTGGTGTGAATTAATTAGTTAATTAATTCACTAAATAATAAATCATTAATCAACTGAAGAATACATCAGTTAACTACAGTGCATGGACAGTTTCAGTGGAGACTAGTGGAGAGGTAGGTGAAAGAGCAAGTGTGACTATTAGTTGTGACTATAGTGTTGCATGAGTTTGCACCACACATTGATGGATATGCCAATGAGGATTGAAAAGTGAAATCCAGGTGGATTCGAGTTCATTCAGAAACATTATTCAGCAGGGATTGCGCAGTAGAGGCAGGCTAGCAGGTGGTAGAGATCGGTGCATGGATTTGCAAGATCAGGACCTGATTAGTGTGTAGCGACTGTATTGTACTAAGAGCTTGTGAGAAGCTTTGTAAGAGGATTGTTACATGATCTCTATGACATATATTATATACATATAGTTGGGGTTTTCAGATTTAAGCTTTTCCGTTAAAACACTGTGTTAATATGTGTGAATTTTTATGGTTTCAATGTGTGCATGCAATTGATTTAATTTCCGCATATGATGATCAATGGTAGAAGAGATTTTGTATTGTGCATGAAGTTAAAATAGTGTGTGATCAAGAGAATATTGGATGTATAATGCATTAGTTATATAATTTCTACATGGTATCAGAGCTATATTGATCATTGGAGCAATTGCAAATCATTGAAGTGGTTGAGTTTTGTGCTGGTGGAATTCGAATTTGCAGTAGTGTTTTCTTGGTGTCGAAGTTGAGATGTCTTTCAACGGATTGCGATTGGAGTATGCCCTTGAGGGCAGCTCAAATTATATTTCATGGAAGGATAGGATGGAGGCGGTGCTAGAGGATAATGGGTTGAAGGAGTTCATAGATGCATAAATTCCAAAACCTGCTTCTAGCGACGCTGCCGCACTTGACGCATGGCAAAAGAAGACAAAAAAATGTTGAAGGATTCTGTTGGAAGGTGTGAAGGATCACATAGTGTCAAACCTTCATGGTAAAGCTTCTCCATTCTTGATGTGGAAAGCTTTGACAGACTTGTTCCAAAGCAAGAGTGACCAGAGGAAGTTGGCTCTCAAAGACAAGCTCAGGAAAATAAAAATGGAGAAGAGCGAAAGTATACCCAAGTACCTCACAAAGTTTGTCCAGTGCAGGGATGAGCTGGGAAGTGTGGGGGTTACTATAGATGAAGATGAATTGTTGAGCTTGGCTCTCCTTGGGCTTTTGAAGAGTTGGCATTCCTATGAGGACTCTGTCAATGGTCGGGAGAAACTGCCAGGATGGGAGCGAGTTTGGTCGGATCTTGTGTAGGAGGAGTAAGGCAGAGT
This sequence comes from Pinus albicaulis, assembly GCA_034641835.2. Taxonomy (NCBI): domain Eukaryota; kingdom Viridiplantae; phylum Streptophyta; class Pinopsida; order Pinales; family Pinaceae; genus Pinus; species Pinus albicaulis. Next base: position 1,999,732,757 of record CM076575.1, on the reverse strand, counting down.
ACCAAGAATGGATCTTCATCGAAGAATGAAGATGAAGAAAATTGCGCTTTGGCTGCCAAAGCAAGGAAAGGGAAGGGAAAGAAAAATCCTTGTCAATCTGGTGCGAAAGGCAAGAAGCAGGACATGTCCAAGGTGAAGTGCTTTCACTGTCACCAACACGGACATTACGCCACTAATTGTCCACAGAAGAAGAAAAAATGACGGTGCTTTGGATGTGTAATTTGGAAGTATAGCCTCTTAGCCTCACGATTTGAAATTTGGATTTTTTGCTACGGTTCATGCTTGGTCTCAAGTATGATGGGTTCAGTGTGGTTTCTTGACAGTGGTGCATCTTTCCATATGACCGGAGACAAATATATTTTTACTGATCTAGATGAGAAGGATCTTGGAGTACACATCGAGATGGGTGATGATGGTAGATACAGTGCGACTGGTATCGAGACCATTTCCTTTGAGAGGGAGTCTGGAAAACCTTTCATCTTGAAGGATATCATGCATGTTCTAGGATTGAAGAAGAATCTGATCTCTGTGGCTATGTTGGAAGACAAGGGATATGATGTTGTCTTTAGCGAGGGAAAGGCTTTCTTGCGTAGTAAGGCAACTAGTGAAACCCGGAGGATAGGGGTTGGAGTTAAGAACCTTTATCAATTGCAGGTATATGGCTGCGCAGCAATGGCGGCCAAAGCGAAAGGAGTGGTGAGCCGGGATGAGGGCGAATTGTGGCACAGGAGATTGGGCCATCTTCACCATGGCGCTTTGAAAATTTTGCAGCAGATTTCTACCGAGCTTCCCAAGGGTACACTTGTGCAGTCAGATCAGTGCAAAGGATGTACTTTGGGAAAATTTGTGAAAGCCACCTTTCATGAGAAGGATATTCGCGCCAAGACGATCCTTGAGATAATTCACACAGACGTGTGTGGACCTTTCTCAGTAGCTTCGACAGCAAAGCACAGGTATTATGTGATATTTGTTGATGAATTTTCTCGTAAGTGTTGGATCTTCTTCAGGCAGAAGAAGAGCTAGACATACTCAAAGTTCTGTGAGTTCAAGGCACTGGTTGAGAAAGAGTCGGGGAAGCAAGTGAAGGCTCTTAGGAGCGATAATGGTAGAGAATTCATCTGCAGCGAATTCAAGGAATTTTGCGGTGCGAAGGAATTCGAAGAGAGCTCATAGCGCCTCGCCAACCCCTGGCAAGGTGGGATCGGCTGAGCGGAAGAACGAACGATCGTGGGTGCTGCACGGGCGATGTTGCCTGATCAGGAGCCTTCCCATAGAGTTGTGGAGTTAGAGGCATGCAATACGTAGTTTACGTGAAAAGAAACCATTTTCCTCATAGAGTACTTGGCATGAGTACACTGAAGAGGCGTTTTCTAGTAAGAAGCTTTGATATTTCTCATTTGAAGAATTTTGGCTCATTTTGTTTACATTCATGTGATGAAGGATGCCGGGGAGAAGAAGAGGCACCGGAGCCGAGCACGAGAGGTTGGGATATTTGTGGGTTACACGGATACACCTCACCCCATCGTGTGTATTTTCCAGACAGTCGGAAGACTGTTGTGCGACGGGATATCAAATTTCATGAGGAGAAAGCCATGAAGTGTTCGCTTGAGAGGGAGCCACACTTGCATGCAGATGAGGAGCTATTAGTTCCTAAGGATGAGCCTTAGGACGTGGATCAACCACAAGAGGAGGTTCATGGAGTGGAAGAAAGCACTTATGCAGTGCCAAACACCAGAGGGCGGAAGCGCACTACTGAAGCTGAGCGACTGAATCTTGATGCAGAAAATATTGTAGGAGCACCTACATCACAGCGCAGATAGAGACAGTCACCTGACCGATATACTAGATACATGGCTCTGATGAGAAAGTGTATTGTGACAGAGCCATCTTATTTTGAGGAAGCTGTGGAGGACCTTGCATGGGTAGATGCCATGGTGGAAGAGTATGATTCGATTGTTAGAAACAGTGCATGGGAGATTGTCCCAAGGCCGGAAGGGAAATCAGTAGTAGGTTTGAGATGGATCTACAAAGTGAAGCAAGCTGCTGGTGGGAGCGTTGAGAAGTAAAAGGCAAGATTTGTTGCTCGAGGCTTCTCATAGATTGAGGGGATCGACTATGAAGAAACCTTTGCACATGTCACAAGGTATTCTTCCATACGGAGCATCCTTGCTCTCTCAGCGCAGATGGGTTGGAACATTCATCAGATGGATGTGAAGACTGCGTTCCTCAACGGAGTCATTGAGGAGGAGGTGTACATAGAGTATCCTGAAGGTTTTGAAATCTTCAACAGCGAGTCGCATGTGTGCAGGCTCAAAAGAGCATTGTATGGGCTGAAACAAGCACCTCGTGCTTGGTACACACAAATAGATAGTTATTTCATTGGACTTGGTTTTACCAAGAGGGAGGCAGATCCCAACCTGTACCAGATAGTGGTTGAGGGTAAGTTGCTGATCATTGTACTTTATGTAGATGATTTGATATTGACCAGTGATGAACAGTTGATACTCTCATGCAAGGCTGATCTTGCAAAGGAGTTTGAGACGAAGGACTTGGGCCTCCTTCATTATTTCCTAGGATTGGAAATTTGGCAGCATGATGATGGACTGTTTGTGTCTCAAGGAAAGTATGCCCAGGAGATACTGGAGAAGTTCAACATGTAAGGTTGCAAGCCTACTGACACTCCTCTTCCTGGAGGTTGGAGGAAAGAGGATGCTACATCGGCAGAGGTAGTGGATGCCACTGTTTATCGACAGTTGGTTGGTTCGCTCATGTATCTAGTCAATACACGATCGGACATATGCTATGCTGTTAACCAGCTTTCACAAGCTATGGTTAAGCCTACCAAGCTCTTTTGGAAGGCGGGGAAGCATGTATTGAGATATCTCAGAGGCACATCGGGATATGGAATTTGGTACAGACAGTCGGATGAGGTGAAGCTGCATGGCTTCACGGATGCAGATTGGGCAGGGAGCCCAATGGATAGAAAGAGCACATCTGGAGGGATTTTCAGTATCAGGTCGATAACAGTTTCTTGGTACAGCAGGAAACAAAGATCTGTGGCACTCATTTCAGTGGAGGCCGAGTACATGGCAGCAAGTTTGGCTGCATGCGAGGCTATATGGATGAGGGAGATCCTGGTTGGGTTGTTCGGTTCACACTTAGATCCTACTATGATATATTGTGATAATCAGAGTTGCATTAAACTCTCGGTTGATCCAGTATTTCATGATAGATCTAAACATATTGACATCCGGTGCCATCATATCAGAGATTGTGTGCAGCGGAAGATCATGTTACTTTCTTACATTCCTATGGAGGATCAGGATGCTGATATCTTGACGAAGGCGCTCACCAGGAGAAAATTCGAATACCATAGAGGTAGGATCGGGGTGCCAGATAATCCCTATCTTGTTGAGAGGGAGTGTTGAGATTGCAACAAGATCATGAGCTTAGTGGAAAGAAGTCGCCTTCACTAAGTGGGCCTGCAAGATATTTTTGGTGCAAAGTCTATTTTTAGACATGTCGATCATATTCTATGAGTTGCAGGATGCTATTTGTGGATGGTTGGTCAAGTTGGAAAAACAGATGGACTTCTATTTTTAGACATATTGGGCGGAATCTATTTTTAGATTTCCAGTCTAAAAATAGATATGTCGAATATTATTAGCTCTTAATAATATTTGGACTCTAAACATTAACTTATTCTCTTGGAGCGCTTTAGTTAAGTGCACAGATGTGCCACGGGAGCTGACAGAAGGAATTATGCTATTCCTAAGGGTTAAGTGGAGCTATTGCATGAAGACTTCAGTTAGAACTCATGTGACAGAGTTTGGTGGAGCTGTAGAAGTAGTTGGTGCAGTTGTGTTCAGTTTAACTCAGTTAGACATAGTTGAGCTAGTTGTATCTATTCTAAATGATTGATACACTAGTGAGAGTGGTGTGAATTAATTAATAATTAATTCAATAATTATTAACTAATTAATCAACTGAAGAATACATCAGTTAACTACAGTGCATGGACAGTTTCAGTGGATACTAGTGGAGAGGTAGGTGAAAGAGCAAGTGTGACTATCAGTTGTGGCTATAGTGTTGCATGAGTTTGCACCACACATTGATGGAGATGCCAATGAGGATTGTGTAGTGCAAGCCAGGTGGATTCGAGTTCATTTAGAGCCATTCTTTAGTAGGGATTGCGCAGTAGAGGCAGGCTAGTAGGTGGCAGAGATCGGTGCATGGATTTGCAAGATCAGGAACTGATTAGTGTGTAGCAAATGTATTGTACTGAGAGCTTGTGAGAAGCTTTGTATGAGGATTGTTACATGATCTCTATGACATATATTATATACTGATAGTTGGGGTTTTCAGCTTTAAGCTTTCCCATTAAAACGCTGTGTTCATATGTGTGAATTTTTATGGTTTCAATGTGTGCATGCAATTGATTTAATTTCCGCATATGATGATCAATGGTAGAAGAGATTCTGTATTGTGCATGAAGTTAAAATAGTGTGTGATCAGGAGAATCTTGGATGTATAACACATTAGTTATATAATTTCTACATAAGTTTCACCTTTACTTTGATATGTTGGTGCTACAAGATGCCACAAAAGATGAAGTGCAGGATGAATCGGAACTACTGTGTACTGATATGGATTTGAGAGGAAGTGCTAGAGCTGCAATGGATGCTGATTCAGATTTGCAGAAGGATGAACTGAAGGCTGAAAAAGATGATGAAGGTCCCCATCTCCCCTATGCCTAGGTAGTTGCATGTCCCTATGCAACTAGGAGAAATGACTAAACATGCTGCGATAGGTAAGCCTTTATTGAAACAAATAGACTGCTGCAAATGAGAAATGGAAATGCTAATACAAAGATAAAAACTGCTACAAACTTGTTGAAATCTAAAAACACACTGTCTTCAACTGCTACACACCATGTGAAATATTTCATATGTGAATGAATGGTTTTTATGTCAAACATAAGCAAGAATCATTGGATTACCGACCATTAAGGATGTCATTAACCAATGCAAGATATCCCACCTTTGATGTCAATGGAAATCAAGGAACTAAGTACATTCTACTAGCCATGAATGGATTTGTCGAAGTCAAATGGACCACAAAATTCATCTACCAAGAAACATTGATGTATCTTTTTAGTAGATGACAAGGATACTTGCCATTAAGGCATGCATGCTCCTAGGTACCTTATCTAACCCTAACCTTAATCCCAAATAATGTGTCAATGTCGATGGGACAAGGCTTGTTGGCAGGTGGGCCTTAAGGAATCTCACATCAACCAAATCGAGTACAAACATAAGCACATGATTTGAAAAACTCATACAAATTTACAAACTTTATTGGGGACATTTCCTGCCAGATACTTAGTTTTCAAGCAAAGTATCTGTCCAGTTGTGCCAGACAAGTTGGTTTTCACAAAATTACTTATTTTTCTCTTTACTATTTATTTATTTATTATAATACTAAATTTCCTAATACACTGAAGAAAATATGTCCTCCCTCAAGTGAAGGAGAACTTCCAATGAAGCCATGTGCAGATCAAGTACAAAGATATATTCATGCCCATATTTAACATATAAACTTTAGAAGGTACATGAGCATGAAAAATTAGCAGTTTTGAAAGATGTGTTGCATAGAGCAATTGAAGATGAGAGTGGTACTTTGACTGGATTGTGATCTAGAGCCAATGCTCGATGTAATCCTGGTGGTATTGGCTCATTTCTTCGTTTGGACCACTCTTAAATTCCTCCTTGGTCGTGCCAGGAAAACTTGGGTAATTGGTCTCCGGAATGCATACAAGGCTTGCTGCTGGGCAGGGTGAAAGTTCCTCGATATCAGGTTTAGTTGGATGATCCCCATCATATTTGGTACATATTTCATCGATCTCCTTGGTAGATAGGCAAGAGGAATCAAGGGATACTTCCAAATCATTTTCTGGTTGTATAGAGATAGATAATTTCATGAATGCGGTCACGATGAACTTTTCCTGAGAGGCAGATATCCCAACTACTAGGAGGATTTGAGAAATTGCTTCGAGAGACATTCTTCAAGCTCTCAATCATTCTTGAATTTCTCATGTTGGTTGATGATCCCTGTCTCACAACATGGATTGGTACAAAGGGGTTATTACAACACCCCAAAAATGTTTTGTCTTTAAAGAGCTTGAGAATTTTAAACTAAATGAATAAAAAATGCTAATTGGAATAAAAATTACCAAAATTTCTTACTTGGACAACTAGACTTTGGAGAGACCCCAAACCAAAGTGGATGCATGGCTCTTCATTCACGTCTTACCGTCTTCTCCACCCTCTAATTTTCCTGCAACTAATATTACACCAAAAAATTGTGAAAGAAACTACACGCTAATCCCTTTAACACCTCCTAGGAAACGATGCCAAAAATGTTGGAGAAATTATGTGTTATAATTCCAACATTAAATTATCAATACGGGGTCGTAAGACTTAGAGGCACAAGCAAAGGTAACGCAGGATCAGGTCATATAACCTAAACTAGAGTAATAAATCAAATTACTGTCTAAGTACGGAATCATAATTGAAGCAAATAGGCTTATCGAAATAAATCCAAACCTTAATCACTACTCTATTTAGATCATAACCCGACTAATTCAAATAGTAAAGAAAACATACAACTAATCTTCAAGCTGCTCAAAAATTAAAATATCATAACCTAAGGCATACTTTATCATACTTTAGGAATTATGATTCAATACTTAAAAATAACTTGAATTGAAATGTATAACTAAAAAACAAATAATCATATTATTTACTCTTGCTCAAAACAATTCAACTGCAACTAATCTAATTCTCGGGATCACACAAATTAATAAGCGTTGAAACTTATCTCTTAATCCTATCTAGTTTACACTTTCAATTATACAAAGCTTGAAAACCAAAAGGCAACTTCAATTAATTCTTCTATTAGAGAGCCTTTTATAAAACAAAAGAGAGATATCCTATGATCTATTCCAATTATTATCAAACCATAATTCAAATAAATCCCATGCAAGGAATTGAAATGACTATGCTATGAATAATTCTTAAACTATCAATTAACTGATCCTTAAATCTACAATATATAATTCAAACTAAAGACATTGCTCACAAAAAAAAGCTGGAAACACTACTTTCAAATTTGTAAATGAGATGCATAATCTCACAAAAAATATACTCAATGCAAGAACCGTAAATCTGATTCTGTACTTAACATAGAAAATTCATAGTAATGCACACGAGTAATTATAATTTCATCATTTTCTCATTGTATTGGATCTGCAATCAATGAAATGTGAAGCTAAATGTATTTAAGCATGTTTATAAAAATATGAAACTATCATATTTGGAAATAACCAAAGTATAAACTCAATTCATTTTTAAGATTTAAAATATCATAATCAATCCTTACATGTCTTTGAATTAAAAGTGCCTTTTATAAGCTTTTGCATGATGTAATTGTATGAGGGAAACAATGACATGCCAAAGTTCATTCCTGAACAAAATCCTTGCTGATCTATACCAATCGAGAAATGAAATGTAGCTTGCAATTCAAATTTATAAAACAAAGTGCAAGTTTAAGTACGTAACATAAATAATAATTCAGAAATCTAAGTAATTACACTGCTAAATAATTAATTAAACACAATCCTAAGGTCTACACTAGTTTGCAAGAATTGATTCCAGGTGTGGTGGGCCCTTGCCACTCCTATATAAAGTTATATTAAATCAATTCTATTCATAAATAAAACACCATAATACTTACAGAGATTAATGCAAAATCAAAATGATGTATTAACGGTTCAGAATATAAATGACGTATACATCATCACTACTGCTCCTATTACTGTAACTACCTATTACATACAATTTCTACCCTCGGCTACTTTAATATCCTCTCTCCAAGAAATGACAATATAGGCCATGGCTAAGCCATTTATATGATTTATGAAGTGAATTAGTCATTTTCCTTAATTATGGAAAATTTCATATTTTTAACAAATTAGTCTCAAAGATATTGACATATCTCCCTAACCATGGCGAATTTTGGAAAAAAATTTGGAGGGAACCTAATTTGATATATTTTCAACAAAATAATCACTTGGATTTTTCTCATTCAATTCCATATCCTTGGAAAGCGTGCCCGAAGTTGGCTATTTGACTCTTTTTGCAAGATTCTAGAATTATGGAAAAAAGTGTATTTTATGAAACTTTCTTAAAGAACCACGTGTAACATTTGAACCAAATAAAATATTGAGAAACCGTTTTGGTTATAGATAATGTGTTATATTGGTAAAAACCATTTTTTCTCATATTTTCCAGATTCACCTCCAGTTGCGTGCAAATCGAGGTCAAACTTAGCAGTTTGAAAATTGGGCAGATTTTGAGCAGAGTTGTTGATTTTATTCTAGATACCCACATGTGTGACCTGGGTGAAATAAAACTAATGAGAAGGCATTATAACATAGTTTTGGACAACAACCTTCCTCAGTTTTCCTCAGAAGTCTGTTGAGATTTCAAAGCTCCAAATTGGATATTTCCATACTCTACTTGCAATAACTAGTTTAATTGTCTTGTGGAGAATTTCGGCAATGGAACCCTGCGAAAAATGAACTTAGAAAAACTGTAATCAGTAAATAATGGTAAAATCATCCTTAAGACATTAAAAACACAATAAAACTATGACATTTAACCATGAGATGAAAATGATGGTTTTAGGCATAAGTTATGGTAAATGGATATGAATATGGTAGAAAGTGTAGGAATATGATTTATAAACGGTAATGTTAGATGGTGAAAATGATGGAATTTTTGAGGCCCAATAGGATGATCCATTCTCTTTGGGTTGTGTTGAGGCCTCAGAATTCCGCTGCCAAAACATGGGGGAAAACCACCTAGTCCGGACCTTAAAGCAACTCCTTTTCCGTTTTGTGTAGTGGCTCCGACTAGGGATAATGGGATCAGTTTCCCTATAAGGATGATTTTGAGGGTGTTTTGATTATACAACATGTAAATGGAGAATGATTTTAATCTATCATATGAATCTATCTAAACTATTTATTCTACTATATACCCGGGGTGTTTCTTCCTTTATGCGATCTAAAGAGATATCCTTCAACTATTAGTAATATAGATCATTTAACAGTTGAAAGAGATGAAAATTATGTAAGATGATTCTTCTAACAAAATAGTTTGACTAGAAGAATTGTGAAAAATATATCACATTCATATGTGTGATTATATATTCAATAAGAAATCACAAACAAATATTAGAACAGAAGTGCATGTAACATTCATCTATAATAACATTTCAAATATATAATGCAATAAAAAGATGACTGTCAATCTATAAAGTAAGACTTAATACAAGTGAATATAAGTATGATATGTACGAAGTTCTACTCATGTAAACTGAAAGTAATTGATCTTCTCCTCTTCACTTTCAAGCAATTTAAAGAGAATAGTAGTGCAACATGAGTTAAAAAGCTTTAATTGTCAAAAGATAACAAATGTGTTCCATTAATTCATCAAAGCATTCAAAAAATTACAATAGTGCATTCTTTGCAAATGTTTTAACAAATTTATGGACCCTTCTCTAAATGCATGAGAGGGGTTTAAATACTAAACTAATTATGTTCTAAAATAGATGATTAAAAAAATATAGAGGAGGTTTCAAACAACCATCCTCGTAAGACTAACTTAAACTACAATCTAGGAAAATAAAGTAACAATATGATTTATGAATTCCACCCTTTCTTTTGGATTTGGTTACGAAGTTGACAAATATCCAACATGGGCTTGAGCTGAGCTAGTTGCGAAATCCTCGATCTGATCTTTCCCTTGAATATTGCATTTGAGAGTACTGGCTGCGATCTTCTTGTTGAATTTGTTAAAGACTGGAGGATCTGGTATTGATGATAAGGTTTGATTAGAAAATTTCAATAATTTTCTTGATCAAACTTATTTACCTTTTTAATTATTTCATCCTATGTTTCTGCGTTTTTCTTCCACTGTATTTCTAGTTGTTTGACTTCTTAGAACACTTCAAACGTGTACTCTTTAATAAGTTCTACTTTCACTAGCTGTTCACATACATATTCGGTAATTTCCTTTGATAATATTGATGTTTTCACTTCTGCTTTCTCTGCCTGCTTTCTTTGTGCTTCCCAATCTTTAAATAATATCTCCTTGTGGAACTTATCTACCTGGGGTAGATTAGCTTCCTTTCTTGAGTCTGATGCTTTCCATTAAATGTGTTCATTGATTTTCTTCTCGAGATTCTCACATTCAAGTTTCTGGATAGCTACTTGCTGGATCAGTATTTCTTTTGAGTCACAATAAGAGTCAATAATAGAAGCTTGTTGGCAAAATGCTTCTTGTTGTTGCTTTAACTTAGCATTTATGTCCAATGATTCTTTTATGAATTTCTCTAATTTTGGCTGACTTTGTAACTTGGTCATTGCTACTTCCAGTTGTGCTTGTTTCTCAGTGATTTCTGCTTGATGCTGTAAATTAAGCTTTTCAAAATCCTTTTGAAATTGGGCCATCTTTGATTTCATTTGCTCACTGGAGTTAGATTTTTCTTCATGTAACAGTCTCTCTAGTTCTTGTATTATGTCTTCCTTTTGCTTCAGCAACATTTTAACCTCAGTAGCTTTATCAACAGTGGTAGTAGCATAAGCCCCTATATACTGTGATAATTTAGTTAATTTTTTAGTAGGATCAGCTAAGGGATCCTTCCAAAAAATGTCAACGGATTCATTTGTGAGGTTTGAGACCGTTTCATCAATTCTTATCCTTTTATTTCTCTTGACTACAACCTTATGACTAGGATTGTAGAAGATATCCAGCGAAGGAATTTCCTCAACCTGTAAAACTATTTGTTCTGTAGGGTAGGATGGTATGATCTCTCGATCATGAGTTTCTGGAACTTGTTGTAGTGGATTAACAATTTACACTATCTTTTGGAAATGTTTAGGTGTTTGAAAACTAATAGCTTGATTAGTATTGGGATTGTTTTTAGGAGTTTTTATTTCTTCAGAAAACTCATCCCATTCACTACTCAAATTCTTTGTTTGGGACTTTTCTGACTAATCAAGCATATCATGACTATGCTGAACTTCTTGAGAATTTGACTCTGTTCCATTACTTTCTCTTTTCTCTTGCATTTATATCTCTTGGATTACTTAATCAATTATATTTTCTGGGCTATCCTTTCTGGATTTGGATTCATTTTTCAGAATGATTCGAATTGGGAGATTGATGCTCTGATTGACCCGACTCATCCTCAATCATGTCTTTTTCTTCATTATCCAAGATGATACTTGGAGTAGGTCTGTTGAAAACTTCAATAGTTAGCAAGTCAAGAGGAATTCTCTCTAGTCTGTATGTTTAGAAGGCTTCCAAATCATCTTGGTTGAGTTGATTGGATGCAAACTTAATTATATCTAAAATTTTTTCCATGCCTTGGAAGAGATCATCAAATCCTTCTAGTTCCTTTACAAAAGGCTTCATTTTGAGATCTGTGATGTAGTTTTTAATTACATCATTTGGATCATACAACCTCTTTGGCATTACTGCCAAATTCAATAGATTAATCTTTGAAAGCTCCTTGTAGGTATGGCCAATATCAAAAAGTGGAAAAGTACTGCACTGTAAAGGGAAAGTAGGCCAAACAACCTTCTTAGCATCTTTCAGCTGTTTAGTAATACCATTAACAAGCTGGTAGGCTATCTCTATTACAAGTAACTATTGAATCTTTAATTAAACTGAGAGGGCGGGGTGAATTAGTTTAATACATACATAAGCTTTTCAAAATTTTCACCAAATTTATTTACAGCTTAATTTATAAACAGTCTTAAAATGTTGCAACCAATATTAAATTAATGTGACACCACACTTATGTTGAGAGCAGCAACCAATTAAACAGATTGAAAGAATCACATCGACACATAAGAAACACACACAGAGACAACAGATGTAAGTGGAAACCCATAAAGGGAGAAAACCACATCTTATTATTGTTGTGATGCAAAGGCAAGCTCCAACTCCCTCTCACCACTATTTTCTGCAGGCACCAACCTACAGGAGGCTCTATCCTCAATTCTGCAAGCTACAACTTGCAAGGAAGCACCAACTCCCTTCGATTTTCTGCAGGCACCAACCTACAGGAGGCTCCAACCTCAGTCAGCTACAACTGACAGCTATCAAGCTGCAACTTGATAGGGAAGCTCCAACTTCCTCAATTTTCAAAGCTGAATGTTTGCTGATTTACCTCAGATATCAGCTCTGTTCTGTAGCTTCTCTTTCTACTCTTCTTTTAGTCTTCTCTGCCTTACACTTCTATACTCTGCCTTCTCTAGATTTTCTCTCTCTAACTCCCTCATCTCCTTTTGCATATCTAGATGATATTATTTATAAGAATTTTCTTGTGACTGTTAGCATTCCTCAAGGAATTTGGAATGGACAGCCATATCTCTTCGCTTTCTTCCTTTTCATTTCTTTTCCAGCTCACTCAAAAAAAATGTAACTTTAGGTGCTTATTTTAATATTACAGTGGGATATTTGTTTTTCCTCTAGAGACTTGCCAATGCATCACAACAATATAAATCAATTAAAAATATTTACATTTAATTACAATGAGAGCTCCAGCTCACTCATACAGCCTTTTGGATCGCTGCGCATTTGTCTTTTCTTTGACTGTGCTTTATCTCTTTTCAGCTCTGTTCGCTTTTTTTTCCTCTGCTGAGGTGTAATTGTTTCCTTTTAAATCTGGGCATATCCCAACGTCTTTCTTACAATAAGTGTCTTGTTGATGTGGAAGTTCCGCAAGCGGAACGAACATATATCACAATCGTTGTATATTAGTAATCGCCCTCCCGTTAAGCTGAGGCATATACATACAACCCACGGACCACGCGGCACATCTTTAATACCACCGCAACAATGTTATATGTATATATAATAGCGCCCTTTCATATATACATATAAGTAATTTCAACTCTCGGCATACATACAAACTTCCTTTTTAAATCAATTCTCAGCGTAATATAATGAAGATTTTTAAACATATAAGAACTCCTTTTGGGCCCACTTGACACGCTTCCCGATGCAATGAGTCTCCTCCGATTGCAATTGATCGCTCCTGCTCCGATTGCGATTGATCGCAATCGCACCTTGCGTTTGCATGTTTCTTTGCCAACTCTAACTCCGATGCGATTGGGTTGTTCCGATGCGATCATGCCGGACTTCAAATATATATCATCCATCGTTTATACGCCCATCGGGTCCGGGCTTCCAATCGCAATCGCAACTCTTATATTCTCTAATGCGATTGGTTTGTTCCGATGTGATCATGCCGGACTTCAAATATATATCATCCATCGTTTATACGTCCATCGGGTCCGGGCTTCCAATCGCAATCGCAACTCTTATATTCTCTGATGCGATTGGCCACTGTTCATTGTATTTTGCCAATGCGATTGGGAAAGGACTTCAAACATGTTTGAATTATAATTCATACATCCATCGGGTCCGGAACTTCCAATCGCAATCGCAACTCTTTGTTGCATGTTCCGATGCTCTTATAATCTCCGATGCGATTAGGCCGGAATTCTCATATATATATTAACCATTGTTTATACGCCCATCGGGTCCGAACTCTTAATCGCAATCGCAAGTATTTTAATATGTGTTGCGATGGTTTGTTTCTTTTCGATGCGATTAAGCCGCATTTCAAACTTATCAAGCCACTGTTTGTATGCCCTATCGGGTTCGGAACTCAATCGGAGCTCTTGTCACTATGTTCCGCTGCCAACCTTTTCTCCGATTGCGATTGGGGAGGGGTCCCACCATATAAAACTTGGTTCTTATAATAAAGCACTCCACTTATATAACTGATATATATGTATACTTTGCCAATGGGTTATGCGATTCCTGGAATACATTTTGTATATATATATATATGTATATATATATATATATATATACTTTGCCGCTGGAGTTAAGCGATTCCCGGAATAATATTTGTGTTATATTAAATGTATAACGCCGGTTGGAGTGTGCGATTCCCGGAATATGGTTCTGTATTATATGCATTACATTGCCACTGGAGTTAAGCGATTCCCGGAATTATTTTTAATTATATATATCCCCCGGCTGAGATAGCGATTCTCGTAATAATAGCTGTGTCTCTGCAGTAACAGCTGTGTCTCTGCCTCTGTCTCTACTGCTCGACCGTTTCGCTGTGCCTCTGTATTCGACTGTTATAATTTTAGCCTGTCTCCTTTGCATGTTTCTGCTTCAGCACTGTTCGACCTCTGCCTCTGCCTTCTGCTATACATATTCCTGCTGCCGTTCTTTGCCTTCTTTGCCATCAATGACAATATTTCTAACAGTCTCCCCCTTTGGCATTGATGGCAATACACTTCCTCTGTTTGCCTGTTAGAATCCTTTCTTCTGTTGCTTGCTCTTCCTCCCCCTTTGACATCAATGGCAAAGGACGACGCCTCATTTCTCCGTATAGGCCCTGTCGTTGCATTTCCTTTCTTTGATTTGTGTTTAGACCACCATTTTCTGACTTTGTACCCTGCTGCTCCAGACTGTTGTACAAGACTTGTTGAGAGAACACTTTAAGGATTATTGAACTTGAATATACGTTTTTGTCTCTGTCTGATACAGTGAGCCAATATATGTTTTATAGCTGTGTTTCATCTGTATTTCCTGTTGTTTGTAATCTGTGCTAGATTGCAGACAAGGATGATGCTCTTAACGACTGAAAGGTCCTCGTTGCTGTTGTAAACAATGAATTTCCTTTTTGTATAATGTGTTTTCAAAACAAACCCTTCAATGTTTTGGTCAGTTTTACTTGTCAACCGTGCAGTTTTATTTAGATGGTAATCACAGTTATTCCTTTATTCTTCAGATATTTTGACTGTTCTATCAGAGTGAATTTCCTCAACAGCCTAATCAAGATGTTTGATTGAAAAACTCAGCAAGCAGCATTCGCACAGTTTTGTAACTGATATTAAGGAAAAAATGGCCTTGGAGATATACATGTACCGACTTTAGGAAGGCATGCAATTTTATATATATAAGAAGATATTGCTTCAACGCTCAATATACTACTTTAGGTGTAAACAAGTTAATGCTATTTTTGCTCTGCTACTGACCTTTTTCATGCTGAATGCTGATAATACTGAGAATATTTTTTTATAGCTCTTTGATCCTGTGGACCTGTTTTATGCTTCCCTTGCTTGGTTAATCTCCCCCTAGGAATGATATTTCCGTTTTTTTTCTCCCCCTGAAACTGTGCTTTCTCTTCATATTAGAGAGTAGTATCTACAGATACTACCCCTAGTCTATCTCTCAAATATTCGAATGATTCTCTGGCAAGTGGTTTAGTAAATATATCAGCTGTCTGTTCTTTTGTTGGCACATACTCCAGCTTTACTATCTTCTGAGCCACTTGTTCTCGGAGAAAATGATACTTGATTGGGATATGCTTAAGTTTTTGAGTGAAGCATGATTTTTTGACATACTTATAGCGCTTGTATTATCACATTTGATTGAGATAGGTTCATTAATGCTTACCTTCAAGGCACTTCAAGAGTCTCGTCTATCCACATGACTTGTGTACAACATGCCGTCGTCGCTATATATTCCGCTTCCTATCCGTAGACAAACGGAGATAGATGTTTGTTTCGTTGTCCATGCTACCAGACTTTCTCCTAGGATAATGCACCTCCACTTATACTCTTTCGTCATCCACACAATTTATCTATCCAGATCCGTGTATGCCGTCAAGGTGAAGTTGAGCCTTTAGGATACCAAAGTCCATATCAGGATGTTCCTTGTGTATATCCGAATATTCTTTTCGATCGTAGCGCATTCGTTTAGGTGCTACTTGATATCTAGCCACTAGTCCTATCGCTAGCAGGATCTTGCTCATGCAATGATACAATAAACTTCCAATCATGGATATGTAGAGTTTTTCGATCTATATCACAGACTCCATCATTAGCACATAGCTTCCAACCTCGTGGTCATGGGAGCTTCGACATAGGTTTGCAATTCTCCATTTTGAACTTTTTCAGCATTTCTTTTAAGTATTTTTCCCGAGAGATGAATGTGTTCGTGTTTCATTTAATTTATACCCCAAGTAGAACCGAGCTCTACAATCATAGACATTTCAAACTCGTTTCATCTCATCGCAAACCCTTTTTCTAATTCATCTATGTTGCTTCCAAACATAATGTCATCAACATATACTACAACAATCGAGTTCATCTTCATGGGCTTTTAAGTGTATGCATTGCCGGCTTACCCACCTCTCTTAAAACCTTGTTTTTGCAAATATTTATCCAAATTTTGAGTACCAAGCACAAGGAGCCCGTTTTAGTCCATATAGGGCCTTTCTTCGGCTCGCACACATAGTTTTCGTCCGTCAATGAGAAGCCTTCGGTTGTTCCATGTAGACTTCTTCTTCTAAGTCTCTGTCCAAATGCATTTTACATCCATTGAGTACTTTGAAGTTTTGGGCATGAAAAAATGCCGTGAACATTCGATAGCTTCCATTCGCTACAAGGGAAAATGTTTCATCATAATCAAGTCCTTCAATTTGTGAGTATCCCGTTGCATGTCCGGCTTTATTCCCGATTACCCGTCCTTCCTCATTCATTTTATTTTTGAATACCCATTTTGAGCCAATGATATTTTTCTTCAATCGTCTAGGAACTAGTTCCCGTGCATTTGGTTTTTTTCAATTTGGTCCAATTATTCATTCATTGCTTTTACCCAAGACTTGTCCTTCACGGGGTTTCTTCTGGGTTTTTCTTGGCTCTATTTGTGACAACATGGCTATGTATACCTCTTTCGCCTTGTTCGTTAGCTGCCTTCTTGTTTGGACCCCTACTCTCTTGTCTCCAATGATCTCGATCTTCGTGGATGGTTCTTCTGAGTATATCTTGAGGGAGCTTTAGAACTCCGCCCTTCGTATCTTCCGTTGTCTTGCTTGTTTTCTCATCATTTTGGATTTCTTCTTCATGGTTGTCCGATGGACTCATGAAGTTACCGTATTTCGTGTATTGTTTGGAAGTTCTTCATCAAATCTCACATCAATACTTTCTACTATTTTCCGAAGAGTCTGTAGCACTTATACCCTTTACTTTGGAAGAATATCCTCTAGAAAGATCCCTTCATTCTGCCTTGTGATCAAATTTTCCAAGATTTTTATCATTATTCTTTATGTAAAATTTGCTTCCAAAGACTTCAAATGTTTGATTGAAGTCGGCTTTCCATGCCACAACATAGGGAGTCTTGTCACCGTTTGGCCTTAAGTGAGCTTTATTAAGGATATGTACGCTCGTGTATAGCTTCTACCTTAAGGCTTGAGCAATATTATTCTCTTGCATCATGGACCCGGCAATTTGTTGAATAGATCCGTTTTGTCTCTCCGCTACTCCATTCCGTCGAGGGGGTGTCCACGTAGTAAATTGTTGTTTTATGCCATGTCTATCGCATAGGTCCGAAAGTCATAATCAAAGTGACCCACTTTCCGTCCGATCCGATGCATTTCAGCTTGCATCCCGTTTGATTTTCTACTAATGCTTTAAATATTTTGAATTTTTCCGCAGCTTCCGATTTATTTCGAGAAAGCAACCCATGTCATTCGGGAGAAATCATCTATTATCAACATAGCGTAGGATTCTCCACTTGGTGTTTTAGTTCTTGCAAGCTCCGTGCATCTGCTGCACAAGCGAGAGTGTTCTTCTTGGCTGGGATAACTCATTCTTGATTTAAAGGATGTGCGAGTCTCCGTTTCCTTAAATTTTGACAAGATTTGCATATGGTATTTGAAGGCCTTTTATTTCAAAGAAGGTTTCGACAAATTTTCTTCTACTCAATCTCGATGATATGGTCGAAGCCGAGATGTTCCAATTTTCATATGTTCATGACTCCTCTCTAAAGCTTGCTGAGATGGTAGGCTTCATCCTCCTCTTCACTATGTACACATGCATTTCCTCTCGTTTGGACACCTTTGGCGTAGCCCTTCCGCTTTGTACTTGATCTCGATCATAGCCTTGTGCTTGAAGAGAACTTCATGTACTTTATCACACATCTGATCGACACTCGCACTTCGCTTTCTCACCACGATGATATAGTACATCTTGGGCCTTTTCTTCCCATTGTCTATGCCGACCGAGCCTTTTCCTTGATCTTACCGATTTTTATCACGCTGTGCAATATTGCCGTATTTCTTTTCATCAAGAGTTATAAACTTGCTTCGGTTTCCGGGAATAAGTGTGTTTGAGTAGCTACCTACCCAAAAATTAATCGCTTTTAAAATTGGAGCCGTTAGAGCCAAGTCAAATTTTATTCTCCTTCTTTATCCACTGAGGCATTCTTTTGTTTGGTGTCTTTTGTGAGTTGATGAATCACATCCTCTTCAGAGGACATTTGGAGGGCATATGTCCAACTGATTGCATATACAACATTTGATCATAGTTTTTATAAGTAATTGTGATTATGAACAAAATTTCTTTGATTCATGTCCTCCCTGGTGGTTTTGAACATCAGTTCATTCATACTTTTCACATTCAATAATTTCCATGGCCAAATTCTTGGCAACAAAAATAGTAACCATAAAATTATTTGCATACTCGAGGTTGTTTTCTCCATTTGTTTGTTTGAGATGTATTTCTTCGACCGTTTGCATCTTTTATGTGCTTGAATTACTCTTCTCGTATTAACAGTGCAGCAATGGGGTTCCGCTATAAGTGCATATGCGGCTTGTGGTATTCTTCATGGAGGGAAGAATCTCCCTGAATTTTATGCAACTTTGACATACTCGGGGGCATTGATTCTTTTTCTCGTCATTTTAGTATTTATTGCATTATTTGTTACTAGATCGTATCTCTCCGTCATCTTAATACATGTTTTCTTTGTAGAAATTGATTGGGGTCAGTTTACCGCATTCTTTGCTTTTACAAAATTATATTTTGTTTTCTGTTTTTCGATTCTTCTCTGCGAGTTTGAAGTTTCCCCGCTTTTATCATTGGGGATCTTTGAGCAACTGTATTTTCATTCACACTGCCGACGCAGAAGCTTGCTTGTTTGAGAAGAGCAGATCCACTTTTCCTTTGAGAATTTTCCGGTGTCGTTTCCGAGATTATACACTTCTTCCAGCTTTCTTCGTTTAGGCTTTTATCCTGATTTGCTGAGTAACATGCCTTCTATCTTCTTAGTTTCTTCAGTTTAAGTGCTCTCCGGCCTGCATGAGGACTTTGAGTTTTGTTCTTCTATTGAGTACACTTGAGAAGAATATCCTTTGTTTTCTACACTTTAAGTTTGAGTCCGTCAACTCCTCTCTGCTGCACTTTGTTCTCCCGCCGAATTCTTCTTCATCTTCTAGTAGGAGTCCTCAAGATCTCTATGGCCATTAGCAAAATTCGCAGGTTCCTCCTTTCCTAAGGATCCATCCGAGCCTCTGATGCACGTCGTCTTGTTGAGCATAGAGGATTTTCTCAATAATTTCTTTCCTTTCGTTTTCTTCATGTGTTTTTCTCCGATTCTTGAGCTTGATTTCTTACTTTCTTGAGGGCACTCAGTGTTATAGTGTCCCACTCCCTTCCAATGCTTAAAACATTTGAAGGAGTTTACTCCTTGTATTTACCGAGCCTCTATCCAATTTCTCTGACAACTTTTATTCGGTTTCTTCATCCGAGTAAGAGCATACGTCTCCCTCTCTTTCTTTCTTCTTTTCTCTCTCGTTTTAAAGGTCGCTTCCCTCGATTTCTGGCTTCGTGGAGCCTCATTTCATAGGCCGTTAGATTTTACAGTCAAGTTCATGGTCAAGGTCTCCGTCACTGCTTTCTTTCTATTGCGTATACCTGATTAAACTCCGGAGATGGAAGAGATATTAGAATCTTGCACACCTATATTTTCCGGCATTTTTTCTCCAAGAGCTTTCATGGCTTGTTAATAATTTCTGCAACTTTTAGGAAGAAACTAGCAATGTCTTCATCATCATTCATTTTTAAGTTTTCAAACTGGCTCTAGAATGCATTTGAAGTTTGCGCTTTTTACTTTCCTCTGTCTCCTCATGTATGTTCTCAAGAGTATCCCATATTTTTTGGCGTGTCTTTGTGCATTACTTTTTAATAAATTTCGGTTTGCATAATCCATCCAGATGGCATTCATGGATTTTGCATTAGCCACAAATTCTTGTTTTGAGTCTTTTCTCGTGGCTGTATTGTTCTCTGCATATCCACCTACAGCTTAAAATGCAATCTTCTCATTCTGTAGGACATTATGTATGTCCTCATTTCCTGATTTTCCCGTAAAGCATAATTTTCACCAAAAGAAGAAAGGGGCTTTATTGGTTGAGCATCCTTCTTTACTAGCCATCTTGAACCTAGTATCTCCTTCAGCTTGTTAGACTTGCACAAAGGAACCCGCTTCAATACCAATTGTTGAATCTTTAATTAACCGAGAGGGGGTGAATTAGTTTAATACATATAAGCTTTTCAAAATTTTCACCAAATTTTATTTACGCTACTAATTTATAAACAAGATTAAAAAATGTTGCAACTTACTATTAAATTAATGTGACACCAAGAATTTTATGTTGAGAGCAACAACCACTTAAACAGACAAAGAATCACATCTGCATAAGAAACACACATGTAGACAAAGCAGCTAGTGGAAAACCCATAAAAGGGAGAAAACTACATCTATTATTGTCGTGATGCAAAGGCAAGCTCTAACTCCCTCTCACTCATCAAGTTACAGTACCAAACCTAGAGGCTCTATCCTCACTGAAGTTACACCTAAGTAAGGAAGCAATTAACTCTTCAATTTTTCTCAAGAAAATTGTCCCATGTGAGGTCTTTAAACCTCAGCCTTCACAGTTGGCTAACTGACAGCTATCAAGCTGCAACTTGATAGTGAAGCTCCAACTTCCTCAATTTTCAAAGCCGAATGTTTGCTGATTTACCTCGATATCACTCGTTCGTAGCTTCTCTTTCTACTTTCTTTTAGTCTTCTCTCGCCTTACACTTCTATACTCTTCCTTCTCTAGATTTTCTCTCTAACTCCCTCATCTCTTTATTTTGCATATCTAGATGATTATTTATAATTTTCAGGATCGTTAGCATTCCTCATGAATTTGAAGGGATAACCATATTCGCTTTTTCCTTTTCATTTCTTTCTACTACTCAAAAAAAATGTAATCGTAGGTGCTTATTTTAATATTACGTTGGATCTTGTTTTTCCTCTAGAGACTTGCCAATGCATCACAACAATATAAATCAATTAAAAATATTTACATTTAATTACAATGAGAGCTCCACCACTCATACAAATTCCTTTTTGATCGCTCGCGCATTTGTCATTTCTTCTTTGATCGTGCTTTATCTCTTTTCAGCTCGTTTTCTTTTCTCGTCCTCTCGAGGTGTAACCGCTCGCCTTTAAATCTAGGCATATCCCAACGTCTTTCATACAATAAGTGTCTTTTTGATGTGGTTCGGCAGTTTTAACCCGACATATATCACAATAGTTGTATATTAGTAATCGCCCTCCCGTTAAGCCGAGGCATATACATACAACTCCATCCCGACCACGCGCACATCTTTAATACCACCGCAACAATGTTATATGTATATATAACAAATACTTCCTTTCATATATATACATATAAGTAATTTCAATCCCTTGCGCATACATACAAACTTCCTTTTTAAATCAATTCTCGCCGTAATATAATGAATATTTTTAAACATATAAGAACTCCTTTGGGCCCACTTGACACGTCTTCCCGATGCAATGAGTCTCCTCCGATTGCAATTGATCGCTCCTCGGCCCGGATATATTGATCGCAATCGCACCTTGCGTTTGCATGTTTCTTTGCCAACTCTAACCCGATGCGATTGGGTTGTTCCGATGCGATCATGCCTAATTCTCAAATATATATCATCCATCGTTTATACGCCCACGGTCCGGCTTCCAATCGAAATCACAACTCTTATATTATCCGATGCGATTGGGTTGTTCCGATGCGATCATGCCGGACTTCAAATATATATCATCCATCGTTTATACGCCCATCGTCCGTTCGACCCAATCGCAACTCTTATATTCTCCGATGTGATTGGCCACCGGTTCATTGTATTTTGCCGATGCGATTTGGAAAGGACTTCAACACGTTTGAATTATAATTCATACATCAATCGGGTCCGGAACTTCCAATCGCAATCGCAACTCTTTGTTGCATGTTCCGATGTCCTTATAATCTCCGATGCGATAATAGCCGTAATTTCTCATATATATTAATCATTGTTTATACGCCCATCGGGTCCGAACTCTTAATCGCAATCGTTATATTTTAATATGTGTTGTGATGGTTTGTTTCTTTCCGATGCGATTAAGCCGGATTTCAAACTTATCAAGCCACCGTTTGTATGCCCTATCGGGTCCGAACTCAATCGGAGCTCTTGTCACTATGTTCCGCTCGCCAACCTTTTCTCCGATTGCGATTGGGGAGGGGTCCCACCGTATAAAGCTTGGTTCTTATAATAAAGCGCTCCACTTATATAACCGATATATATGTATACTTTTCCAATGGGTTATGCGATTCCTAGAATACGTTTTGTATATATATATATATAATTTGCTGCTGGAGTTAAGCGATTCCGAATAATATTTTTGTTATATTAAATGTATACGGGCTGAGTGCGATTCTAATATGGTTCTCAGATATATGCATTGCTATTGCACAACTGAGTTATTATCTTCTGAATTATTTGTAATTATATATATCCCCTACTGATAGCTATCTTCGTAATAACAACAGTGTCTCGCAATAAAGATGTGTCTCCGCCTCTCGTCTCTACCGCCTCGACCGCTCGTGCCTCCGTATCTCGACCGTTATAATTTTAGCCCCGTCTCCTTTTCCCGTTTCTTCTTCGCCGTTTCGACTCGCTCGCCTTTCCGCTATACATATTCCCCGCCGCGTTCTTTGCCTTCTTTGCTATCAATGACAATATTTCTAACAGCAGAATCTCATCAAGAAATATGGTAGGACGTGGGAGAAGCATAACACCCAAATACTATGACATATGTAAAATTCTCCTTTGTAAACTATCTAGCCAAAATAAAGAATATATGTACTAGCTTCTTTTTTGGAAACCTTGTAGTTTTCTCATTGAATATCATTTGGTGCATGTGCAACATGACTCCATGAAATTTTTTATAAAAAAATGCATATGGAAGCCCGAATTCCAAAGGGCCTGGTAAAATGTGGATTGGGGTAGGGTCTGGGGTAGTCCATTTCCATCCCATGGTAGGAAAACTAGAAGAAAAGCAGACACACCATGACATAGGCACTCATATAAAAGGGAGGTATTTCTTTAGATGAAAAACTCTTTATTCCTATAATCTATGGTTTTTTTGGCTAAATTTTTTAGATAAGATATTTTCCCATCTAATTAAGGAATTGACTATTACATCAATTAATGGGACCCAATCTACCGAAAACCTATGTATCAGTTTTGAAAACAATCTACACAACATACCGGCAAACATAGCGCAAGGGGAAGGAATTTGGGCAAACTTGGGTACATACCGATTTTATCTCGCCTTCAACTTTCCCTCGGTCTTCCTTTCATTCATTTATGACTTTCATGAGGTCCTGATGCTCTTCTCTAAAGATTTTCGTAAAAATCCTTGTCTTACTTCGCTTCGGGGAGGGTAGATGGTACATTTCTTGTAAGTCTTTTGCCCCGAATGACCCAATATTTTCTCCCTTCGAAGCTTTGAATGTTATATATTCTATGTTTAAGTGGTCAATTACTCACTTAACCATGTCCGTGTAAGGGAGAATTTTGGCCTCACATACCTTCGGACGAATGAACATGTAGCGTCGAAGTAAGTCGCGTCCCTCAAGTAACCGGGCTATGTTCATATTACTTTGTTATTACCTTGATTTTCATCTTTAGACCTTATACATTGCCTCCTATGATGAAATTCCACAATCCTTGTTGCAGTAGGTGTCCGAAAATAGGGGAGACATGTCTCGAATCTTCGTAGATGCATGCTGAGTTAATTTTCTTTACCTTCTTTGTTCATTTCAATCTTCCTCACTCCGTTAAGTGGCTTCCTAATTTCAAGTAAATAGAGCGAGCATTAAAAGTATAGAGAACATAAATACAAATCCGTTGTTTATATCAAACATGCATGAATAGATATGAATCTTATCAAAAATTATATTAATCATCGATAATCATTTCAAATCAAATCTTCTACACCTTTACACGAAATAGCTATCAATCAATTTAAGACGTTGGATCTCACACCATTATAGGTATAAGTAATTTCACATGCTTGAGTAATTAAATTTTTATTCGCATATCACAACATATAAAATTTACCATTTATGATGTTTACCCATACCCCGCGAAATGAAATCTACACAAATCGCACATCACAAATTTTATGCGTAAATGAATTTTCTTTTGGTTAAGTCGTGCAAAATGCGAAATGGCACATTCAAGAAGTCAAGCGGCTGTGCTTTATGGGACTTTGGAGCTTTATGTTTATTGCTTTGTTGGCTCGTTGGGTCTGTGTAATCACAACTTATAACTTTTACCGAATTGCTTTATAAGTTGATCGTTTAAATGGGGTGCAATGCGATAAACAAAATATAACGATGATTGAACTCGTTTGCAGTTTTTATATATAACTTCGTAAAAGGCTTAGCGCATTTCACAACCGCATGACTTAGTGGATTGCAAGTCTTTTGGGTTGTAAGTTATGTGTTTTGCGATGCACTAAAGCAGAAAAGTACAAAGAAAACTTTATTTCCTAAGTTTTTTTTTTTTAAAGCTAAAAAATGAATGAAAATGAATTTCCTAATTATTTCTAGCGGGTCCCCATTTATTAAAATAAATGGGGTGTTGTATAGCACAAAAATTAGCGATTCACTTGGGAGAACCAGCTATCTTTGACTAACTTTTGAAATTTCTAAAACTTTTTTGAAATAAAAATAGTTGCAGAATGAATTTCAAAAAATAATATCTTACTAAGCAATGGAATTTCCTTATTTACAATTCATAAGAATCCCTCTCTTTTAAGGATATAAGTATGAGAATCTATACCAAATTTTTACTCGGGCCCAAAAAGATAAAGCAGATGGTTCTTACAGATCAAATTTATAACATTACTCTTTTTATCATAGGTAGAGCCTCGTTCCAATAAGCAATTTAAGTTTTTGGCAATGGTTACCTTTTACCCAACAATGATTCATTGTCCCATCCAAGCTTTTTCTTACAATTTCCAAAAATAAATTATAACTTTTTGAAAATTTTCTTTTTGTATCATATTTTATTTACTTAAAAGCCATTGTCTTGGCTTGGTAACCAAATGATGAAAATGCCATTCACTAGTTGTAATTAAATTCACTAAGTCAGTTCTGAATAATGAGACCCCGTGTCCTATTTATATAATCTCAAGTCATTACCATGTTTTGGTAGGTAGTATTAGTAATGTCAAAATTAACTATTTCCCTATGAACATGGTAAAAAAAGCTCGTGATGAGACTTATTATCTTTTAAGTTTTTATAGTTATAATATTTTGATTTTTAAAAATTAACAAGTTTTCCTGATGGGTTGAATCATTGGTCCTTTTGAGTGACTTAGATGATAATGTTGAGTTTTAGATTTATTTTCTCGTAAAAGAGGTTTTTTAGTATCTTAAATATTCTTTCGATCGATGACAAAATAATAATCATGCTATATAAGGATGAGAGTTCATCAAAGAGTAAATAAATTCGAAATTTCATCTTTAAGTAAAAATAAAATCTATTTTTCTTTCAAATATTTCGATTGTTTCCTTAAAATTTCTTATTTCTATAAGCAATAAATAAAAAAGGTGTTAGAAGTGTGTTGTTACTGATGGAAAAGGACAACAACAGATGCGCAGGAGAAGGCAAATTTGGTTAATGAGGGTTTGTTTACATTTGACAGGCGTAAAACTATACATACAGAGAATACAAGGATGTGAGTTTACATTTGACGTATGTGCCAGGATTATACATACCGAGAATCCAGAGATGTGGCAGCGTAATACGTGAGTGCAAAGATCCGTAGGTTCCACGAGAAGAGCTCTCGCAGAAAGAGTTGGATTGGCGGTAAGAGAAAGAAGCACAAACTGTTAGGGAATATCTGTGGCTACAACGTAAAGTTGAAAAGCCATTAACGCTCATCCTATGGTAGCTTTCATATATAGACGAGCGAGTTTTTGCGTAATCCGTACTCCAATCTTGAATGAGCAAGGTCAATTTCCGATGGAACCGTTGTTTTTAATATGTGAAGGCGGCGAGAGCACAACAAAATGTTTATAATAAAATGTTGAAGGGTTAAGACGGAACCCCGAGGGTAAGAGGTGGAACCAAGAGTTAGGCAATAAAAACTCTAATGCGCCGGGTGTTAACCTTATGGTAGTGTTGTATTAAAATAACAATGAAACAAGGGTTTATATGTTAAGGCAGAAAGTTCATATATTGAAGTGTCAAGAAATATGAAATGAAACCTTGAACTATGCATATATATTTACGAAGGCGCGAAGAATTTGATGAAGTGGAACCATGAATATAAACGGAGCCCCGAACATGAACAAGAAAAAAACCAAAGGTGAGAAAATCTGCTAAAAGACGCGCGTGTCTAAAGTGGTAAGTGGATTTTTCATTTCAACGCGATCTATGTCGCCGATGTACACGTGCTTAAGGTGGTTTTGTAAATCCACTTACATCGCGCAAATTTTGAAGTTTAACGCTCATTCACTTTAATTGCGCGATATTAATTACACGCCGTTGAATTCTTGTTTGGAACGCGACGTAACATCGACCGTTAGATCGTATCCAACGTATAATGCCAGGTATCATGAGACTATATTATATGTTCATATATTGTGTTTGGCATACAATATCACAAAGGGTATACAATACGGGCTGATATATTATAGTTATGTGTGAAAGGTGAGCCATATGTTTATTATATAATATTTTTTTATTAAAATGAATTCCGTAATGCCGCGCGGGTCCGAATGGTCTAACCTTTGAACTATGTGGAATATAACATATATGTTGGTATATATTGTATTGATATATAAATAAAGACCGAAATTTATATATTGAATTTGTACACCTGTGTATATTATAATATGGTGCAAAAAGTAATTCGTAATATATATATATATATATATATATATATATATATATATGTTCAAAGGGCGCCGTCATTTGGAATGAATTAAAAGGTGCAGACTTTATCAACATATGTGGGACCCTCATGAATTGCATCGGAGAAATTTATGGCACAGTAACACATGTTGAAAAGTTTCATTGCGATGAAGATGCGGACCCGATGGGTTTATGAACTGGTGATTCATACATGTTTGAGTTCAAGATCACGCTGAACCATCGCATCGCAGTGATTCATCGACGCAAGACAATGAAGAGCAATAACAAGAACTATCAGACGGAGCGATTCATCACATCATCGTAGTGAAGTGCATTGAACAAAGGAATCACCTGACGTAGTGAGAGCATCTGAAAGACGGGAGGATCTAACATACAACTAGTTATGATTGCGATTAATCGCAATCGAAAGAATTCAAAGAGGTGACTCATCGCACCTGAGAATAGAGAAATTTCGTGATGGTGGGCCCAAAAGGGCATTTTATGTATTAAAGGGTCTTTTTTATGCCCGAGAAGCATTTGTGTTATATTGAACAGAAGTTTATGTGTTAAAAACGGCTTTATTATTACGCCTCGAGAGTTGAATGGCATTATATAAAAAGTGCCGTTACATATATACAAAAGAGTTACACCACGACAAAGGAACAAGGACGCCCGGCGCAGCTGAAAAGGATGACATACGTCACAGTAAAAGACAAACACGGTGATCCAAAACTCGAATGGATTGATTTGTAATCTTCATTGTAATTGAATGTATACGTTTTTGATTGGTTTGTATTGTTTGTGATCCACTCAGTGTCTCCGTAGGAAATAAAACTCCACTGTAAAACTGAAATTTATATAAATCAATAGATTTTCTGAATGAGCTCGATAAAGAAGTGAGGAGTGCGCAGGGCAAGAGTCGTGGCTATTCACTTTGAATGCCCTGTGGAATATGAACCGTTATGAGGAAAAATTTATAAAGCATATCACATTGATGTGTATAGAGAGGTTAGAGAATGCAAGAGTATGAAGAATTGAGGCAGAGAAGATAAGAAAAAGGAGGAGCGTAAAGAGATACAGTAACGTAGCCGATATCCGAGGTAAACCAACAAATACTTTCTTTTGAAAGAGTAAGGAAGTTGGAGCTCCTCATCAAGTTGTAGCTTGATAGATGTCGCCTTGTAGCTGACCGAGGTTGGAGCCTCCGTAGGTTGGTGCCTACATAAAATCAGTGGTGAGAGGAGTTGGAGCTATTCTTTACATCACAACAATAATAAGATGTGGTTTTCCCTATGGGTTTCCACTATATATACGTTCCCTCGTGTGTGTTGCCTATGTGTTGATATGTTCTATCCAATCTCGCTTAATGCTTGCCGATCTCATAATAAGTTTGTGTCACATTATCTTAATACTTGTCGCTACATATTAAGATTGTTCATATATTAATTTGGTTATAAAATTGTTGTAAATAAGCTCGATGAAATTTTTTTAAAAAGCTCATGTATGTGTTAAACTCGATTCACCCCCCCTCTCGCCTTAACTAAGGATTCAACAATCGGTATCGTAGAAAGGTGTTCCTTTTGTATCAATTTAACAACCGAAAGGAGATCCTAGGTTCCCGTGATGGCTAGTAAAGAAGGATGCTCAACCAATAAAGCCCCTTTTTCAATCGGTGCAAATTATGCCTTTCCCGGAAAATCAGAATGAGGACATACATAATGTCTCTAGGAATAGAAGTTTGGGCTGCTATGGAATTGGGATATTCCTGTATGAAAGCGTGACTTAGAGAAAGAAACCAAACAAGATTTTGTAGCTAATGCAAAAGCCATGAATGCCATCTTAAATGGATTGTGTGAGGCGAATTTATCAAAGTAATGTACAAAGAGATCGCTAAAGAGATGTGGGATACTCTAGAGAACATCCATGAGGGAGACAAGAAGGTAAATACCGCCAAAATTCAAGTCTATAGAGCCCAGCTTTGAGAACTTACAAATGAATGATGATGAAGACATTGCTAGCTTATTTTTAAGGGTTGCGTGGGTGAGGTATATAACATGAAAGCTCTAGGGAAACCATGTGTTGTGTCGTGATTATTCAAAATATTCCGAGATCTCTTCCACCTAGCTTTAACCCCAAGGTTTCTCGCCATAGAAGAAACAACGGATTGGGAAACCTGACCATGAACTAGTTGCTTGGAAATCTAACAACCTATGAAATGAGACTCCTGCTGCATAGCCAAGTACAGGGAGGCAGATTTTAAAATAGAAAAGAAGAAAGAAGAAAAGGAAGATATATGCTCTCGTTTGATGAAGAAGAGGCCAAATTTGTCGCAGCCGGATAGAGGTTTCAAATATAAAGGTAAACTTCCATTCAAATGCTTTATCCTGTGGAAGAGTTGGACACTATTTTTCATCATTCTCATAATAAATCAAGGAGTTAGGCTCAAGAATCGTAGAAAACTACATCAAAGAATCAACAGAAAGGAAAGAAATTCAATAGAAAATCTTTTTATTCTCAATAAGACAACAAGGCATCCGAAGACTCGCATGAACCCTCAAGTGAAGAAGGAACCTCTCGAATTTTTTTTTGATGGCCATAGAAGAACTTGAAGGACTCCTTCGAGAAGATGAAGAAGAAGGTGAAGTTGATCTGAGGGGGAGCTAAGAAGTGCCCGGGAGGAGATCGATTGCACTAAACCAAGTGCAAGAAAAAAAAAGACATTCCTCCTCAAGTATGTAAGAGAAGAAAAAAATTCAAGTCCTAATGCAAATTGAAAGTAGAGCTTGAAGAAGCCAAAAAGATAGAAGACATGTTACTTAAGAAAATCTAGGATACAACTCAAGAACAAGAGAAGTCGAAGAAGAAGTTGTATGTCCGAGGAAGAAAGTAGAAAATGACCAAAGGAAAGTGTCTATAAATTCTTCTCAAATGACAAGCTCGGTAAGTTGAACGAAATCCCGGATGCTCAAAGATCTCCTCTCGATAAAACTGGGATAGGCTATGAAGGAGAATCAAGTAAAGGCAAAGAAAAGGAAAACAAAAATATTATTTTTGTAAAATCAACAAGGGCCGATGAAGCAAATTTCAAATGAATTCCTACAAAAGAAGAAACATGCAATGAAGGAGACAGAACTTAAGGAACCTCTAATAGCAAAGAACAGTGCCAAATACTCAGCCAACAAAAGGCTCATATACCTCCGAGTATGTCAAATTTGGAAGCCATCAAAGGAGATTATTCTCTCCTATGAAATATGCCACCTCGTTATGTCTCACACAAGTCGGGACATATTGCCGCATACCGGCCATACAAGGAGGAGTAATTCAAACCAAAGGATGCAATCAAGAAGAAACCGGCTCTAAGCAACAAATGGAGAAGACAACTCCTCAATGCATGAAAATTGCTTCTATGGTTACTATTTTTACGTTATAAGGAATTTGGCCATAAAATCATAGAGTGCAAAAAATATGGACAAAGATTGATGTTCAACACCTCAAGGAGATTTATGAATCATGGAGATTTTATTCATACTCACAATTCTGCAAAAAATTATGATCAAATGCCGAGAGACATGTACTGGACATATGCCTTCCAAATGTCCTCTCAGAGGATGTGGCTTATCATCTCAACAAAAGGTACCAAACAAAAGGATGCTTCCAAAGGAAAGGAAGGTAAATAAATGTGACCTGGCTCTAACCGAACAAGACCCGAAAGCCAATGGTATTCGGATAGTGGTGTCGAAACATATGACTAGAGATAGAAGCAAGTTTATGACTTTTGATGAAAAGAAATCTGGTAATGTTACTTTTGGCAATGATAAATTAGGAAAAAATCAAAGGAAAAGGCTCACCAGCCTAGATAATGGCATAGGAAAGGCCCAAGATGTACTATTCAGGATGGGCTGAAATAAAATTTGTCAGTGTCACTAAATGTGTGATAAAGGTCAGAAGTTCTTTTTAGAGCATAAGACCGTGAAGTCGATCAAGCACTTATAGACTCTCCTCTGGGCCATGGGGTTCGGAACAGAGAGTAATGTCTACATAGTGAAAGAAGAGAATGAAGCATGCCATCTAGCAAACTCGAGGAGTCATGGTTATGGCATAGGAGATTGGGACATCTTAACTTCAACCACATCATCGATCAGCAGAAAAAGTCATTAGAGACATGCCAACAATAAAAAGGCCTTCAATTACCATATGCAAATCTTCGCTAACTGGGCAAACAAACACCCGAACATCCTTTAAGACCAAATATGAGCTATCAACAAGTAGGCCATCACTTGTACACATGGACTCATGTGGACCTTCAAGGACTAAACACCAAGTGGAGAATCCTACTTCATGCCGATAATAGATGACTTCTCCCGTAATGACACATGGGTTGCATTTCTCAAATATAAATCGAAAGCACTTGAAAAATTCAAGATATTCAAGGTATTGAAGAAAATCAAATAGGATGCAAGCTAAAGTGCATCAGACGACAGAGGAGGTGAATTCACAGACTATGACTTTGTAGAACTATGCAATGAACATGGAATAAAGTGTTAGCCACTATTGCAGGACACCACAAAATGGAGTGGCAGAGAGACAAAACAGTCCGTACAAAATTGCCGTAGCCATGATGCAAGAAAGTAACATTCCCCAAACCTTCCGGGCAAAAGCAAGACATTGCTAGCCGTGCATATCCTTAACAAGGCTCATTTAAGGCCAAGCAAAGGACAAGACTTCATGAACTGGTGGGTATATTAGTAAAACCAGAAGTCAATCACACTTTAGAGTCTTTGGAAGCAAGTATTACATAAAGAATAATGATGAAAACTGGGAAGTTTGATGCAAGAGTAGATGAAGGGATATATTTAGGATATGCTTCCAAGAGTAAAGGTTATAGGTGCCACAACAAGACCCTTCGAAAAATTGTGGAAAGCATTGATGTAAAATTGGATGAAGAACTACCAAACAAGATAAGAAGTACAAAGTTGCAGCAATCCTCCGTAAGATTGCGAAGAAGAGAACCAAGATGATGATGAAGCAAGCAAGACAACAAAAGATGCTGAACCGAGCTCGAAAGCCCCCTCAAGATACACTCAAAAGAACCATCCGTAAGATCAAATCATTGGAGACAAAAGTGTAGGAGTCCAAACAATAAGAGCTAACCGAATAGACATAAGAGGCACTGAAGTTATGTTATCACAAATAGAGCCAAATAAGTTTGAAGAAGCCTTGTATGACAAGTATTGGGTGAATGCTATGAATGAAGAATTGGACCACCGAGAGAATAATACGTGGGAATTAGTTCCAAGACCCACCGAGAAAAAAATGTCATAGGCTCAAAAATGGGTATTCAAGAATAAAACGAATGAACAAGGACAAAAATTAGGAATAAAGCCAGACTTGTATGCAAGGGATATTCACAAATCAAAGGCTCAGATGACAGAACATTTGCACCGTAGCCGAATGGAAGCTATCGAATGTTTCCGTCTGCATGCTATCATGACTTCAAGGTATATCAAATGGATGTGAAATCCGCCTTTCCGAATGGAGATTCAGAAGAAGAAGTCTACATGGAAATTTAAGGATTCTCATTAACAGATAAGGAAGACTATGTGTGTAGACTAAAGAAGGCTCTATATGGATTGAAACAATGCTTCCTCGTGTCAGTACTCAAGGCCGGATAAGTACCTGCAAAAACAAGGCTTTAAGAGAGGAGGAGTAGACAACAATCTATACATAAAAAATCCCATGAAAGAACTCCCGATTGTTGTAGTATATGTTGATGACACATTATGTTTGGAAGCAACAAAGATGAGCTAGCAAAAGGATTTTCTGAATAGATGAAATCGTAGTTTGAGATGTCTATGATTGGAGAGCTCACCTTCTACTTAGGACTTCAAATTCAGCAAAAGAACACAAGTACATTCATCTCACAGAAAAAATACTTAAAATAGATGTTGAAAAAAGTTCAAAATGGAAGATCGCAAACCCGTGTCGGGCCCCATGATCACCGGATGCAAGCTATGTGTCAATATGATCTGGCCATATAGACTGGGACTTATATCCATGATAGAAGTCTGCGAGACTAATAGCATCTAGACCTCGTACATTATGTCAGTCGTAGGACTTGCGTGGCTAGATATCGTGTAGCACCAAAACAAAATCACCTTCTAGCAACCAAAAAGAATATTTAGATATCTACAAGGAACTGCAGATAACAGGGCTATGGTATCCAAAAGGCAAGAGCTTCTCACTCACAACATATACAGATGATTAAGGCTACCGTGTTGATGATGTGAAAAGCACAAGTGGAGGTGTACCATTAGAGAAATTCGTGGCATGCATAAGCAAGAAACAAACTTCTATCTCTCTATCTACAATGTATGCACACATAGCAAAGAACAACATGTTGCACACAAGTCATGTGGATGAAACAAACCCTCCAAGACATGAAGGGAAGCTAGTGAACCTATCTTACCAAATGTGATAATACCAAAGGTAATAAGTATATCAAAAAATCCCGTGCTTCATTCAAAACTAAACACATTCCAACTAAGCATTATTTTCTCGCAGAACAAGTAGCTCGAAGGTAGTGAAGTTGGAAATATGTGCCAACAAAAGAACAAGACATCGTATATATTTACCAAACTCCTTTGCTAAAGAACCATTTGAGTATTTGAGAGATAATTAGGGTAGTGTCTATAGATGCTACTTAATATGAAGAAAAAGCATCGTCTGGGGGAGAAATCGTAAAACGAAAATATCATTCCAGGGGGAGATCACTTAACAAGGAATGCCATAAAGAGCATAAAACGTGTCCTCAAGATCAGAATATCAACCCTTTGCCATTGATGTCAAAGGGGAGAAAAACATATAGAGAATATAATAGGAAGTGTATTGCCAACAATGCCAAAGGGGGAGATCATAGGCGTTGTCATTGACGGAAAATGACAAGAGAGGCGTATGCAGAGGAGAAGACAATGGTGAATGAGGGTTTGTTTACATTCGAATGTGCGCGTACCATACATACAGAGAATACAAGACAGGAGTTTACATTTGACGAGCAGGAGACTATACATATCGAGAATATAGAGACAAGCTAGCAACGAATAGACAGAGAGTGCAAAGATCCAGAGGGGGTTCTAATGGAGAAGAGCTCACGAGAAAGAGTTGGATTATGCAAGAAAAAGAAGCACAAACTGTCGGTGGAATATTCAGTGGCCACACGCAAAGTTGAAAAGCCATTAACGCTCATCCTATGACAGATTTCATATATGTATTTAGGCGAGTTTTAATCCATACTCCAATCTTGAATGAGCAAAGTGTCAATTCCTATGGAACCGTTGTTTTTAATATGTGAAGGCGAGAGCACAACGAAATGTTTATAATAAAATGTTGAAGGGTTAAGACTAACCTCGAGGGTAAGAGGTGGAACCAAGAGTTAAGCAATAAAAACCTAATGCAAATGTTAAACCTTATGGTAGTGTTGTATTAAAATAACAATGAAACATGGGTTTATATGTTAAGGCAAAGAGTTCATATATTGAAGTACAAGAAATATGAAATGAAACCTTTGAACTGAGTATATATATTTACGAAGGTGCGAATAATTTGATGAAGCGGAACCATGAATATAAACTAACCCTTGAATGTGAACAGTAAACCAGAGGTGAGAAAAACCGGCGTATCGTGCGGTGTTTAAGTGGTAAGTGGATTTTTCATTTTGAACGCGATCTATGTCATTAGTGTACGTGGCTTAAGGTGGTTTGTAAATCCCATACACTGTGCAAATTTTGAATTTTAATGCTCATTCACTTTAATTGCACGATATTCATTACACACCATCGAATTCTTATTTGGAACGTGACGTAACATCGACCGTTAGATCGTCCGATAAATAATGCCAAGTATCATGAGACTATTATATGTTCATATATTGTAGTTGGCATACAATATCACAAGGGGTATACAATACGAGTTGATATATTATAGTTATGTGCGAAAGGTGAGCCATATGTTTATTATATATTGATTTTTTCATATGAAATAATCGTAATGTCGTGTTAGGTCCGATGCATGGTCTAACCTTTGAACTATGCGGAATATAACATATATGTTGGTATATATTGTATTGATATATATATAAAGACCAAAAGTTGTATATTGAATTTTTACACGGGTATATTATAATATGGTGCAAAAAGTAATCAGAATATATATATATATATATATATATGTTCAAAAGGCACTGCCATTTGGAATGAATTAAAAGGTGCAAACTTTATCAAACATATGTGGGACCCTCATGAATCACATCGGAGAAATTTATGGCAGCGGAACATGTTGAAAAAAGTTCCGATTGCGATGAAGATGCGACCATTGGGTTTATGAACCGTGATTCATACATGTTTGAGTTCGCACCGCGTTGAACCATCGTGACGGCATGTTGAAGAGCAAGAATAGTGAACCATCGCATCGGCGCAGTTGAAGTGCAAGAACGGTGAATCATCAGATTGGAGTGAGAGACCTGGTCGTATACTCCAACATACAACTAGAGGCTGCGATTGCGATTAATCGCAATCGAAGAATTGAGGAGGTGACTCATCGCATCGCAGAATAGAGAAATTTCATGGTGGGGTTTGCAGTGCATTTTATGTATTAAAGGGTCTTTTATGGCTCCGAGAAGCATTTGCGTTATATTGAACAGAAGTTTATGTGTTAAAAACGGCTTTATTATTACGACGAGAGTTGAATGGAATTATATAAAAAGTGTTGTTACATATATACAACAGTTTACACCACTAAGTGAATAGGAGATCGCGTAGCCGAAAAGGATGTATAGTCACAGTAAAAGATAGACACGATGATAAAAAATCGAATGGATTGATTTGTAATCTTCATTGTAACCGAATTTATACGTTTTTGATTGGTTTGTATCGTTTGTGATGCAATCGGGCAAGTCTCCAATAGTAAACAACTTCCACTCGTAAAACTAAAAGTTATATAAATTGCCGATATTTTCTGAATGAGCTGGGAGAAGAAGTGAGGAGTCGAAGGCAAAGAGTCGTAGGCTATTCACTTCGAATGCCTTGTGGAATACGAATCAGCAGAGGAAAATCGTATAAATCATATCACATTGATGTGTAGAGAGAGGTTAGAGAATACAGAGTATGAAGAATTGAGGCATAGAAGATAAGAAAAAGGAGGAGCAAAAAGATGCTATAGAACGTGTGAGGCCGATATTTGGAGGTAAATCAGAAAATACTTTCTTTGAAAGAGTAAGGAAGTTGAGCTCTCTATATCGCTGTAGGTTTAATAGATACGTTGTAGCTGACCGAGGTTGGAGCCTCCCGTAGGTTGGTGCCGGCCTAGAAATTGAGGGAGTTGGAGCTTCCTTGCAAGTTGTAGCTTGCAGAATTGAGGTTGGAGCCTCCCGTAGGTTGGTGCCTACGTAAAATTAGTGGTGAGAGGGAGTTGGAGCTTACCTTTGCATCACAACAATAATAAGATGTGGTTTTCTCCCTATGGGTTTCCACTTATTTCTACTCTGCCTTTGTGTGTGTTGCCTATGTGTTGATATGTTCTATCCAATCTGCTTAATGTTTACGCTCTCATAATAAGTTTGGTGTCACATTATCTTAATACTACACATATATGACTGCTCACATACACCTAGTTATAAAATTGCTTAAAATAAGCTTGATGAAAAAGTTTTAAAAAGCTCATGTATGTGTTAAACCGATTCACCTCTCGCCTTAACTAAGGATTCAACAAAAGGATCATCTCGAGATTTTATTTTTAAAAGCCAAAAAATTTATACTAAGAAACTTTTATTTTTCTAAGGAAAACAAAAATACACTAGTATACATGGAATAGAAGGGGTTACCTCTAGAAAAGTATTTTTTTCAAAATTCGCCATTAATGTGCAAAGGATCATTTTTGCCCGATATATCTTGCAATAAGAATGTCGACGGGCCTATTTCTTCAATTATTCAGTAGAATTGGTTGGTTTTTTGAACTTTGTGTGTTTACCTTTTTTCTCATGCGTTTTGTCCCATTTCAATACCAAACATCACCAATTTGATTTTTTTTTTGGAGTAATAGAAGTTGAATCAAATGAGGCTTTTATTATCTCAGCAGGATGTGCATGAGCATGTTTAGCTCTTTCTCTTTCTTCTTCCAACTTAAGAATTTGACACTATTCAAGTTGTAAAGAAGAAGCCGAAGATTCATCAATAAATTGTACTAAGGAAAGAGGGAATAACTACGTTGGTATAGCACAAATTTTTTTCCATAAAAATATTGGAATGGAGAAGTGCCAATATGTTTTCTTCGAGTTATTCGATCTGCCTAAGAGCAAAGATTAATAATTTATGCCAATTTTGTTGGTTTTGATGAATAGTTCTTTTGATTATTCTAATCAAGTCCTTGTTTGTAGATTCTCGCTAAACCATTTCCTCGTTATGTACACCAAGGTACTTGCTTAAACCCCTTTTAATTGCAAATTTGCATTATAGCTTCGAGAAGTAAGATGCTCATCACCAAAGTAAAGAGGGTTAAAACCTAGTTATTATATATTGGTTGATGAAATCAATGATATTCTCGCAGTTGGCTACCTTTAATGGAATTGCTTCCACCCATTTTTTAAATTAATCAGAAATGGTGAGAATATATCTATGGTCTTTGGAAGAGTTAGTATTTAAAATTCAGTACATCAAAAGCTCTCACTGTGAACATCTTCTGAAAAGGGATAGGATTATGCACACGATATACACCACAATCGCATGACAAGAAGTAGGGAATATAAACGAACATGAAGGTGGAGGATGCGATGTGAAAGGGCATCGCCCAATAAAACTCGTACAACACTATATTCGGCTTGATTATTGGTAGCAAGACTAATGCATACATCGTTCGAAAGAACAAGCGCATGCAAAGGGGTAAAAATGGCTCCAACCTCGCCAAGGCTAAATTCCGGAGTAGCGACTCGCACCATCTAAGAAACCAATATTAGGTGTTGATGGGGGGTCCTCCGAAAGGTGCCACAATAAAATAAATGGGAGGATAAAGAACAATGCCGGCAACCCGAGCGCACAAAAGAGAAATCAACAATTCTACTAAAGGAGTGATCTCGGTAGGATGTCTATCAGCATGCCACCTGGGTGAGGGGAAGTGAGATACCGGAGGCGTAGCTTGAGCTCAGCCGCATAAGTCACCAAGGGTAGGGATGATGGCATCATATTTATGGGCGGAAAGATGAGGTTAGGGGTGGACGTGGCTTCCATGATGTCATCGTCACAACCAGAGGTGGAAAGATAGGAGGAAGGGAGACCACATGACGCGGCAAGGATACCCGACTCATCATCATGAGAAAAGAATCACATGTGCATCGTCATGGGGGATGACGTAAGAAAAATTAGATAAAGGATCCACGATGTTGAGCCTAGGGTGTTTGCTAAAAGGAGGTCAAGCGAAACATCAGAGAAGATTCAGAGGGAGCTTCGTCGAGGGTCTCAAGGATGATGAAAGGCAGGGATGGTGGCCACATTCTCCATCATTTCTGACATCGTGGGGAAATGTCAATAGGAGCGGTAAATCCCCGCCCCGTCTACAACATACTATGTTGGCATGGGGAGAAGTGGATTGTTTTTGTTCAACTTCGTACTCCCGAACTACCTCCAAAGAGGCACCTGAATGTGTAAGGCGGGGACAATGATGGGAGTAATGGCTACGCAGACCACACAAAGCAAAAAGGGTGTTTAGTGTGAAAATTATCGTGTTCTTGGTTGCATTCGATGAAGAAGTAGAGGTTTCAAGGACCGTAGACCTTCGTGGAACGCGACATTAACCATGGGCTTGATGCGAGGAAACTCTCGGACAAGTATGGGTGGCATGACCAACGAAATCACACAAAGCGAAGGGCTTTGGAGGCGCAGGAGGTTCGTGGTCATTCGGGCAGCCTTTTTCCTTGAGGCCTTTTTTTGCGAGCTCACCCTTCTACTCCGGCGCCCGCGACCGTAGGCAGCGTATCCCGTTGAGGTGGCTAAGGCACCGTGAAAATGGGAGAAGTCGTGGGGACCAGCTTGAACTAGTCAAAGCAAGATAAGGTTTAGTCAATCAAAGGTAAAGGGCAGAGGATCAAGGTACCAACCTAAGCCCAATGGTCAAGTTAGGAAGAGAGAGGGTGGCCATGACAGTGCCGTATAGATGCCTAGTGGAGGGAATAGGAACAATATCTCGACCTGAGGGGTAATGGCCGTGGATGGCTCCTAAATGGTTAAGTCGAGGAACCGATCCAGAGGATAAAGAGGCTCGTGAGTACCACGGAAGGGCCAGGAGGAGGAGGTCCAAAAGGCCGCATCGAAGGGATAGGAGATGGTTTGGAGGCAGGGGTCACGACAGCTGCGTGGCCTCGAGAGAAGTCCTAGATAATTGCATCATGAAAACATTCGATGAGCTAGGATCGCAGATGGGAGGAGGAAGACTGCATGTACCAAGCAAGGGGATTCCTTGTAGACTGTGAGACACTAGTCAAAGGGTCGACGGCTTGCTTATTGGCCACCAAAGAAATAATGGACTCAGGGGAGGTCCGAGACTTCGCCTTGTAATACGTCAATCGGTCAATGGTGACTATCTTTCCGTTATGGGGGAAGGAAATCTTGCAAAGGGGATCGGCGTAAGGGACAAATCGTACATCATACAAGTGTAGCTACGACCCACTAGAATGTTGTAATCTAAGGGG
This sequence comes from Pinus albicaulis, assembly GCA_034641835.2. Lineage (NCBI taxonomy): Eukaryota > Viridiplantae > Streptophyta > Pinopsida > Pinales > Pinaceae > Pinus > Pinus albicaulis. Next base: position 1,999,692,765 of record CM076575.1, on the reverse strand, counting down.
GCGTCTATGAATTCTATGTCAACACAAACCATCTTGCCCATAAGAGTGATAGGACAATTAATAAGCCAATGGGCTTGGAGGTGGGCCATCCCACGCCAGAGACATCGTGGAAGGAGCCAACTCAAATAGATCCGAGTTGTTTCCAACCGGTTTTACATCACGTTGTGTGGATGCCTCCTCATCAATAATGCACCGAGAAAACGTTGGCATTCCGATCTTGATTGGGATTTGAAAGCGACAGAAGGGTGGAGAGGAGGATGTTCGACCGGTCAACATCAAAGAAAAAAATCAATCAATCTTCGTAAGGATCTACAAGGCTCACGGCGCATGGGGAAGAGCTTTTTGTTGTGAAGGGAACGACTGGAGGAGTTCCGTGTTGAAATGGCATCGGGGATTGTGCCAAATCATCGACTATGCTATACAAATGGGCAACATGTAGTTAGCATTTCTGATGCAACCTGGTCCCTTAGGGATCTTGGTATGAACTCGCCTGCTAAGGGATTCGTAAGGGACCCCGCGGGTGTCAAAATAGGCTCAGAGAGATTGAAAAAGGCGGCTTGGAGACAAGATTTAGGCGGGAGGCTTGTTATATTGACGGACCGAGTCCGGAGATTGATGCTCCATTTCGTTGAAGGTCGATCGGATTTCATCATGAGAATCCGGTCATCGGGGTACCAGACGAAGAGGTTGGGTAACAAAGTGTGGTAAAATGAGGAGGGGCCGGGAAAGAGCTGAGGCATGCTAAACCATGAATACGTGCTACCAGGGAGGGGAAGATATGCAGTGAGGTGCCGCCCCCCCCCGAGGAAAGCTAGAGCCCATGGGAGGTTGAGAAATGATGACACACACATGGCACAAAGGAAAAAGAGACCGACAAGGTCGAGGTGCAAGATCAATCGATTAAAATGGTCAAGTCATAGGCAAAGAGGCAGTGGATCAATTGATTTCAATGTTTTAGAGTCTTTTCTTGGCGTGTTAACCAAGCCCCTTTTCGCTAGGGTGAGTGTGAAGTGTGTAAATTCTTTAATTTTTAAACCTAGACATTTGTAGAGAAAAGAAAAGAGGAAGCCGTATAGTCAGAATAACCCGTAAATGATAGTATATAGGCATGCGAAACAAAAAAATAAACAAACATAATAATGCAATAATCTAAACCCAAGGAGGTGGGCCTCTCAACAACTAGTCTATATGTGAGTGAAAAATCGAATCAAAACACACTAAAATAGCGTTACCAGATCTAAGGTCGAAGGATAGGGATCTAAAGGACAAAATCTACTGAAAGTGGTGCATAAACAACAAGAAATCGTAGGAAGAATTGTTGTAGAAAGAGGTGCCAAAAGGCAATATCCAGGAGGGAAGTGGAGTGCACCCTAAGGGAAAACGCAAACAAAGCTAAATGAGGAGATTTGGATGGATAAATTTGGGCCGATCCGAGGTAGATGTGAATAGGTGAGGTATCAGATCTGAAAATGGTCGAAGACTCAAATTTCGTACAACCTACAACAACAAAAACTCTTCCACAAAAAAATGGAGGGTACTGAATCCATGTGGGGCTAAGTTCCCACTTATTTGAGCAAAAACAAGTACAGTCCAAAACGCGCAGATGGAGAGGTCAAAACAACCCTAAATAGAGGCTCGACAAACCCGCAAAACTTCTAAAAATCCCCGCAAAAGCTAGGTCACAGCTTCGTTGACCCGTTTTCGCAGAGGTCGCACTTTTGGGCACAAAGTGCACCTCGGAGGTCCAGGTTGTAGGTTTTGGGCTAAAAAGTGTGACATGCATTTTCAACAATTCCTGCGGGCGGATTTCAGAAAAGTTGTCATCTCACCGTGGCCGATGTCTCGTCACCTCGCGCAATGGGTCCGAAAACACATGGAAGTCAGAATTTTTATCATTTTAGGGTTTTATGGGTTAAAACATCACAGCAAAAACAAGGGGTCAAGAGAAATCCTAAGGTTGAAGCAACTGGATATGCAAGGATAAGGAAAATGACAAATTCTGGCCGTAATCGTAAACCCGTGTGGAGCCGCGCTGTTAGTATGAATTCCACATCTGTGTACGAAAATACCACTTTACGTCGCGCATAACAACAACCCTAACAAATGTGAATGATCGTTAATATCTTCATATCCGTAGTTATATGATCAAAATAAATGCTACAAAAATCTAGATCTATGCATTAGAAGACATTAAACAAAAGAGGAAAATAGGATTTACTCCATAGATCCAATAGATAAAGACAAGAATATATCCAATGAAATTTTTATTAATGGCACCTAGGAGGAAACACAAGAGGGTTCTCTGTTTCTCCTCAATGGGATGCGTTCTCTTGTAAGTCCTTAGCACTTCAGATTTCGAATTCTCTTGATGGTGTAGAAAACCCGTAAAAAAATGTGGAAAAATATGGCTATTATAATGGATCAATAGCCGTACCAAGAGTTGAGATCTGTGAGATATTTAGGCAACAAAAGGTGACAAATGAATGGGAAAACCCTTCTATTGATAACAAAATATTGAGTTAGTCTAGATATTGGTGCATAGTTAAAATATTATTAACCAAATCAAGATCCAACTTTTATGGAATATTTTATTATATTTGTTGGAGGGAAAAGATAATTTATCGAGTCAAATCCCCTTATTCAGGAATAATAAATAAATAAATGATTTATTTATCATTTTAAGGATATGGTTGTGTAATCACCAAATAAATAATGATTTATTTAATTATTTAAGGGATATTTAGTCATATTTAACAAAGAATATTATTTAAGTAATGTTTAAATAATTATTCATAGAAAATAATAAGATAACAATGATTTATTTAATTAATTTCCTTGTTTTGGGTTAAATATAACCAAGAATATTAATTAAACTTTTGTTTAACTAATTATTCCTTGAGGAAAATCAAACAAATATGGATTTCTTTAATGTTTCCCCATGGGGTTTCCCTCATAGACCATAAAACTTAATAAAGGTGGTTTACTAAGTTATTTTTCATAGTGAATGCGATTTGACTCTGGGTAAAATTGGTCTTACTTGTTGTACTTGAGTCCATCTAATAACAATGGATTAGATGACCAAAAAATGGTGTAACATAAATCATATCCACTAGTGTATAAGAGCCCTCAACACTTCAAAAAAAATTCATTTGTGTCATACAACCTCAAGCAAAACCTTAGCAAACAAGAAATTTCAAATTTCGCAGAGAAATTGTGCAAAACAAAGATAACTGCTAAGGTGTTCTCCTGGTCACCGCTGTTTGGGAGAAATCTCAATGTAAATTAATACGCTAGGTTTTCTCCAGGGTCACCGCGTGTTATGATGGGCGTCGCGCGTTCTAATGACCGCTCGCGCATTCGCCGGGTCGTTGCACGTTCACCCAAAAAGTTCTAAAAAAACCTCTCGCCATCTTCGCAACTCCACCATTTGATGCTAAATCTTTACACAATGAGTCTACATGCTTATATTTCCCGCAAGTAACTAAACTTTCATCTCGTTGATGTATCATTGTGCTTCATTGAGTTCAAACCTACTTCTAAATTAAGGAACCCTAACATTTATTAAAATCTAATTCACACCCTAAAGCTATTCCCTAAACCTTCGTACACTCTCCCTCACAATCCTAAAATATTTTCCCAAATCCTTATCCCCATTCCCTAAACAACTCTATCCCTTATAACCTTAAGTCATAGGGTTTCACTTACCTAGGCCCTTTACATATTCCCATTTCCTTCATTTCCCCACACCTCCCTTCACTTCATAATCCTTCATTTCATTCCATCATCCCCAGGTTTTTTTGACATCAAGAAACATCATGGCTGAAGAGGAGAACATAAGTTATAATGAGGAGGAATAAAGACAAGAGAGAAAGTCATAAAAGAAGAGAGGGAAAAAAGTCGTCAAGCATGAACCAAAAAATAACAGAGATCTTATGGCATCTCCTCATCGTGGCATGCTTTATGCATGTAGGTTGTTTCGAGGTTTGTGAAAAAGTTCAAAGAGTCAAGTACCATCCTATGTTGACAAGATTATTCATTTCTAACCTCCATGACAAACATGTCACCCTTGCTGGGGTCAATTTCACTATGTCCACTCACATTATAGCAACTCACATCGGGATACCAAATGTTGGGGAAAAGATGGTTCAAAAAAGGAAATCAAAACCATTATTATTATGAGACAAATCTTAAACCAAGGTACAAGAAAGAGAAAAATATGATTTTTCCTTTCTCCTACCTCCTCGACAGATGTGTCCCCATGATGAAAATCATCATGAAATACTTCACCCGTGAGGGAAGGTTTTCTAGACTCTATTCATATCATATTCCTAGCTTACCATGCACTTCACTAGGGTCGAATGCTTCATATAAATTCTATTATCTCTACCAAAGAATTAATAAGATGGAATTTATCGCCCAAAATAGAGATTATGATCATCAAAATTCAAAGTCTCTTTCACCACTCCCTATCAAAATGATAGTCATGCATCAACTTGATCGCTTAAACATTCCATGGGACACCTTCATATCCAATGAGATTTTCACTATACCACCTATTCAACATGGCTAGAATGCACCTTTATCATCTCATCCTTCCTCATATATCCCTCCATCTCAACCTACTATTCATACATCATTACCAAATCAGGCTCCCTTCACCTCATTCACCTCCATCTCACATTGACCCTTCTTCCTAACCTTTTTATAACCCTTCATCACCACCACATCATGATTCCGAGTCATCTAGGCGTTGATGAGGACATTGAGGCAAAATGGGGCTATTTCCGTTTGAGGCTGGAGCTTGCCCAAAACTTGGCTTCGCAGAGGCTATAGGCATGTGTTTGCTTCACTTAGAGTGAAAGGGGCCATGCCTTCTTCATCAATACAATAGGTAGATAAAGGTAAGGAAAAAGTGATAGAGTCACCTATTCATTAGAGGGAGGACAATCATGAAACAAAGAAAGAATTTTAGCTGATTGATCTAGATGAGGAGGATGAAGAAAAATCACCAATAGAGTAATAAAAAGGTAAAGAGGCTAAGATTTTTGAGCTCCAAGCTAATATTGAGAGGGCTAAATATGTGACTTATTTTCTTGAGCATGAAAATGAGCAAATTAAGACCAAACAGTCATTAATGAGGTGAAATGCATCAAATCAAAAAAAGAGTAAAGAGAAGGCTAAAACTCGTCAGGAGGCATTAGAAATTCTTTGGTGAACCTAGATGATGATGACGATCAACCTAAGGATGTATACTCTAGACTAGAGGGTTGAAAAGAGCTTCCTTAGCCCTAGAGAAATAAAGGCGGTAAAGCCGAGCTAGTAGACCAACTTACCCTAAATGAACAACTTGCCCTAGAAATCAGTGATAATGGAAGGAACTGAATGTTGAGAGCACATACACTTGCAAGTTTTTAGAGAAGGCCAAAAAGGGGATAATGAATTGTTAAGGACAAAGGTCAAACTTCATGCCCGAAAAGAGAGAATTGCATTGGCCAAGCTCAAAAGAGAAAATGCTAATCTTAAAGTCTTACCCATGGAAGAAGAGAAAGAAGCTAGATGTACTTGCCGACGTGACACTCCATGCCTCAAAACAACGGTAAAAGACTTCGAGCCTCAAAATTGCGCTTTCTTTCACCTCATTTTACCTCATTTTCCCTTGTCCATTGCTATCCTAGACCCAATTGATCAATGAATATAGTTAAAATTACTTCTAGAATGATTTACATGACCGACTTGCTAAGTTTTGTGATTTTTGCCATTGTAAAGCATTTTGACCGGAACTAGCCTAGAATGCATACCCCGTAGCTAACCGGCGATCACAAGTACTGCCTTCACGTTTGAGTATATCTTTTGTAGCTTCTTGAGAAAAACCGCATATGGGCATGATCCACGTCATGTCTACATGGTTCGTTGCTCATCATGGAGTGAAGAAACGAATTCTGGGTACGTTATGGAACGGGGAACACATTTAGGAAGCAACACCTCTATTAGGACTCGTTCTACCCGTATGTCTTTTTCCTCTTCACGCAGCCATTTCAAGAGTCCTAACGTGATTCCGATAAGGAAAGACAGTTGTTCCTTAATTATTGCAAGTTTTGTTATGTGCATTTGCTTTATAAACACTTGGGAAACCGAGATTTTATGTTAGATTGATGTTGATTTTATGTTGATTTTATGAATTTTGCCACATTTCGAAGACGCAGTGTTATGTTCAAACTATTTCATCTTTATGGAGCGTACCGTGTTGTTTTGAAAGCGTGATTTAATTTGGAGTTGAATTCCGTCGGTGGTAGAGGGCCCTCGCCTTGCACGGATTTATTTTGCGTGGAATGATGTTAAGTCTTCTAGCCGCTTACATTTTGAATTTGAATTAATAGTTGTTTTAATTAGTTATCAGAGTTGTACTCATTCTAACTCTTCCACAAGAAGAAGCTCTTCCAAAAGGACTAGTAGAAATATGAAATTGGAAATGACTATAGTATTGTAGGATTAGGAGTTGAATTCATGAAGTGGTTTTTAATTAGCTATCGTAGTTATATTCATTCTAATCCTTCCACAAGAAGAAATTCTTCCAACAAATATGAATGAAAATGGCTATAGTACCGTAGGATTTAGTTGTACTTTGTTGTTCACTATCATGTGCTATTGACTTGTTCTAATCACTCTTCCACAAGAAGCTGAAACTCTCTTCCAAGAAATTCTTAAGAAGTTCAAGACATGACCGTGATAATGAATGATTTAGTCATGGTGTTTGCACTAAGTATCATCTCTGCTCTTGCTCTAAACGCTCGCCCAAGACATCATAACGATGAGTAGGATATGAATATGATTAATTTGGTTTTTCATTGCTTTTAAATTTTTGCTTGCATTTGCATTCAATTACACAGTCGAATTGTTCTAATACTCTTCCAAAAGAAGGAACCTCCTTCCAAAATATCACTAATGATGGACAAAATGATTAAATCTTCTGAAGAGAATAATATGATAGCATAGTTAGGATACTCCGGAGTTTAATTGCACTTAACTCATGTTCAAGCATTTAAAGGAGTTTGATGACTTGTAGTTCAAGATTGTTCTAGATTAGTGGCATCTTAAGTTCATTTTTAGATGAATCCTATCAGACTTGTACTTCCATTCAGATTGTCATCCACTCAACAATAGGGATTACTCGCTTGTTAAGATTAACAAGATAAATTTCATTATCTTACAAACATTCTCTTGTTCTAAAATCTACAAATGATCCATAACTCATATGAATGTAAGACAACATCACTATAAGGCCTGAAGTATCTCAGAATTTCCTTTATCATTTCATAAATAGAGTCCTTCCTCAAAAAGCCTACTTTGAAAAGAAATCCAATAATTTTTGAGTAAAGGTTTTCAGACATTCCACTGAATTGGCAGAACAGAGATAGGAATTGGTTTTTGGCATAAGATCTTAGGATGGTACTCAATAAGTCTGAATCTATTTCAAATCAATTAAGGACAAAATGTTGCATCATTGTAAGATTAGTTGTTTAACTATTTATTGGAGCATTTTTGCATATTGAGTATCTATATTTTCAAGTATTTGTGTTTTGAATCATTTACTTAAAAGTCATTATCAAGCATTGTTTTTATTTTGGTTTAGTTTGGATTTGATTTCGTTCAAGAGCCCAATTGCATTTTGTTTGTATTGTTATCCATCAATTAGCTTAACTCGTTTTTTTAAGCACCAAATCCTTTCCATTAGCTTTCTAGGCATTTTTTCCTCAAACATAAAACCTCCAAAAGACCAAACATCTTAAATCATCACAAAAGACCAAAACATCACAAAACACTTGAAAGAATGCATTAGAAACAAGAAACCTAGGTACATAAAGTACACTTTACCAACAAGCATAAATCCAAGTTGACAATTAAATGAGCTCGCTTAGAGATCGATTGAGACCAAACATTTTGTCAGTCACGGGGAAGTGAAAACTAGGTAACCCTTTGTTTCCTAGCATCCAAAAACAATTTTATGCGTAGGGAGAGAGATCTAAGTAAGATTTATGTTGTACAGAAAGTGAAGTTTGATTTGTACACCACTTGTTCATCAGATCTAGAGATAGTACACCTTCAACTCAAACCCATCTTCCAATCTTCCCTCGATCCCGGACTTCGAAGATCTAAGGTCAATCATTCCATGAGAAACCTTCCATTTCATCCACTGGGAATCGGCGGCAGAGGAAGATCAGCACTTATAGGGATACAAACCTTTCCACTTTTATATTATGGGATTCAACAAAAAGGTAATAGTTATATATATTTTTAATGAGGAGAACACAAGGCTTTTCAGTTTGGAGTGGGGGAGGGTAGAGGTAGAGGAGAAGGAGGTAGAGAGAAGGAGGGGGAGGCAATGGAGGAAGAGGGTGAATAGAAGCTCTTTTGGGCTCCTCATACTGATGGAAGAAACAATACAACCATGAAAAAACATTTCACCTTCTGTCAAACTTTGACTGAACTAAGATCCTGAAACTTTCTTATTCTAATTTGAAGTGTTGTGTAGGACTTATGACTACCTACAGATGCTCAAAAAACTGAAATTATTTCCTTCAACGAAGGGGAGCAGTATTGAAGTGGTTTATGAGTCTAACTGGTTTTATTTAGAAATATGGAAGATGCAGAAACAAGCATTTCTAGAGAGATACTTGGATTATTGCATGTGCCGGTTAATCATAAGGAAGAAGTGTTCAAGATGTTGCAAAGAAGATGAAAAACTTAGAAGATTTGTTGGAAAGATTTAATTACAACATCAAAAGGGAAAAAATGGAAAACCTAGATCAAGACACCTTAAAAGCTCTTTTGTTGAAAACAATTAGGGATGAATGGTTGGATATCCTTAACATGATGGGAAAAGGGGATATATCACAACTTACATTACTCAGAAATATCTGAGTTATGTATCAACCTTTCCCGCAGGGAAATCTAAAACTCACAAAGGTCCAAGAGATCCCGCTCTTGCAAGGGCAAGTAAATCTCGCTTCTCGGGACGTGTGAAGACTGTAAATAGGACACATGCTTGATGATTTTAAATCTGATATCTTAGGGAGTCTTAGTGAACAACAGAAGGACTCAAGAGGAAACAAGGAAAAGGTCAACTGATGCTTTGGCAATCTTTTGTCCCAAATGTAGAAAGAAAACATGCCCTAAGAGAGTGTCCTTTGGATGTAAAAGTTATAGAAACCTGTGTCATTTGTTCTGAGAAACATGAGACCAAGAATTGTCCTTCTCTTCCTGGTCTCAAGGCTATTTTTCAGGAAGAAACTCCTACAGCTTCCACAAAGTCTCTTAATTTTGTATCTAGAAGACCTTGGCAGGGACCTCAGACACAAGGATTCCATGATCAAATGTATAATCAACCTCCACCTTGGAATTGTTGGCAGCAACCTTGGCCCCAATTTCAAAATCAATCTCAATCTTGGGCACAAGGAACACAAAGTCCCTATGGAAGATACTCTCCATATTATCAGTATCCACCATCCTATCCACCATATCCACATTTTTATCCCCAAAATCCTCAACAAAATTTTCCTCAAAATCTTCAACAAAATCCTCAACAACATCATCAGAACCAACCACATCAAAATCAACCACTTCCATTACCATTCCCTCAAAAATCCAATCAATTGCCAGCTCAAACCATACCAAACCCCAATAATAAGAACCCTCAGAATACATACATGATAGAAGGCCAACAGTTTCCAACTTATTTAATCACTCCTCTAGACCTTAGTGATGTTCAACTTAAGTCTAGAAGGATACTTGAAAAGAGGAAACCTTTTGTGATCATACAAGAACAAGATAATTCTGAGGAAGACTCCCTACGGGTGAATAAAAGTCTTGAGGAAGACACATCCTTTCAAGACCCACACATTGAAAAACTAAAACAAAAAGATCCAATAAATCCAACTCCTGTATTAGAGCAACCATCCACATCTACTTCTATACCTCCCTTTCTGGAAAGATTACAAATTGATAGAGGTGTAGAGAAACGGATCATGGTGCCTAATTATGATTTCTTAGATGAATTGAGAAATGTTTGCATTAAAATTCCATTATTGCAAGCCATCAAGGAAATCCCAATTTTAGCCAAAACAATAAAGGAGTTGAGTATGAAGAAAACAAGAAAAATAATAAGAGAAACCAAGAAAATTCAACTGGTAGGACAAATATCAGACATTATGATGGGCAAGATTACTATTCCAAAGTACCTTGACCCAGGAAATCCAGTTGTCAAAATTCACATCAACGGAATTGAAATTCAAAACACACTCATTGACTTAGGAGCAACAATAAATATCATGAGTAGACAAATCATGGACAAACTGAAACTTCCTAATCTTCTCTTTACACCCACACTATTACAATTAGCAGATAGATCTATGATCAGACCAGATGGGGTAATAGAAGACATTCCAGTGTCCCTAGATTCTTGGGAATACCCTGTGGATTTCATGATCCTAACTCTTAAGAATAATCTAGGAGGCCATCCTGTTATACTAGGAAGACCTTGGTTGGCTACAGCTGATGCTTTTATTAATTGTAGGTCCGGCGATATGTATATTTCTGATGGTAGTTCAACAAATAAATTCACTTTATATCCTCCAGCTAGGACAATTACAGATCTAGATGACACTCAATGGATAGAGGATGAAGAAAATTTACAACCACTCTTCACAATTTCAGAAATTAGTGAAGATAATCAAATTCTGAATACTCTAGAAAACTTTGAATCCTCTCCAGAACACAAATATGAATCATTTCAAGAGGGATCCAATATTGAGTTTTTGTCATCTAGGCAGATGTCTCTTCATTCTATGGACAAATTTGGCAGCTCTACAAGTGAAATTTTTCCAGGCAAAACTTTGAATATAAACAAAAACTTAGAAAAATCTCAACAAGAAGAGTTAGTCAAAGTATTACAGAGACATTCTTCTGCATATGCATGGGAATACACTGACATGAAAGGGATAAGTCCCAAGACTTGTACTCATCACATCTATATAGAGGCAAATTGCAAACCAATCAGACAGCCTCAAAGACGAATGAATCCAAATCTTAGGGAAATTGTCAAGGAAGAATTACAAAAATTATTAAATGTTAATTTCATCTATCCTATTTCAGATAGTCAGTGGGTTTCTCCTTTGGTAATTGTGCCAAAGAAAAACGGAAAATGGAGGGTGTGTGTTGACTACCGAGAACTGAATAAAGCTACTCTTAAAGACCATTTTCCCTTACCTTTCATAGATCAAGTATTAGATACATTAGCTGGCAAAAAGTAATTTTCATTCCTAGATGGGTTTAGTGGTTACAATCAAATCCAAGTAGCACTTGAAGACCAAGAGAAAACCACATTTACTTGTCCTTGGGGTACCTATGCCTACCGAGTATTGCCATTTGGATTATGCAATGCACCTGCAACATTCCAAAGGGCAGTATTAGGAATTTTTTCGGATCTAATACATGACTGTGTAGAGGTGTACATGGATGATTTCACGGTTTATGGGGACACATTTGAAGAGGCTTTAGAAAACTTGGAAAAAGTCTTAAAAAGATGTCAAGAAGCAAACCTTTCACTTAGTCATGAAAAATGTTTTATGATGTTCACTGAAGGTATTGTTTTAGGGCACCACATTTCGGGGGATGGGATTAGAGTTGATGAGGCGAAAGTTGAAGTCATTTCTAACCTATCCATTCCAAGTTGTCAAAGAGATGTTAGAAGTTTTCTAGGATTTACAGGGTATTATCGGAGATTTATAGAAAACTTCACCAAAATAGCATCTCCTCTCTTTAAATTACTCACCAAAGATTGTGAATTTAAGTGGACTTCTGATTGCCAGTTAGCTTTTGAAAACCTGAAAACCAAAATTTCTGAAGCACCTATATTAAGGGGACCTAACTGGAAGTTACCTTTTCATATCTCGACAGATGCTTCCGATACAGCTCTAGGAGCAGTATTGGGACAAAAAGATTTGATTCCCTATGCCATCTATTATATCAGTAAAAATTTGACTCCTGCAGAGTTAAACTATACTGTAACTGAAAAAGAGTTTTTAGTTGTTGTTCATGCCATAAACAAATTTAGACACTATATAACGGGCTATGAAACTTTTGTTCACACTGATCATTCTGCAATTAGATACTTAATGAATAAATCAATCACTAATGGCAGAGTTATAAGATGGTTGTTACTATTGCAAGAATTCAACATTACTATTCTAGATAGGCCTGGAAAACAAAACACTGTGGCTGATTTCCTGTCTAGAATTCAAAATATCAAAGATGACACTTCGGTTGAAGATCAATTTCCTGATGAATATCTTTTTGCAATCTCTACTCAAACTCCATGGTTTGCTGATATTGCCAATTATTTAGTTTCAGGAAAATTTCCTTCAATTATGAATGCGAGGGATAAAAGAAAAATCATTAATGATAGTGCAAGATATTCATGGGTCGCTAATGAGTTGTACAAGACAGGTTCAGATTTGATCATTAGAAGGTGTGTTCGTGAAGATGAGATGCCTGAAATTCTCAAGGCATGTCATGATGAACCTTGTGGCGGACACTTTGCGGATAAAAGGACAGCCTATAAGATCCTTAATTTAGGATATTATTGGCCATCTTTGTTTAAAGATGCAAGGGAGTATGTCAAAAGGTGTGACAGTTGCCAAAGGGTAGGGAAACCTTCTCCTTCAGGTGAGATGCCATTACAACCTCGGGTACACATTGAACCTTTTGAAAAATGGGCCTTGGATTTTGTAGGACCTATAAGTCCTCCATCAAGACAAAAGAAATACATATTAGTTTGCACTGATTATGTTACTAAGTGGGTAGAAGCTAAACCATTACTTGTTGCTAATGAATCATATGTAGTTACTTTTCTTTTTGAGGATATTTTTACTCGTTTTGGTGTCCCAAGGGAAATTGTTACAGATCAAGGAGCTCAATTTACATCAAGGCTAGTGGAGCAAATGATGGAGAAGTACAAAATTAGACATAGAAAAACAACTCCTTATCATCCACAAGAAAATGGTCAAGTGGAATCTACTAATAAAGTCATTGAAGGAATCCTAACAAAGACTGTTCATCTACATAGAAGAGATTGGGTAGATAGGCTTCCTGAAGCCTTGTGGGCCTATAGAACTACATGAGAAACACAACAGGCCATACTCCTTATGAGCTTGTTTATGGAAAGCAAGTTTTGTTTCCCATAGAGTTCCAAATTCAAACCTTCAAGATGGCAGTTCAGCTAGGACTTGATCTAACGGAGGCACAAAAGCATAGACTGGAGCAAATTAATGAATTGGATGAGATCAGACAAGATGCAGTTCAGAAAACAAGTCTAGTCCAACAGCAAAGGGCTAAATGGCATGACAAGTACATCAAGGAGAAGAAATTCAAAGAGGGTGACTGGGCTCTCTTGTTTGATTCAAAATTCAAGGATTTTCAAGGGAAATTTCAGACACATTGGCTCGGGCCATATGAAATTGTTTGAATTTTTGATAATGGGGTAGTAAAAATCAGAACTATAGATGAAGAAGAGGTCACTTTTCTTGTGAATGGTCATAGACTGAGGCTATACCACAAGCCACTCTCAAGAGAATATTTTGTCAAGAAGTTCCAAGAAAGCAATGATGTGAAGTTAATGAAGAAGAGTCTCTCTTCTTCATCAACTTGATTAAATTTTCTGAAGCATTTCTCTTTTGAAAAAAAAAAAAAAAAATTAATAATAATAAAGGTATAAACATGAAAACCAATCATTGATTGGCATGTTTATACAGAAAAGATAGGGTGAAAATCAGAGTCTCTCTGACACTCTAACTTTTCCCATTTTTGTTTTTTACAAGCAGCTGTTACAAAAAAAAAATCATAAGTTCAGATCCATAGTGCTTATGATTCATCTCATTTCATTTCACTCCATTCACTTATTCATCCATACTCCATTTCATTCATTCATGTCATACTCCATTCCACACTTCATTCATCTCATTCCATACTCCATCCATCTCATTTTCATGTCAAAATACAAAATTTGATGTCTTGCTGTAAGTGAATAAAACATGTCATGAATTGCAGTGCAGTTCTTATGTTCTTTCACTCCATTTCATGAACTGAATCCATTCCATTTCATCATCCACTTCATACATATCATAATCCATCATCCATATTCATTCATACCATATAACATTTCACCCATATTCCAAAAAAAACACTCCATTTTCATGATTAAAATGCTCTACAGGAACATTCTGCAGCTCAGCAGACATTCTGCAGCTGATCAGCCTTTCTGCAGCCAGACAGTCTTTCCGTAGCTACAAACCCTGAAGGCATCAACCAGCAGACATTAGAATTGCAACAAAGTGACCCAGTGTATCCTTAAATCAAAAGCATCAAAGAAAGATTATGAAGACTCCTCCAAAGGTGAACAAGAAGACAAAGGCTACAAAAATCAAATGAAAGGCAGAGGTAACAAGTTTAAATTATAATGGCATTTCATAAAAGTTTAGCATAGTTTTAGTTATGGATTGTTCGAAAAGGTTGTTTTAATTATTTTTATTGATCAAAACCAATAAACCCTCCACAGACTTTGGATTAAAATCTTCCATTTCAAATTTCGTGCCCGAAATCATTTAAGCGGTTAAAATGGTCGATGTATTTGAATTCTTCACGTCTCTTAACCAAATCATTCAATGATGATTCCCTCTGCCGTCGTAAAAATCTTCGCCGTCTCTTCAATCATTAATTCATTCCCTCCACCTCACTCCACTACTCCATTCCGTGACCACTGCCATCACTCCATTCTGTAGCCGGCATTTCATTCCGTAGACAAAGATATTCTTATCACCCAGAGCAGAGCCAAATGATATCAGTTTGAATAGCATTGAGCATTGCAAACGCAGAGCAGAGCAGAAGGGTAAATTTGGAAGCATAGCAGCGTGAGAATTTGGAGCCATTTGATTCCGTGGGTAGACAAAGTATCACTGTGGGCAGAGATTGAGCATTTTCACTATAAACATAGAAGTGTAGTAGTGTGGAGTTTGAAGTCTTTTGTCACTAGAAGACAGAGGTGTTGCAGTGTTGAATTTGAAGCCATTTGCCACTGTCTATCAGAGACATATCAGCTCGAAATTTGAAACTGCTTTCATTATCAAACAGAGGCATATCAGTCCAAAGTTCAATTGTCAACAGAGGCATATCAGTCCGAAGTTTTGAAGACATTTGTCATTATCAATCAGAGGTATGTCATTCTGAAGTTTGAAGCTATTTCCATTCAGAACTCAAAGCCATTTCAATCCGGAAGTGAAAGTCATTGTTTTTGTGGGTAGAAGAGTGTTAATTTGAATGTTGAGGAAACAATCATGGGTTTAATTGTAAGAACTGAACCAGTGGGTTCAAAATATTTAGAAGGCTACCCTCAATGCAAAGAAATGTTACAACAAATAGGATGGCTTCAATTTTTGGAGAAATTTAATGGCTTCCACAAGGAAGTCACTAAAACATTTGCAAGATCATTTCAAGGAACCGAAGTTGAGGTGGGAGATGTAAAATTTACTGTCACTGAAGTTTTCATTGCAGAGGCTATAGGGTTGCTCAGAACTGGAGAGAGATGGTTCAAAAATAGAGAATTCCACAATGACTCTTGGAAACAAATTTTAAAATCACCAGGTATGGATGTTACTGTATTCAAGAAAGGAATTCCCAGTTCTGCATTGAAAAACAAATGGAGAAACATACTACTCCTGTTGGGAAAAATACTGAGAGGGGGGGGGGGTGAATCAGTATTTACTGCATAATCAAATCTTTTTACTTTTTCATTCCTTAAAACCCATACGCTACTTTACTTCAGTGAACTAGCGTATATACGCGGATCCCCTTTATGAAACTAGCGTATACACAGAGATTTAGATATGTCATTAAATCTTCACTTAAACCATTCCATCATTTATTCTTGAGATATTCAATAAGCAGTAAACAGGTGCAGTAAGAACAGAATAAACCATCACACAAAGCATCACACATGAACACCAGGATTTTTAGGTGGAAACCCAAATCGGGAGAAAACCACCGCTGCAGTTGCTCAGCCTTCAATATTTATTATAGAGAAAACATCTTACAACATATGTGCTGGCGCAGACTTGACCAGCACGCAGGCACCCACCTGCGCTCGTTTACCAGCCTCTCCTGGAAGGGAGCTCCAACCCCCTGACTCATTTACCATCCTCTCCTGGAAGGGAGCTATGACCCCCCGATCTCGTTTACCAGCCTCTCCTGGAAGGGAGCTACGACCCCCGATCTCGTTTACCAGCCTCACCTGGAAGGGAGCTACAACCCCCTGACTGAAGGCTACAACCCTCAGCACCACCTTGGACCACGTTTCATCAATTTTCACACTGGATCCAACCACTTCAATAGAACACAACTTGCAGGCCACAATTCATCATATTTCCAGACGGAACCCTTTCCATACTTTTAAGCACAAACATACATCATCAACAGATACATATCAATACAGATCAGACAGCAGAACAGATCAGATATTTCATACCCCTTGCTTCAGCAAACCCTAGTTTGCATACGCGCTTTTACTTCACTGATGTCGCGTATATACGCGCTTCCGTCCACACAAACTAGCGTATACCTCAGTGTATAATTTATTGCGCATACGCGCTTTCTCTTCGCTGAAGCCGCGTATATACGCGCTTCCTCCGCGGCGAAGTAGCGTATAGATCTTCAATCATTACAGAGCAGCATACTTCATCAGATCAGATATTCAGTTCAGATCTACCCTTTTGCTTCAGACAGATGTTCGCCTAGATGCTCGCCTCATCACAGATCTAAGTCTTCCATAATTAGATCTAACAAATACAAGAGCAATTCAGATCTAGATCCCCTTCTTCATCATTGGTGCATCATACAATCAGATTTATCATTCAAGTGTAACCGTTTCCATTCAGATATACTTCAGAGAGAAGTATTTATTCAAGCTCAGACATCTTGCACCCACATCAATATTTTGCACAATGAATTTCTTCTCCTTATATAGGTTTATCCTTTTTCAATACCATGAGCCCCTTTTTCAATACCATGGGCCAAAGCAATACCATGAGCCCAAAACTACCTGGACGGGGTCAATTAGGCGGATCATTACCCAATACAATGGGTCAATACCATGGTGGTTACCCTTTGTTTTGCACTTTTTGAGCGCTTTAGCCCATACGCTACTTGGCACGTTCCTTTCCGCGTGCATACGCGACTTCCCCTAGGCCAATCCGCGTATACCAAGAAACATACTCTTTTTCATCATACTTTGAGTACATTCTGAAATCCTTTCTTCATAGCCTTCTGTACACACTGTAGAAACATCATATTTTCTTCATCAGGAACACATTCTCTTAAGCACAACTTCATCAAGTAAGTTTTCATTATCTTCATCAAGTGGGTTGCCTTTCAAGGACAACACTTAGCATCATATTGTCAACAAACATCATATCACATCATATTTACATCATTGATCAAGTCCATCAAGTCAAGCATAACTTCATCAGGTGGATTGCCATCAAGGACAACACATGTCAACAATCGCATGTCTTCTTCTTCATTCAGTGGGTTGCCATCAAGGACAACACTCTGCATCATATTTCCAACAATCTCCCCCTTTGGACTTGATGGCAACCACGATGGTGTTTGGTTACCACAGCAGATAGATATCATGTCACTCTCCCAAATATGTCACATTATTATCTTCTCTTTATTCAAACACCATGTCACTCTCCCCCTTTGACATCAAGGGCAAAGGGCGGATCAAAAACCAACACTCTCCCCCTTCTGTGGAAGAAACATTCTGCAAATCTGATATGTGCTGAAGTGGCCGAACTCCCCCTGAGTTAATGCTGAATCTTCAAACATATTTTCAATGAAGTACATGACTCTATGAACTTCCTATCACCAAAGACTCATACTTACATCAAATGTCCAACCAAGTGGATTTACATATGAGACTCAACTACCCAACCAAGTGGGTTTACAAATTTGACTCAGCTACCCAACCAAGTGGGTTTACAAAAATTGACTCAGCTACCCAACCAAGTGGGTTTACAAAAATGACAAGTCCTTACATGACTGAATATTACAATTTTTACATCATGGGTCTCAACAAGACCTTTTCACCAAAATATAAATATGACCATTTATGACCAACACCAGAAAGTCCTCAATAAAGAGAACATATTTCAGAACCATAATAATGCCAACACTGCATTATACCCAGCAAAGCTAATGCTCCCCCTGAATCAGTGCATCCATGCATCCTTTTCATATGACTAAGGCTACCCCTTAGTTTGTGCATCCTGAACATTTTCACCAACAAATCATCAAGGCATCTTCATCAAAACATTAGAAACAGAATTATGAGAGCTGGAACACCACCAGAGATACCAAACAGTATCAGAGATACCAGACAGCACTGCAGCTGTGCTGAAGAATGCTGAACTATCCAAAAAAATTGTCAGCAACCAACCATATGCGGGTTTATGTGCAGGAACTCGCGTACATACGCGACTGTGTTTCAGGAAAGCCGCGTATCCCAAGCCATCTTCTAAAATTTATGCAGATCTGATTCTCTATGAGGAAAAGACAATGTTCAGCTTCTTTCTGAGATATTTGACTGCTTCCCTGGACTACAGATATAACAGAATAGTGTAGTTGTGTCTTCAAGCGTCATCCAATGGTTGTAGCATAAGCCCATTAGTAATCAAGCCTTCAGATCCTTTGCAGCATCAATACATTCCTTCCAAAAGATTATCATACCAGAACAACATCTTCAGATATGTGTCAGGCAATCATCCATGTGGTCCAAAATCACCATGATCTTCAAGATGTAACATGAATTAACATATGTAGGAAAAAGATCTCAACCATAGCAACCAAACTCTATATGATCTGAAACAAACAATATCCAACTCATCCACACAAAGATACTTATCAGCAACCAGGGCTCAAAATCTCATCATAATAATCCATGTACTAAATCATCATCATTTGAGCATGAGTATCACCAAGACCAAAGAATAAGCAGTCATATTTCCAACAATGCAATCATTAGAATTCAACCTGCTACTCCCCCTAAACCAGTGCTTCTTCCTTAACTTGTGCAATCTGAGACACCTTCAACATCAAGTCATTAACAACAATCTCTGCATGATCTGTCCTCATCTCTGAACTATAAGACTTTCATCTCAACAATGAATGCTCTTCATCATAAAGCAACCAGGCTTCATCCATAATCTTCAACACAAGAACCCATGCATCATTTCATTATCATGAGTATAACTAGAATGATGCTAACAGTGCAATCATCAGCAGTCAGACTGATGCTCCCCCTGGACCTGTGCTTCAGATCTTCAGCTATCAGATAAATTTTCTTATCATCAATGCATACGCGACTGCGTCTTCTGGAACTCGCGTGTATACGCGACTTTAGTTAATGGAACCTGCGTATGGAAATTGAAGCATAGAAAATTTCCATCTTCCTTCATTTCCTCCTGAGCTTGTACCTCCTGTACCTGTCCTTTCCACATCAGATGCGCTGTCAGAAGTAAACATAACCAGTATAATCAAATCAACCATGAGAGTCATCATGCATTGCTCCCCCTGTGATGATACATTACTAAATCTCATAATGTATCCCACATCATTCCTGCAGTCAATAAGAAAAGTCAGCTTCAGAAGAGGATGACTGCAGTAGGGTCATAATTCCCTACGTTTCTGATCGGTCCTTCATCTTTAATTGAGTGTTTTCTTCAAGAAAATCATTGTCTTCTAGAGCATCCACAAAAACATCCTTTTCTTCTCTAGATTGTTTCTTATTCCATCCCTCCATCTTCTTCCAGAGTTGTTTTCTATTTGTGTGCTGAAATTTCTCATATCTGTTCGACCTGCATTCCTTTCTTATATGTCCATACTTGTTACAAGAATAACATCTCATGTGTCCAAAAAAATAAGCATAAGAATCATAATGAGTATTTCTATTCTTCCTCCTTTTACAATCAGTTGCTTTGTGTCCATACTTGTTACATGAAAAACAATATCCCTTGAAGAAACCAGAGTACCTTTCTGTGTAGGAACTGTTTGTTTGAGGCTGAAATGATCTGCTCCTGCAATTTGCTGCAACATGTCCATAATTATGACATTTAAAACATTCAACGTTCTTGAATGAATTCATTTGAGAATTCATGATTGTTGGTTGAGCTTTTGTCTCTTTCAATACTTCAGGTTTTGCATTGACATCCTCTGAATTTTTGGCACTTCCTTGTGAGCTAGATTCTCCTTTAACAGTTTCATGGAAACCAAGACCATGTTTGATAGCAGGAGACCTTTGATTACTTAGAATATTGTCCAAAATGTTAGTACTATCATGAAACCTCAAAAGTTTAACCTTTTCTTCTAATTTACCTTTGAGAATATTTACCTCAACCTCCAAGGCTTGACATTGCTTTGTCATGCTTTCTTCTTTTCTTCTTCCATCTTCAACTTGATCCTTCAGATTTAGAATCTATTCTTTCAACCAATATTCATTTCCTTCACATGTTTGTTGCAGCTCTTCATTCTTCTTATTTGATTTTTCCAGATCTTCTTTGAGAGAGATGATTTCTGCTTCAAGGCCTTCCTTTTCAAATGATTGTAGAGGTTCCTTATTTTTCTTACTTGATGCTTCTAAATCTTTCTGAAGACAAATGATTGCAGCTTCAAGTCCTTCATTCTTCTTGCTTGATTTTTCAAGATCTGCTTCTAGATCTTTAATTCGATTGGATGCATAAGTATGAAACCTTTGATACTTGTCCACCTGTCCATTCAGCATTTCTATTTGATCTTTCATTTGTGAGATCATCTCTTTATAGATAGTTTCTTGCTTATTGTATGAACTTTGTTGTTCTTCTTCTTTAATCTTGAGAGCTTCTTCTAGATCCACAACTTTACTTTCACTATCTTTACTATTGTTTGCACAAAGAAGAGTATTACAAGTGGCCTTCTCCTTTTTCTTCTTTGCCATGAGTGCTTGTAGATCTTCGTCAGAATCTGTTTCATCTTCTTCAATTTTTGCTATACATGATTTATGAGGTATCTTCTTTCCTCGAGTAACCTTCTTCTTTTGCTTTTTAGCCATGAGCACTTTCAGATCTTGGTCAGAATCTTCTTCATCTTCACTGGACACTTCATCATCATCTTCTTTTGCATAATAACTCTTTCTCTTCTCAAATTGTTTCCCTTTACCATGTTTTTCTCTATAAGGACATTTAGCAGCATAGTGACCAACTTTTCCACACTCAAAACATTTGAAGGGAAGCTTACCTTTGAATCTTCCGGTACCTAGTTGGAGCTTTCTCACGAAATTCGCTTCTTCTTCATCGGATATATAGCTGGATTCTTTGACAACTTCCTTTTCCTTTCCTTTTGTAGATGCCATAAAAGCAGCTTCTCTTACTTGAGAAGGACCTCCTTGTCTCATTTCAAAAGCAGTCAGAGTACCATGTAATTGAACAATAGTAAGCGATTGCAGATCTTGCCTTTCTTCAATAGCTGAAACTTTAGAGTCAAATTTTGAAGTCAAAGATCTTAAGACCTTTTCTACCAGAGTAGTATCGGCCATGGTTTCACCCAAATTTCTCATCCGATTTACAATATCATCTAGACGAAGAAAGAAACTGGCAACACTTTCATCACTATGCATCTTCAAATTTTCATATTCAATTCTAAGAGATTGGAGTTTTGCACTTTTTACCTTTGTGTCTCCTTCATAGCTTAGAATGATTTTGTCCCATATATCTTTTGCTGAATGTAGCTGCATTACTTTAGCAAATTCTAATTCAGACATGCTTCCCAATAAGACATTCACTGCTTTGGCATTGATTTCATACTTCTTTCTTTCAGCTGCATCAGTAGGAATATTTGCCGGGTATTGATAACCTTCTTGCACGATTGCCCATACATCTGCACCAAGACTTTGCAGATATGCTTTTATTCGTACCTTCCAGAAAATCAGATTGCTTCCATTGAAAAGAGGTGGCTTTATAGACATCACTCCTTCTTGACTTCCCATTGCGGCGGATCTCCTTCAAGCGATCAAGCTTCTGCAGAAGGACCACGCTCTGATACCAATTGTTGGGAAAAATACTGAGAGGGGGGGGTGAATCAGTATTTACTGCATAATCAAATCTTTTTACTTTTTCATTCCTTAAAACCCATACGCTACTTTCCTTCAGTAAACTAGCGTATATACGCAGATCCCCTTTATGAAACTAGCGTATACACAGAGATCTAGATATGTCATTGAATCTTCACTTAAACCATTCCATCATTTATTCATCAGATATTCAATAAGCAGTAAACATGTGCAGTAAGAACAGAATAAACCATCACATTGAATCGGCATATCAAAAATGAAAATGAAACACTCAAAGAGCAAGGCAAACTGGACAAGATTATCCATGACAATGTTGGGAAAAAATACTGCGAGGGGGGGGGGGTGAATCAGTATTTACTGCATAATCAAATCTTTTACTTTTTCATTCCTTAAAAACCCATACGCTACTTTCCTTCAGTAAACTAGCGTATATACGCGGATCCCCTTTATGAAACTAGCGTATACACAGAGATCTAGATCTGTCATTAAATCTTCACTTATATTATTCCATCATTCATTCATCAGATGTTCAATAAACAGTAAATATGTGCAGTAAGAACAGAATAAACCATCACACAAAGCATCACACATGAACACCGGGATTTTTAGGTGGAAACCCAAATCGGGAGAAAACCACCGCTGCAGTTGCTCAGCCTTCAATATTTTATTATAGAGAAAACATCTTACAACATATGCGCTGGCGCAGACTTGACCAGCACGCAGGCACCCACCTGCGCTCGTTTACCAGCCTCTCCTGGAAGGGAGCTCCAACCCCCTGACTCGTTTACCA
This sequence comes from Pinus albicaulis, assembly GCA_034641835.2. Lineage (NCBI taxonomy): Eukaryota > Viridiplantae > Streptophyta > Pinopsida > Pinales > Pinaceae > Pinus > Pinus albicaulis. Next base: position 1,999,669,771 of record CM076575.1, on the reverse strand, counting down.
GCCTCACCTGGAAGGGAGCTACGACCCCCCGATCTCGTTTACCAGCCTCACCTGGAAGGGAGCTACGACCCCCTGACCGAAGGCTACAACCCTCAGCACCTCTATGGACCACGTTTCATCAATTTTCACACTGGATCCAACAACTTCAATAGAACACAACTTGCAGGCCACATTTCATCATATTTTCAGACTGGACCCTTTCCATACTTTTAAACACAGAACATACATCATCAACATATCAACACGAATCGGTCATGGCTTTCTGTGAAACGATCCAGATATTTCATACCCCTTGCTTCGACAAACCCTGGTTGCATGCGCCCTTTACTTCCGCGATATATATCGCGTATATACGGCATGTATACACACAAACCGACGTATACTTGATGCAAATTTCATTGCGCATCTGCAACTTCATTTCATGATTAGCGCGTGTATACGCGCTTTCAATGTAGTAGAGTATAAATCTTCCGTAATGCTGTTTGCATATACATCGTCTCGATTGGAATCACCCTTTTGTGACAGATGTTCGCCTAGATGCTCGCCTCATCACAGATCTAAGTCTTCCATAATCAGATCTAGCAAATATAAGAGCAATTCAGATCTAGATCCCCTTCTTCATAATTGGTGCTTCATACATTCAGATTTATCATTCAAGTGTAACCCTTTCCATTCAGATATACTTCAGAGAGAAGTATTCATTCAAGCTCAGACATCTTGCACCCACACATCTGATATGCACAATGAATTTCTTCTCCTTTATATAGGATTATCCTTTTTCAATACCATGAGCCCCCTTTTCAATACCATGGGCCAAAGCAATACCATGAGCCCAAAACTACCTGGACGAGGTCAATTAGGTGGATCATTACCCAATACAATGGGTCAATACCATGGTGGTTACCCTTGGTTTTGCACTTTTTGAGCGCTTTAGCCCATACGCGACTTGGCACGTTCTTTTCCGCGTGCATACGCGACTTCCCCTAGGCCAATCCGCGTATACCAAGAAACATACTCTTTTTCATCATACTTTGAGTACATTCTGAAATCCTTTCTTCATAGCCTTCTGTACACACTGTAGAGACATCATATTTTCTTCATCAGGAACATATTCTCTCAAGCACAACTTCATCAAGTAAGTTGTCATCATCTTCATCAAGTGGGTTGCCTTTCAAGGACAACACTCAGCATCATGTAGTCAACAAACATCAGATTTACATCATTTACTAAGTCCATCAAGTCAAGAATAACTTCATCAGATGGTTTGCCATCAAGGACAACACATGTCATCAGTCGCATGTCTTCATCTTCATTCTGAGGGTTGCCATCAAGGACAACATCCTGCATCATATTTCCAACAATCTCCCCCTTTGGACTTGATGGCAACCATGATGGTGTTTGGTTACCACAACAGATAGGTACCATGTCACTCTCTCAAATATGTCACTCAAATATTTGACATCATTATCTTCTCTTCATTCAAACACCATGTCACTCTCCCCCTTTGACATCAAGGGCAAAGGGCGGATCAAAAACCAACACTCTCCCCTTTTCTCCTCAAGTGGAAGAAACATTCTGCAGATCTGATATGTGCTGAAGTGGCCAAACTCCCCCTAAGTTCATGCTGAATCTTCAAACATATTTGTCAATGAAGTACATGACTCTATGAAATTCCTATCACCAAAGACTCATGTATCCAAATATCCAACCAGTGTGCAACAAATTCCAAGGCTATTGCAACCAAGTGGGTTTACACAAATTGACTCAACTACCCAACCAAGTGGGTTTACAAATTTGAACAAGTCCTTACATGGTAAGATATTACAATTTTACAACATCAGGTCTCAACAATCACAAGACCCTTTTCATCAAATAATGCAAATATGAATTTTTCATTAATACCAAAAAGACACTCAGAGAAGATCATATATCGGAGACAACACCATAATGCCGGCCAATGCATTATACTCATCAAAACTAATGCTCCCCCTGAATCTGTGCAACCAAGCAATCTTTCCAAAAGACTAAGGCTCCCCCTTAGTTTGTGCATCCTGAAAACTTCCACCAACAAATCATCAAGGCATCTTCATCAAAACATTTAGAAACAGAATTATGAGAACTGGAACACCACCAGAGATACCAAACAGCACTGCAGCTGTGCTGAAGAGAGCTGACTCCAAGAAAAAATTGTCAGCAATCAGACATACGCGGTTTTCTGTGCAGGAACTCGCGTATATACGCGACTATATGTTAGGAAACCTGCGTATCCAATTCAATCTTCTTCATTTAAGTAAATTTGTTCTTCTGACAGACAGAGACAACTCCAGCTTCAGTTTGTGAAATTTAAATTCTTCCCTGGAACATGTGAGGGCAGACAGATAGGACAATGTAGTTGTGTCTTCAAGCGTCATCCAATGGTTGTAGCATAAGCCCATTAGTAACCAAGCCTTCAGATCCTTTGCAGCATCAATACATTCTTTCCAAAAGAGATTATCATACCAGAATAGCATCTTCAGATATGTGTCAAGCAATCATCCATGTGGTCCAAAATCACCATGATCTTCAAGATGTAACATGAAGTAACATATGTAGGCAAAAGATCTCAACCATAGCAGCCAAACTCTACATGTTCTGAAACAAATGATATCCAACTCATCCACACAAAGATACTTATCAGCAACCAGGGCTCAAAATCTCATCATAATAATCCATGTACCAAATCATCATCATTTGATCATGAGTATCACCAAGACCAAAGAATAAGCAATCATATTTCCAATAATGCAACCATTAGAATTCAACCTGCTACTCCCCCTAAACCAGTGCTTCTTCCTTAACTTGTGCAATCTGAGACACCTTCAACAGCAAGTCATCAACAACAATCTCTGCATGATCTGTCCTCATCTCTGAACTATAAGACTTTCATCTCAACAATGAATGCTCTTCATCATAAAGCAACCAGGCTTCATCCATAATATTCAACACAAGAACCCATGCATCATTTCATTATCATGGGTATAACTAGAATGATGCTAACAGTGCAATCATCAGCAGTCAGACTGATGCTCCCCCTGGACCTCTGCTTCAGATCTTCAGCTATCAGATAAATTTTCTTATCATCAATGCATACGCGACTGCGTCTTCTGGAACTCGCGTGTATACGCGACTTTAGTTAATGGAACATGCGTATGGAAAGTGAAGCATAGAAAATTTCCATCTTCCTTCATTTCCTTCTGAGCTTGTACCTCCTGTACCTGTCCTTTCCACATCAGATGCGCTGTATCAGAAATGCTTATAACTGAGTAATCTAAATCAACCATGAGAGTCATCATGCATTGCTCCCCGCTGACGACGATACATTACTAAATCTCATAATATATCCCACATCATTCTGTGATCGATAAGAAAAGTCGGCTTGATGGATGGCATTGCAATAAGTCTGAAATTCCCTACGTTTCTGATCGGTCCTTGAATTGAGTGTTTTCTTCAAGAAAATCATTGTCTTCTAGAGCATCCACAAAAGTATCCTTTTCTTCTCTAGATTGATTCTTATTCCATCCCTCTATATTTTTCCAGACTTTTCTATTTGTGTGCTGGAAGTTATCCAATTTCTCATATCTGTTCAGCCTGCATTCCTTTTCTACATGTCCATACTTGTTACAAGAATAACATCTCATGTGTCCAGAAAAGTAAGCATAAGAATCATGAGTATTTCTAATCTTCCTCCTTTTACAATCAGCTGCTTTATGTCCATACTTGTTACATGAGAAACAATATCCCCTGAAGAAACCAGAGTACCTTTCTATGTAGGATTTGTTTGTTTGTGGCTGAAATGATCTGCTCCTGCAATTTGCTGCAACATGCCCATAATTATGACATTTAAAACATTCAACGTTCTTGAATGAATTCTTTTGAGAATTCATGATAGTTGGTTGATCTTTTGTCTCTTTCAACACTTCTGGTTTTGCATTGACATCCTCTGAATTTTTGGCACTTTGTGAGCTAGATTCTCCTTTAACAGATTCATGGAAACCGAGACCATGTTTGATACCAGGAGACCTTTGATTACTCAGAATATTGTCCAAAATATTAGTACTATCATGAAACCTCAAAAGTTTAACCTTTTCTTCTAATTTACCTTTGAGAATGTTTACCTCAACCTCCAAGGCTTGACATTGCTTTGTCATGTTTTCTTCTTTTCTTCTTCCATCTTCAACTTGGTCCTTCAGATTTAGGATCTCTTCTTTCAGCCAATTTTCATTTTCTTCACATGTTTGTTCCAGCTCTTCATACTTCTTATTTGATTTTTCCAGATCTTCTTTGAGAGAGATGATTTTTGCTTCAAGGCCTTCCTTTTCAAATGATTGTAGAGGTTCCTTATTTTTCTTACTTGATGCTTCTAAATCTTCCTGAAGACAAATGATTGCAGCTTCAATTCCTTCATTTTTCTTGCTTGATTTTTCAAGATCTGCTTCTAGATCTTTAATTCGATTGGATGCATAAGTATGAAACCTTTGATACTTGTCCACCTGTTCATTCAACATTTCTATTTGATCTTTCATTTGTGAGATCATCTCTTTGTAGATAGTTTCTTGATTATTATATGAACTGTGCAGATCTTCAACTTTAATCTTGAGAGCTTCTTCTAGATCCACAACTTTACTTTCACTATTTTTACTATTGTTTGCACAAAGAAGAGTATTACACGTGGCCTTCTCCTTTTTATTCTTTGCCATGAGTGCTTGTAGATCTTCGTCGGAATCTGTTTCATCTTCTTCAATTTTTGCTATACATGATTTCTGAGGTATCTCCTTTCCTTGAGTAACCTTCTTCTTTTGCTTCTTAGCCATGAGCACTTTCAGATCTTGGTCGGAATCTTCTTCATCTTCACTGGACACTTCATCATCATCTTCTTTTGCATAATAACTCTTTCTCTTTTCAAATTGTTTCCCTTTACCATGCTTTTCTTTATAAGGACATTTAGCAGCATAATGACCAACTTTTCCACACTCAAAACATTTGAAGGGAAGTTTAACTTTGAATCTTCCAGTGCCTAGTTGGAGCTTTCTCACGAAATTCGCTTCTTCTTCATCGGATATATAGCTGGATTCTTTGACAACTTCCTTTTCCTTTCCTTTTGTAGATGCCTTAAAAGCAACTTCTCTTACTTGAGAAGGACCTCCTTGTCTCATTTCAAAAGCAGTCAGAGTACCATGTAATTGAACAATAGTAAGCGATTGCAGATCTTGCCTTTCTTCAATAGCTGAAACTTTAGAGTCAAATTTTGAAGTCAAAGATCTTAAGACCTTTTCTACCAGAGTAGTATCAACCATGGTTTCACCCAAATTTCTCATCCGATTTACAATATCATCTAGACGAAGAAAGAAACTGGCAACACTTTCATCACTATGCATCTTCAAATTTTCATATTTAATTCTAAGAGTTTGGAGTTTTGCACTTTTTACCTTTGTGTCTCCTTCATAGCTTAGAATGATTTTGTCCCATATTTCTTTTGCTGAATGTAGTTGCATCACTTTGTATAGAGTCTGATTCGGTGCTCACTTACCAATAGGACATTCTTTGCTTTCGCATTGATTTCATACTTCTTTCTTTCGAAATTTGCATCGGTAGGAATACTTCAGGGTATTGATAACGCTAACCCACGATTGCTTACTACCTACACCAAGACTTTACAGATATGCTTTTATGCGTACCTTCAGAATATCGATTGCTTCCATTGAATAGAGGTGGCTTTATAGACATTACTCCTTCTTGACTTCCCATTGCGACGGATCTCCTTTAAGCGATCAGCTTCTGCAATGCAAGAACCCTCCCTACGATACCAATTGATCGGAAAAATCTTGAGGAAGGGAGTGAATACGATATTCACATAATCAAATATTTTACTTTTTCATTCCTTAAAACCCATACGCTACTTTACTTCAGTAAACTAGCGTATATACGCGGATACCCTTTATGAAACTAGCGTATACTCAGATATTTAGATATGTCATTAAATCTTCACTTAAACCATTCCATCATTTATTCATCAGATATTCAATAAGCAGTAAACAGGTGCAGTAAGAACAGAATAAACCATCACACAAAGCATCACACATGAACACCAGGATTTTTAGGTGGAAACCCAAATCGGGAGAAAACCACCGCTGCAGTTGCTCAGCCTTCAATATTTTATTATAGAAAACATCTTACAACATATGTGCTGGCGCAGTCTTGACCAGCACGCAGGCACCCACAACTGCGTTTGACCTCTGCGGAAAGGCTACATTTACGGCTGGATTTACCGGCCTCACGGAAAGGGAGCTCGACCCTCAGATCTCGTTTACCAGCCTGCTCACTGGGAGAGCTACAACCCCCTGACTGAAGGCTACAACCCTCAGCACCACCTTGGACCACGTTTCATCAAATTTTCACACTGGATCCAACCACTTCAATAGAACACAACTTGCAGGCCACAATTCATCATATTTCCATACCGAACCATTTCCATACTTTTAAGCACAGACATACATCATCAACAGATACATATCAACACAGATCAGATAGCAGACACACAGCAGAACAGATCAGATATTGCATACCCCTTGCTTCAGCAAACCCTAGTTTGCATACGCGCTTTTACTTCACTGATGTCGCGTATATACGCGCTTCCGTCTACAAAAACCAGCGTATACTTCAGTACAAATTTCATTGCGCATACGCGCTTTCTCTTCAGTAACGCCGCGTGTATACGCGCTTAATCTGCGGCAAAGTAGCGTATAGATATTCAACTATTACAGAGCTGCATACTTCATCAGATCAGTTCAGATCTACCCTTTTGCTTCAGACAGATGTTCGCCTAGATGCTCGCCTCATCACAGATCTAAGTCTTCCATAATCAGATCTAGCAAATATAAGAGAAATTCAGATCTAGATCCCCTTCTTCATCATTGGTGCTTCATACATTCAGATTTATCATTCAAGTGTAACCCTTTCCATTCAGATATACTTCAGAGAGAAGTATTCATTCAAGCTCAGACATCTTGCTCCACACTCATGAATATGCACAATGAATTTCTTCTCCTTATATAGGTTTTCCTTTTTCAATACCATGAGCCCCTTTTTCAATACCATGGGCCAAAGCAATACCATGAGCCCAAAACTACCTGGACGGGGTCAATTAGGCGGATATTCACCAATCTGATGGGTCAATACCATGGTGGTTACCTGATCCAGGTTTTTTTGAGCGCTTTAGCCATAACGACTTAGCAGTGCTATTTTAAAATGCATAGGCACCACTAGACGATCCCGCGCCTGCAAAGAACATACTCACTACATCATACTTTGGTACATTACGGAAATCCTTTCTTCATAGCTTTCTTGTACACCTTTGTAGAGACATCATAATTTTCTTCATCGGGAACATATTCTCTCAAGCACAACTTCATCAAGTAAGTTTTCATCATCTTCATCAAGTGGGTTGCCTTTCAAGGACAACACTCAGCATCATATTGTCAACAAACATCAGATTTACATCATTTACCAAGTCCATCAAGTCAAGAATAACTTCATCAGATGGTTTGCCATCAAGGACAACACATGTCAACAGTCGCATGTCTTCATCTTCATTTAGTGGGTTGCCATCAAGGACAACACTCTGCATCATATTTCCAACAAAGTCAATACTATGTTACATTTGGGTATTTGGCAAAAGAAGAATAAGAAGCTAAAAATGCCAAAAATTGAGCACTTGTGAATATCAAATCCAAGGTGCTTAATAGAAGCAAGAAGGATAGCGATGCCAAGAAGAGAAGGGGGTTAGATGTCTTGGGTGAAGTATCAAGGCACATGAATTGAATAAAGAGTGTCAAAATTTTGGTTGCATGAGGACATGCAACACCTTCACAGTGGGGGTATGTTGAGTCCCGAATTTGTCTCTCTTCCATACACTTTTCCATATCTCTTTCACTCACCTAAACCTCCAAAATTTTCAAATATCATGTGCAAAAGGGTATCTAACATGGTTTTTAATTATGTTTGTGTGTTTTCTATTTGATTTAGATTTTGTTCATACGGTACACGGAAACTTTGTCTTTAAAAAAGCGAGGCTATGCCTGCAACTTTCTGCGGCTATTTTGTGAATCTATACTACGGTGTCTACGAAGGAAAACGAGCCACATAGGCGAGCTAGGAATGACGAGGACATGGTTCGTGTCCTATTGGTTCAAGTACGTTGTCAAAAAGCATGGTCCAATATCCACGGTAAGTCAACTATGAGTTCTATGGTGGACTACCATTTCGTGGCATATAAACATCCATACGGGGCTAAAAACACGGAGGTTGATTGACATACGTACAAAGTTCGGGGTTAGATTCAAAACACACTTCATGGAGTCTGGTTTTTCCAACACAGCCCATACTCCTATATCGCGTGGCCTTAGTGGTCTACGTGCGCATTGCTATCATAACCGGGAGACAGTTACAGTTTATTGCTTTATATAGAGCGTTTGTATACGCACGTAGTGTTAGTTGATAGTTGCTGAGTTGATAGCTGTTGAATTGTTAATTGATAGTTGATGTGTGTACTCTGTTATGTAGTGATTACGCTGCCTTGAGCCGTAATACTACCAGTCTGTAATGAACTGCCTTTTAATGTGAAAAACTCTATTTTCAACTTAATTTGTGTTGAGGATCGTTACCAAGGCATGTGAGGGCCTATCGTAGGGTTACGTATTAATGTATATATATTTCATTTCATTTCTTTAAAAAATTATTTGTATCATAATCCATCCATATGTTCATACTTTATAGTTGTTTCATTTCTGTTTATACATTTCCATAATTTCCATTTCATTTCTGTCTTACATGTTTTATGATTGTTAATCACTGATCAGTTTTCTTGTGCGGGTTTTAGGTAGACAGCCCGGGCATTTTTATAGCATTTTGACTAATGACATGAAACTAACATTGTTCTGCTGCTAGTTTGCTTTTCATAGCTTTTGTTTAACTTCAGTCTTGCTTTGTACATTTCAGTTTTGCTTATCTGATTCAGTAGTTAAATTTAAATATATTAAGTTGCTCATAGTGTCTTCAGTTGCCTCCGAAAGCCACAGCTGGACTGATGGTGAGGGACTGCATGATGAAATGTGTAGTTTAGTATTAGTTTCTTTTCTGCAAAATTAGATATATTAAGCTGCTCATAGCGTCTTCAATTACCTCCGAAAGCCACAGCTGGACTGATGGTGAGGGGCTGCATTATGAAATGTGTAGTTTAGTATTAGTTTCTTTTTCTGCAAACTTAGATATATTAAATCATGTATGACATCTTCGGTTGCCTCCGAAAGCCACAGCTGGACTGATGGCGAGGGGTTGAATCATGTGTGTATGGTTTAGTATTAGTTTACTTTCTGCGAATTAAATATCAGTTACACAAGTTGTTTATGATTACTTCCGCAAGTCATAGCTGGTCTAATGATGAAGGGTAAGAAAATGAATTGATGTAATCTGATTTAGATTTATTTCATTGCAATTTTGAATTTCCATAAGCGTAGTTTCTTTTGTGTTCAGTTGGCAGCAAGAATAGTTTAGTTTTCATGTTCACTAGTTTCCTGTTTTGATTCATTAGATTAGTAGCACCTTTTCATTTCAGTAGTACACTTTTACTTTCTTTTAAGTTTTGTCATTGTAATTTCAATTTGCTTTTAAAGTTTCAAGATTGGTAAATCATTATAGGGGATATCACTTCCTTGAACAAATATAACCAAGCTTGTCTTTCACTTTAGAATTTCCATTTCACCTTAGAAAGACCAAAAACGACAAAAAGTTAAGAAAGAGGTTATCTTGCACATATAGTGCGCCGCACTTCATCAGCTTAAGATTCCCGGATTGACAATTAAATGCAGCAATTTAGGAAACACTAAATTGACCAAACAATATCTATGTTATGTTTTATGCTCCCACTATTGTTTATTTTCTATTTTTAAGATTCGTTTGCAGATAATTTCTTTACAGGGTTAAAACCTACAATTGGTATCAGAGCAGTTTTAGCTTCAAGGGGACGCATTTGCTGCTAAGGGGCTTTTTGCTCGGGCCTGAGGTAGACCCTCTTCAATGGGAGATCTGCAGGATCGATTCTTGCGGTGAAAGAAGATGGCGAGTAGAGGGAAGATAAAGATCAAGAAATTTAATGGTTATAGCTTTTAGTTTTGGAAGCTCAAGATGGAGGATTTGTTGGTGGATAAGGACCAGTGGATCGCAGTAGATACGGGTACTAAACCAACGTCAATGTTAGATTAAGACTAGAAGAAACTAGATCAGAAGGAAAAGAGCACAATACGGTTGTGTGTCTCAGATTCAGTATTGTTGAATATATCTGGGGAAGCTATGACGAAGACCTTGTGGGAAAAACTTGGGACTTTGTACCAATCTAAGTCTCTGGTGAATAAATTGTTCCTGCGGAAAAATTTGTATAACCTGAGGATGAAGGATGGAGACTCAGTGACAGAGCATCTGAACGCCTTCAATACTGTGGTAAGTCAACTGTCATATGTTGATATTAAAATCTCAAATGAAGATAATTGCATCATTTTTTTGTTCTCTACTAGACTCGTGGGACAGTCTGGTTATTGCAATAGGTAGCAATACAACTACCTTGAATTTTGATGATATTGTCTCAACCTTGCTATCAGAGGAAATGAGATGGAGAAATATGGAGGGCTAGAATGGAGATGCCTTATCTGTACGAGGAAGGTCCCAAAATAGAAACAAGAATAAGGTTTCGAGTGGGAGATCTAAATCTAGAGGGAGATCTAAATCTCCTGGAAAGTTTGTAAAGGTGTGCTGGAAATGTATAAAGGAAGGGCACTACAAAAAGGACTGCAAATCTAAAGCTCGTAAGAAAGGAAATGGATATGATGATGCTCCTTCTGCAGAGGAAAAAACCACCTCAGATGAAGGTGGGGATGTGTATTTGGCTTCTTCTTCAAATACACATGTAGATCATGAGTCATGGTTGATTGACTCGGGTGCATCCTTTCATTTCACTCCTCATAGGGAGTGGTTCTGCGAGTATGAGAAATATGATGGAGGTGATGTCTTCTTAGGTTATGATAGGAAGGCCATAATCGTCAGACGTGGAAAATTCAAGCTGAAGCTGCAAGGTGGAAGGGTTAGAACACTTCCTGGTGTTCTGCACATTCCTACATTGGCCAGAAATCTGATTTATGTAAGCAAGATGGATGATGCAGGTGTAAAAACAGTGTTCGAGAAATATGCATGTAAGATGGTTTGGGGAGCACTGGTATTAATGCAGGGAGTTCGGATTGGAACTGTGTACAAGCTTTAGGGCAGCACTATTATTGATAGGTGCAACAGTTATGTGGTTCCCGAAAGTGGAGCGGAAAGCCTAGCGGTATCTAGAGAAAAGACCATGCTATGGCATCAAAGGCTTGGACATATTGGAGAGAAGGGCCTTCAGATACTGCATGGAAATGTTATGGTAGAAGGTATGTCTAATAACTCTCTGGATTTTTATTTCTGTGAACATTGTGTATATGGGAAGCAAAATCGGATGAGTTTTCCTTCTGGTGCTAAGAGGGCAAACAAGATATTAGAGCTTGTGCACAGTGATGTGTTTGGACCTGTGTCAGTTCCATCACTGGGTAAGTCTGTGTACTATGTTTCATTCATAGATGACTTCTCAAGGAATACATGGATATATTTCTTGAGGAATAAATCTGAAGTCTTTGATAGATTTAAATAATTTAAGGCTCTGGTGGAAAACCAGACAAAGAAGAAGATAAAGGTGTTGAGGACAGATAATGGTGGAGAGTTCTGCAAAAATGAATTTGAAAAGTTCTGTAAGAAGTGTGGTATAGCACAACAGAAGACTACTCCATACACACCTCAGCAAAACAGAATTGTAGAAAGAATGAATAGAACGTTGATGGAAAAGGAAAGAAATATGCTCAGTGATACCGGGTTAGGACAATAATTTTGGGCACAGGCAGTGGAGACTGCATGTTACTTGGTTAACAGATCACCTTCATCAGTGTTGGAGGATAAGACTCCACATGAGGTATGGACTAGTAAGAAACCCTCTCTTTCATATGTACATGTTCCAAAGGAGAAAAGGAGAAAGTTGGATAATAAATCTGAAAGGTGCATCTTTATTGGGTATAAGGATGGTTTAAAGGGTTACAAGATTTGGAACTCGGAAATAAGGAAGGTTGTGTATAGTTGAGATGTGGTGTTTAGAGACGTGAAAGATATTATGAAACATGAATTCCTACCAAAGGAACCTGAGAAGGTAGAGTTTGAGCTAAAGGAGGATGAATCAGACTCTACAACAGAAGAAGACTCAGAAGAGGAAGAGCCACAAACTCCAGCTGTTAGAAGATCATTTTGGGAAAGAAGACAACCAGAAAGGTATAGTCCATCTGCTTTCTGTTCAAATTTATCTTTAACTATAATTGATGATGATCCCAGAACCATCAGGGAGGAAGTAGATTCAGAGAATGGAAAAAATTGGAAGGAATCCATGGTTGATGAAATGGCATCCTTGCATAAAAATGAGGCATGGGATCTAGTGGAGTTGCCAGCAGGAAGGAAGGCCATTGGGAGAAAATGGGTGTTTAAGAAGAATATGAATGTAGAAGACAAGGTGGAGAAATAAAAAGCTCATTTGGTAGCAAAAGGTTATTCCGAGGTGCTGGGAATTGATTTTGGTGATATTTTTTTCTCCTGTTGCCAAAGTTACTTCTATTAAATTACTTTTATCTATTGTTGTTGCATTTGAGTTTGAGGTAGAACAAATGGATGTGAAGACAACATTTCTTCACAGGGATCTGGAAGAGGAGATCTACATGAAACAACCTGAAGGCTTTGTGGTGAAGGGGAAGAAAGAGCTGGTATGCAGGTTAAAGAAGTCTATGTATGGGTTTAAAAAAGTCACAAAGGATGTGGTATCAGAAATTTGATACCTATATACAGGGACTTGGCTTCACCAAAAGCAAGGAGGATCACTATGTTTACTTTAAATTAATTGGTGACCGTGTTATTTATTTGGTCTTGTATGTGGATGATACGTTGTTGATTGGAAATGACAAAGAAATTATCCAAGATTTGAAGACCAAGCTATTCTCCAAATTCGACATGAAGGATCTTGGTGCTGCAAACTCTATTTTGGGCATGGAAATTAAGAGAGATCGAGCAAAGAGGAAGCTCTGGTTAAACCAGAGGAAGTATGTCAAGACTATATTGCAGAGGTTCAATATGCAGGATAGTAAACCAGTGAATGTTCTGATTCCTGTAGGTACAAAGTTGTCTGCTGAACAGTGTCCCAAGACACAAGAAGAAGAGGAGGATATGTCTCGTGTTCCATATGCAAGTGCAGTGGGTATCCTGATGTATGCAATGGTCTGTACTAAACCAGAAATTGCACATGCAGTGGGAATATTGAGTAGGTTTATGTCAAACCTAGGGAAGGAGAATTGGACAGTAGTGAAGCGGGTTTTCAGATATTTGCGTGGCACTAGTGATTATGGCTTGTGCTACCAAGGAAGAACAGTTTTGGAAAGATTGTTGGACATTCGTGGTTTTGTTGATGCAGACTGGGCTGGAGATATGGACCAAAGAAGATCTACAAGTGGGTATGTGTTTAGCCTATTTGGAGGTGCAGTCAGTTGGATGAGTAAAAGACAGTCTATAGTGGCTCTTTCAACTACAGAGGTAGAATACATGGCAACCACTCATGCAAGCAAGGAAGTAGTTTGGTTGCAAAGATTGTGTTCAAGTATGGGGTTGGTGCAGCAAGCTATAAGGATAGACTGTGATAGCCAAACTGAAATTTTCTTGGCTAAGAACCCTCCTTATCATTCAAAGACAAAGAACATTGATGTTCAATATCACTTTGTGCGATATATGGTTGAAGCTAAAAGGGTGTTGCTAGTAAAGGTGGACACTTTGAAAAATGTTGTAGATACATTGACAAAGTCCGTGCCACTCATAAGTTCCCTTTGTGTAGAGAAAAAATGGGTGTTGCAAAGCTGGGCTAATGACTCTCTCTCCTATGTCCCTCTGCAGAAAGAAAACAACAAGTGGGAGAATGTTGGGTTTGTATTATATTCTTTCCATGACTAGTCACTCGCAGGGGGTAACAGGAGGGGTGATAGCCCCCCTTGTACATTGCGCTGAGCACAACGTACAAGGGAGTCATGGGGGGGTGGTAGCCCCCCCTGTTGAGGTCTAGGGCAGTGCCCCGAGAAAAAAAAAATTGGTCTTTTTTTTCCGGTGGGCGGACCCGCCCATGGTTTTGTGCATGGGTTTGCACATGGTTTTGGGGCATGATGGTTTTCGGCCCCTGGTATTTTGTAGATCCAGTCAAGGGAAATACGGTTATGTTCTAATCCAGGGTTAATGGATTAGGATTTATGTATGCTTCGTCATGTATATATATATATGTGTGTGTGTGTGTTGTAACACTAAAAGAAATATAATGAAAAATCAAGCTAGTCGTCCCGATTTGGGATCCAGGGGAAAATCTCTGTGTATATCTATTTTATGTTTTATGCTCTCGCTATTGTTTATTTTCTATTTTTAAGATTCGTTTGTAGCTAATTTCTATATAGGGTTACAACCTACACTCTTGTTCACCATCAAAAATTAGATCTGATCTTTGTCGTTCTTTCCCAGGGAAAAGTTTGTCTCTTCATTCCCTGGCAATGGCGCCAGTATGTTATCACTCCGCTAGATACCCAAGGCTGAGGAAGGAATCCCAACAGAAGTAACCACAAACCAATATTTTGACTTGATAGCTAGCCCTATCAAGTCATAGAGGGCTCTCTCCAAAAGGGTCACAACCAGGAGGGCTAGAGAAATTAGGGTTTTGGGCTATGTATAGAGTGAATAGGTTTGTTTTAAATTAATTTGGTTGGGCAAATTAGTGGATAAAGGAAATAGGTCAAGGAAAATGAGTTAGGGTTGCAGGGATCAATGGGGCAAGGTAGGTTCAATGCCAATCACTTGAAGAGAATGGTTATGGAATGGTTTTGAAACTATAAGAAGGCTGATAAAAGCATAAGAGATGTATTTATCTCAGACATAACATAATGAACCAAAATATGATCATTTACCCAAAACAGAGCATGTGCAAGCATGTATTCTAAATTTCAAACTTATAAAATATCATAACATAGACATGAAAGTGACATAAACAATAAATTCAAACATATTTGATTGAATAAGAAACTATGAAATACATTCAATACCATATGTATCCCATAAATATAGTTGCAACTCCTCTTTATTAGCTTTGCCAAAACTGAGTATAAGTTTCCTTGATCAACTAGGAAAATCAAACTGATTCCAACTTCCAATATTTGAAAATGAGTAAAAAATGACATGATATAGGCCTCAAACAACCTCTCCCAACCTCAGGGGTCGAATCCATGAGAGGAGGAGTTGATCCACTAAAGTCTGAACTGAAACCTAGAGTGTAGGGTGGTCAAAGCAACTCAACCCTAGCTTTTTGTAAATTGATTCATTACCCCTCATCATGAGTTTTAAGCTAATGTATTTACCCTAGGTAATAGTAAAAACATGATAATTACATTTACATCATCAATTACATGAGGTAAAAACTGATTCCCCAAGTTAAAATTCAAATTTGTAGAAAAACTCAGAAAAAATCAGTCAATTGTTAAACGCGCAATGCCATTTTACCCCAACTTGCAGGTTGTTTTTGACTGGGTTGTAGGTGTCCAAATTGGCTCCAAGATAGCTTGTTGTAAATCCCTTCAAGTCTAGTTTCCAGAACTACCTTCAGTTTTCAAAATTAAGGTCATTTTCCCTGTCAAAATTCATTTCTCCCCAGACTGGTAAATGCACAGTGACCAGAAAAAAAATGAGGCAAAAACATGGTTTTTTGATAACTTTTTGTCATTTTCAATGATCGGTTCTCCTCCAAAAGCTTATAAAATGAAAAAGGTTGATGATCTCATCATTATGAATCTACTGGTGGTTGGCCATTTTTCCATTAGATGCCTCAAAAAAGAGTGTGTCATCCAAGGTGTTGTGCATTTAGCAATTTTACTGTGCTAAAAATACCCTTAAAAACATAGAAATGTACCAACATGATAAATTTGCCAAAATTTTGTCAAAATTGGTAGGATATTTGTTGATCATGTGTTTGAGGCATGGAGTGTCACCTCAACAAGTATATCTAGCTTCTATTTCTCTTCTTTCTTGGTCAAGTCTTCAATTTTGGCATTGGCTCTTTTGAGCTTGGCCAATGAAATTCTCTCTTTCCGGGCATGAAGTTTGAACTTTGTCCTCAACAAGTCATTATCCTTGTTGGCCTTTTCTAGCAGA
Organism: Pinus albicaulis; assembly: GCA_034641835.2. Lineage (NCBI taxonomy): Eukaryota > Viridiplantae > Streptophyta > Pinopsida > Pinales > Pinaceae > Pinus > Pinus albicaulis. The sequence continues at coordinate 1,999,653,403 of CM076575.1, read as the reverse complement.
TTTTCCAAGTGTATATTGGCTCTATCAAGCCATGGCTCCCTATTCTTACTGATTTCTAGGGAAAGTTGTTAATGTAGGTTAGTTGGTCAACTAGCTCAGTTTCCTTTTGTCACTTTTTGTGCTTTGATACATCTCAATTCATCAATGGTGTGTTTGGTCTTCATCTGTTGGTTCTCGTTTTTGAGAAAGTTAATAACAAACTTGGAACTTTCAATATTATCTTGGAGGTTTCTAATCTTGGCTTCCTTCTCTTGGATGATCAAGGAAGGATCATCATCAATTGTGTCCAAGTTTACAAGTTCAAAATATGCCTCTTTTTCATGGAGGCCTTCATCTTCATGTATGTCCACTTATGCCATATTGTACTTTCCTTTATTTACCTACTTTTGGTGAAGAAGGCAAGGCCCCTCCCACAATCTGTGGGGCGAACACCTACCTATGACCTCTCTAATAGGTATGTGCCAATGTGTCCAAATCAACCCTCTTAAGCTTACTAATTTCATCTCTATTAGGTTGCCATGATGTATTTGGTGTCAAAACCCTAGGAATATGATGGAATGGAATGTGAGTGTATGAAGTGAGGGTTGGTGTGATGAAATTGGAGGATTTTCGAAATAGGTATTTGTAATATGAGGGAGGTGACAAGGGTAGTAATTATGAGGGATTTTAGGATAGGGAATTTAATTGTAGGTAGGTTGTAGGGAGCCTAGGCAAATGAAAACCTAGGACTTAGGGTTTTTGAGGATATGATAGTTTAGGGAAAATGGGATATTAGTGTAGGGATTTATGAAAATGTTGTGTGATATGAGGAAAGAAATATGAAAGCTAAGGGATTGAGATCAAAAATGAAAATTAGGGTTTTGAAAATGGAAGGAGACACCAAGTTCCTTTAGGCAAACATAACACATAAAAATGACATTTGATAAGATGTAAAGAATAAAATTTTTACTTACTGACTTTCTGGAGGCATGAATAACTTCTTTTGAAGGTTTGGATGTGAAGTTGTGAGATTTTGAGGTCTGGCAGAGAATGTTTAGAAAATTCTAGGTGAACGCACAGCGACCTAGGAGAATGTGAAACATCCTAGCTAAACATGCAGCATAGATATAAATTACACTGTGATTTTTTCCAAACACGAAACGTCCAGGCTAAACACACAACGACCAAGGAGAACGTGCAACGACCCTGTTTTGCACAATTTCAACAAAACGCGCCCTCTATGTGCAACACCTTTTTTCAAACCACATTTGGAGGCCATTCTCGGCATCCAAATTTGGCCCAGGATAGCTCGTTGGAAATATTATCTTATATACTTTCCAAATATACCTTTGGTTTTATGGTTATAGTTGATTTTCCTTGTCAATTTTTGTTTTCCCAAGACTAGTCAAAAAGTGTTGAATGAGGGTGAAAAATGTAGTGTGTTGCTGCATGCAACTTTTGGAGGCCTTACTCAAATCCAAATTGAGCTCAAGATAGCTCATTGGAAATCACTTCTAGTTTAGTTGTTATTGGACCTATCAAGAAAGTCATTTGGACATTACAGCTAGGAGAAAACTTGATTTTCCCAAGGTCACTCTAGAAGTGCAGCAACTCTCCTATGGCACTTGTATTTTTGACATTTCTCCAAAACCATGACATCCGTGTAAAAATGAAGAATGTTTTTCTTCCTTGACCTATGATGGAAGAAAACCTCTCTCACTTATGTTAAATTCATCTTTTTTTGGTAAAAAACACAGTTTGAAAAAAAATTGGCTCTATGTGTGGCAAATGATTTCTCTCTTGGAATGACTTCTTGGTAAATGATTGAGACGTGATGTTATGAGTTTGGAATGGCCTCATACTTACTGAAATGACCTCTATAATGCCTCATCTACTCAAATGTCTCATTTCCATGGAAAACCCTAGCTCAGTGGGAGAGGAAATTAGGGTTTAGTGCTTGTGAACAATGATGACTTGGGCACCCTTGGGAAAAATGGTTAAGAAAACAAAGTGAGGTCGAAGATAATGATGGAGATGAGGTGAAAGAAGAGTAAAATAATTCGGGATGGGTGGGATGAAAATACCAGTGCTAAAACCCCCCTCTCAGTATTTCTAGCAAGATGAACTACATCACTTAGAAATAATTCATGTTCCTCCATGGAAAATATTTAAGGCAAGAGGGATTTATAATTACATAGATATGTCCCTTTAAGGTAAATTAAACCCATTCAAATTTATAGAGTAAAAATCTCCCATGTATTTCAACCATTGTTGGGTAAGAAAATCCATTTTACATAAATCCTCATAATATCAGCAAAATTAATCTATAACAAATAGAAAAAAGAAAAAAAAAATCCAAACTAAAGCAAAAGAAATCATCATACTCCAAAAATTTCGAACGAGGAAAGGAAAACTGAAATAAAAACCCAAATTAAAAGGAAACCTCAACAATACTAACTATATAAATGTCTCAACACACAAGTAAAATAAAAAACATATGTTTTTGTTTTATGTTGAGATTTTAATAAATTCTATCTTGTAGAGTTATAAGAAATTAGGCTCTCAAACAGTAAAGTGAATAACATTCACGAGGTAAAATGAAGCCAAATCAGAAGTTTATCCTTTTACAAATTTTATTTTTTTCTGAAACAAAGCCTGCATGAGAACATCTTAACAGTTTTCTAATAAAAACAAGGCTTGTGAAAAAAAATTGAAGGTTTAGGGACTCCCTGATTAAGCTAATTTAATGAACATCATTAATGCTCTTCCAAAACTCGAAAACAATAAAAACAAGTAGTATGACTTCCAAATATCAGAAAGTACAAGTGTAAAAAAATTCTTGGAGACCTACAAAAATGGAGCTTAAGATGAGCACAAACTAAAAAAAATTGAAACAAAAAGCCTAAGGAAATAGAAATAGATGAAAATGGGAATATGAGACTTACCATTGAAGAATATAGTTAAAATTTTACCCAAAATATGTTGATTTTCTTCAACAAAGTATAACCTCTTATTTTAATTTAAATCATGAAGAAGTGGATTTATATGAAGTTTTCATTGGCCCAAAATCACCACTTATTAAATTTGAACTAAAACGATCAGTGCTAGAAAAATAATGTTTAATTTTCAAGTAGTCAGAAGTAAACAAAGTCCACCAGAAATTAAAATGAAGATGTGCTTCTCCATGAATTGTAGTGGAAATTATTCTCTTCTTGTCACTTTTGATTTTATATCAGTCCCAAAATTGTTGGAGATTGTTGAACTTTAGTTTTCATACACAATTTGGAATCCATATGTTTTATTTGGTTGTATACCCAGGAAGCACTTTGCACCCTTTGGGTGGGGGGACTTGTCCCCTCATGAAAGTGAAGACTGAACCACAGTGAGAGGTGGGGGCAAGCAGATCTCAGCGGGGGTTTTGGGGGGGCAGGCGCAAAAGCTTCACGGCTGTGTGTGGTGCCTTTAAAAAATTATAATGTTCCTAGTCAATACGGGCCATTCATTAGGTGGTAGTGTGTTCATTAGGTGGATAGATCTATAAAATTGTGTTTGATTTTGAGTTTTTCCTGGAAAGTGACTTCTCTCTTTGTATGGGGGAGTGTTATGTTGGGATTCATATGTCTCTTATTCTGGGCGGGAAGTGATAAGGAGTTCTTGGAAGACTGAGGATATTCAATGAGGATCTATTTGGTTTTATTTATGTTTGCTAGATAATAGAAAGGAAGAACTGGTTGTTCGGGGTGGACCTAGCCCAAACTGGGTGAACCACGTATATTCGTGTCTCTCTGGTTTTATGTGTTTTGTGTGCTTGTAATTTCCGCATATTTTATGTGTTGCATTGCTCCATAATATATAATTTTCTAACAAAAATATTCATTCAATCTCAAGAACTCAATTCAAAGTCCCAAACAATATAGCAATGGTTTGTGAGCATATATATATGAAGATGAATTGAATTCATGCATATCATTGAAGTGGAGCGATATATAAACAAACCAAAATCGAAAATTGAAATTCACCAATAACCCATTACCTCTCTATATCTCCTGTTTGCTTACTAATTTGTCATGTTAACATAATCAATACTTTAAAATGACAACTATGCATTTATATTCAACGAGCAATATATATATATATATGTGTGTGTGTGTGTGTGTGTGTGTGTGAACATTCACACCAGTCAACCATGCAAGCATCCGAGTGAAACGAAATAAATAGGGCCAAAATCTCGTAGATATACACAAGGTGGAAATTACGTCACTCGGAGGTTGGGTTATTGGAAAGGACTTCAGAATTAGATATAATCATATTTGTGATATTTCGAGATTATGAGATGATATAGTGAAAAGATGAATTTGCAATCAAATGAGAGTGTGGGCCATATCAATTAAGTGGTGACATGGAACTCAGATTCTTGGATCTCGGATAATACTTAAAATGGGATTTGTAAAAAGTTATGAGGTTATGAGGATCTGAGATATGCAAGGTTGCGAGATGGAAAGGTTATGAGAAGTCGAGATAATAAGAAGACATGTTTACTAATAATTGGGGATCTCAGATATGCTTTAACAAAGGTTTCTTTTGAATTATTATGATATTCAAAGATTCGGAGGTTCTGATATTGCAAGAAGCTTCTGGGATTAAATAAAATCCTCAACCATAGAAATACATACTCAACCATAGAAATTCATGTGCACACACCATGTAAAATGGACAATTATTCATCCTGTGAACTATAAAAGAGGCATGAGTAAAAAGACGATAGAGGATGAATATTGTGGTGTATAGGTCTAATGCAAATGAAAAATATTAGGATGTGCAGAGGTATGAAAATTGGAAAAAGTATTTATATGATTGTTTCTATATCACTTGCAATATTTCTTTGCTTATATACCATTTGATTAATTATTTGAAATGTAGGAAGCTACGGGCCTGTGAAAATTTTAACAAGAAGGAGCCAAGCATTTCATTTGAACTTCATCCACGAGAAAGGAAAAAGTGATGATGACTCATCTTAAAATTTCGGAAATAAATGGAAATGTAGAGCACAAAATTACTCAGTCTGATGAAAAATAAATACTTACATGAACATGTTGTGACTTTAAATAGGCTAGTTTCTTGTTTATATCTAAAATGGAGTCTCTAAATTGAGGTAAAGAAGACCAAGAATGTACATGAGCTCATTACCAACATTTATTGAAAAATTTGTAAATTAAACTGAAAGATAAAAGGAAGACGAACTACCTAAAAAAATTAATCCTACTCCTATTCTAACTAACTGAGAGATCATATGGCTAAGTATATTCATACTTCGAGTGAAACAATTCTCTCAATTGTATCCTTGCACATATAAAATGTCAAAAATCAACAACAAAAATCAAACTAGAATGAAATTATTAAAATAAACATTGAGCCTATTATGTACATCTAAGTTCCACAAAAATCAATATGTATTTCTATCATTGCTTGGAAGAAATTCACAGGAATATGGAATAATTGGGAAAAATCGAATGATAAACCTTTAAATATTATATCCTGCTAAAAACTTTTGGTACTATGTACATAAGAAAGGTCATGGAAAGAAATCTTCTAGAGAATTTGGGATCCCAAAAAAATTTCAGGTAAATTAACGAGTAAATGGGAATTAAATAACGAGTTTAGAATATTTCTAGAAAAAATATTATGCTGGACAGACTGTAATGTTTCTCTTTCAAGTGCCAGAAGTTATGAAAAACTTAGTTGAAAATAATGCAAGAATTGGCCAAACATGAACAAATAAAATAAGAAATAAGAAATTGTTGAAGTTTGTTCTTAAAGCTCTGGAATTGATTTTGCTATAAACTCATTATTGCACTTGATGAGTGTTGAGAGTTTGAATTCTTAAAGTGTCAGCATAATATGTTTAAAAATTCAAAAATGAAATTTGAAAGAAAAACAAACTCAAACTGAAGAAAATAAGAAAAAATAAAAGTATAATATATATCAATATTACAAATAATGGTACAACATAACTCAGATTTGCTTGCAAAAATTCCCTTCCTACAAGTGCCAATAGAGAAAATGAAATCAAAATTATTGTTAGCATCATCTCGTGGAAATAAAAACATTTCAAACTCATGATTAGAAAAGGAAACTCCATCATCATAAGAATCATAAATAGGAGTGGGTTCCTGAAAAATAATATCATTAAAATGTATGGGGGCTTGAAAATGAGAAAATATTGGAACAATTTCTGTGATGATGTTTTCTTCATCTTCAAAAATAGATTGACTTAAAGAATTGGAATTATGGAAATTTGACAAAACATATTCCTAAAAATGAAGAGTCTCAATATTCTCATCTTCCAAGTTATCATCAAAATTGATTATATTAGTATTATTTTCCTTTTCATAACATAAATTAGAACTAGGCAAAAGATCAGATGGATGGAGAGAATTTTCAAGATTGTTGAGAGTATGAATTAAATTTTCTCCATTCAAACCAAAATTAATTAGAAATTCATTATTAATGACAACTTCTCTATTTTATAAAATTAAAAGGAATTGTTAAAGAATTATTTAATGAATTGCAACTACCAAAAAGATTTGGGTAGAGGTAAAAATCAAAATTTGAATTTATGTACCTAAAATTTCCCTACTTGAGGAATTTTTTTCATTTTCCAAAAAAGATATTTTGGATTATTCCACTCTTGCATCATTGCCAATTTTATATTATTGAACCATGTTGATATCATCATAACAATATTTTGAATTAACTTCTACTACTCACATTTTTACTTGTTGATTGCTATTAATTGTTGGTTGATTTTCTTCTTTTCCATATTTATCAAAATTTGGAGTCACATTCCAAATTTTGATTTCGAGTAGTTATAAGATCGACACTATTTATTTGAGTATCATTAGTTTCTTTCTAAAAAATTTCATTGGAAATCCTTGCTTTTGGGAGAGGATCATCATTACCACTTTGAGCAATTGATTCTTCAATAGTAGTACATATACTTTTTGATTCTTGATAACAAATATAAGGAAGATATACCAAATTTTTGAACCATCCTATTAGTTGAAATTCGGGAGGTAAGTCTTTGGAATGAAATTGCACTATTATTAATTTAAATCTATTTAGAAAATCATCGAAGGTATCACCTTCCATCCTATGCAATTCTTCCAACTGATCACAAACCTTTTTGCAATCATATTCCTGAAAGTGTGAAGGAAAGTTTTTTAAAATTCATGCCAGCTATGTACATAGGAAACTGGCAAGGACAAGCACCAATCTTTAGCTTGAACTATCAGTAAGAGTGAAGATCCTACAAATAACACCTTCGTCAATATTGAAATTATTACAGTTTCAAAAAAACTGAAGGAGATGTTCAAAAGTAGAAATCCTACCATCAAACTTGACCTTAGACCGAGTCTCAACTACCTTTATTAGAGTGGAAGTTGGTGGAAGCCCAGTAAATCAACTCCAAGGTGATTTTTTAAGTGGAGCCATAGTAATAAGATAAAAAATTCAAAGAAACAATTTTATATGGGCCTCCTTCTAACACCAAAAAATGTTGATGGTAAAAAATGACCTCATCAACATGTAACAGAGACCACCCAGTCAAGGCCCCAACTAATCCCTTATATGTTTGATGTAGTGGCTCTGACTAGTTCAATTGGGTCTAGTTACCCCCTTCTCTCTTTTGATGTCTTATGATATTTCAATTACTTTCTAAACAAGGAGAAAGATATTGGAATTACCCTCTTACTACTACCTTGTGAGAAAGAAACCCTTCAGATGACTTGAGCACTCAGCCAAGCCACATTAAAGTTTTCCCCTTTGATAATATGGTTTTTAAATTTCAAAATTATATTTATATGAAAAACTATTATAAGATGCAGGCAATAAAAATAAATTATAATTCTATCTCGATTAGGGAGATAAAGATCTACCACAACCGAGAGACAAGTATTTATAGAATGGGGATTTAACATGTCTCGCTTAAGATGAATATCTAAATAATGAAATAGTTCTACTAGCTTATATTGTGATTACCAAAAAATGCTCTATTTTAAGATCAAATAACAATGAATGGTTGACTTTTGAAACCATGGAAAATTTTCTCATAATTTCAATAGTAATTAAATCGATTTCAGATGTCATATTTATGAGTAAATAGTTACTCGGAAATATGATTCAACACTTGAGGAAATGAGGCAATCAACAACAAATCCATAAGACTTGACAGGTTGGAAAGTTGATCTATAAGGAAAACATTCATATTTAACAAAAGTGCATGATATAGAATGATTTACATAGATCTTCCATTAAATGAAATTTTCACTATAAATAAAAGTACTCAAATAAAAATTGATGAAACCTAGTCTCTTGCTCTATTTCCAATTCGATCTCCAATGGTATCATTAAAATGATCATCTCTGCTCATTGAGAAAAGAATTACAAAAGTGTTCTTCTATCTTATTAGCAAAGATTATATTCTAAGAAGAAAATCCCCATTTTCTCAAATTTGAGTTTTCTCTTCCTTCCTACAGATATAATTCCCTATTCAAAAGTGCGTAGAGCCTCTAGTTCCAAGGAAGTGGAACACCCCACCCCATTCTCAAGGCTCCTATTAGATCTCCCCAAAATGGAGAGATGTTGGGTGTATGTTTTTTAGATCTTCAATTAGAGCTGCAAATTCTCCATTTTCTTCCATGTTGTCTTCTTAACATTTATCTAAGTCTTCTTTTCCTCATCTCCCCAACTTCTCTCCTGCCAAAAACAAATCAAAAATAAATTAAATTGCACACTAAAATCAGAATTACATAATTTGGGAAAACCCAACTCTCCAACCAAAATCAAATTAAACAAATAAAATAAAAATAAACCTAAGCTTCACATTGATCCTTTTATATATCTTATTGGTCAAAGATTATATAATTGAATGAATTTGCAACAGCATGAGCTTTGGGCAAATGAAAATGCAAAAACAAAGCTTAGAAAATTTGTTTTGATTACAAATTTGGAGCTTAATTTTATGTTAATTTTTAGGCACATTTAATGACCAAAATTTGTCAGGCAACCACTTCATAAATATTCTCCATGATTTTATGTTTCCAACGAGCCTTCCTCGACTTGAATTGGCCAAGTAAAACTTTAAATATGTTTGTCCAAAGTTGAAGCATCAAAATTGCTAGTTTGCTGGAAAATGCATAACTAAGCTTAAATTGGGCATTTTTAATTAAATATTCTTAATTTTATCTATGTTAAAAAAATTTTAATTAACTAAATAATTATTAATTTAAACTAATTATATACAAATTAAATTATAAAAATTAAAACTAATTTATAATTACAAATTAATTAAAATAATTAAAATTAAATTAATTAAAAAATTTGTTAAATTAATATATTTTAAAAAAATGTCATAGTGGTTTTTTGGCTCATAGCCTGATCCGAGAAATATATATGAGGATGGGAGGGCTTTAATAGTGGAGGAGAGTAGGGGTTACAAGGAGCATATGGAGTAAGAAGGGATAAGGAGTGACGGAGGATTTTGGATGGAGAATCTCAGGGGAGTTTGAAAATGAGACGTAAGAAGGAGAGTTGAGAAGGGGATGAGGGAGATATAAGGTGGGTCTCGGGGAAAATTCTCGAGGCTAATTAAAATATGAAGTCGAGATGGAGGAGCCCGAGGGGAGGAGAGAGGTGAGGTGGGAGGTGAGGAAGTCCACGTGGAGTGGGATCCCTCTTAATAAATTACAACCACTTTCAACGTGTTTTCTCGTATAAGAACTATAAGCACTCCTATTGGGGCGTGTCGTTTCCAGGCAACGTTTTAGCCCGGACTCCGGCAAAGATTTTTAAAAAATCCGGCAAATATTTCATCAGAATCATGTTTACAGTTGTTAAACTTAAGTATTTTGAGTGCCCTAAGGGATTTTGGTAGTGCTGAATCCATTTCCAACCTCAAAAATGGATTTCAAACATTGCAAGTACCTGATTTCTTGAATTTAAGTTCCCGGATTCCGGCAAAAAACTGCCGTCCGGGCTAAAACGTTGCCTCGGTAGACTACTCCCTCCTATTGAAATATCAAGATCTCTTATTCTCTTAGATTTTTAATTTAGCTTTCTATTCGTAGATCTGAGACACGAGAACTCCTATTTAAATATTTTTTTACTTTAAATATTTTAAATTATATAATAAAAGATTTATACTATATAGTTTCAACTATTATATAATCTCGGTTACGATGGTTATGTAGGATCGTTAGCAATAAAATAATAATCAATTAAAAATTAATAAAAAAAATTAATATTTACGTATAAAAATTAATTAATTTACAAAGATTAAAATAATATACATTTTGTACATTTTTTAGTTGAGGCAATAAAAATCACTAAAACTTTGAATGAGTGGAATTTTCAAATGGTAAGCTTAAATGAGATAAAATGAGAACCAATGGAGAGCTTGTAATATTCCTAATTAGCTTTCAACTAGTTCGAATATTAATTTTTGCTTTTAATAATAAGATAGGTGAATAAGTGGGTAGAGAGACCCATAAATCTCTTTAGTAAGAATAAAACCACTTTCCATGTGAATGTGGATCATTGTATCAGCTGAATAAAGCACCTTTAGGTGTGAACAAGGGATAAAGCACGTGGATAGGGTTAAAGTTGACCAAATCAACAGCAATGTTATGGAGGTAGTGGAGAGTTAATGGAGGACAATGCAGTCATAAAGGAGGAGTGTAATCCTCTTTATTGGGTGGGATCCAGGGTGAGGAAACTCACCAAGCATATAAGGATGAGGATGGCAGCCATAGAAGGCATTCAGAATATTGATATTGTATTGGTCTTTTATGAATTTTTGCATGCTTCAGTTGTTTAGCTAAGTCTGATGTGTTGTTTGGCACACGGGTGTTTCCGAGCGGAAATCCCACCCTCATCCTCGAGGGACTTCGACTGCCTACTCAGGAGAGTTTCATTGAGCATCATTTCCACTATCCTGCTTCAATCCAAGCTTCAACCATCATTCATAGTGTAGTTTCCTTCAGGATTGTGTTGTTTTGCAAGGCAGTAGCAGTGGAGGGTTGATAGACCCAATTTCTGAGCTTGTTTTCCAGTGAGGGAGTAGCCCTTCATCCGAGAGGCTAGCAAGGAAATTCTTTGAGCTTTATTCCACCATTCAACATCAGGCCAAGCAACAAAATTCACCCATAGCGCAGTCTCCTCCAAAAACTATGTTATTTTGAAGTTCAGTTGCAGTGGGAGGTCAAGTACCCAAGTTCTTGACCCTATTTTCTAGTGAGGGGACCATCCCTTCATCCGGGAAGTTTGTGAGGAGGGATATCATCCATTGTCATATCAGATTAGCCACCTCCCACCAATAATCTAGTTACAGAGCATTATCCAGTCCTAGGGCTACATTTTTTACATTCTGCATTTTGAGTGTTTCCGGAAACCCTTTCTGGGTTGTCTTGGAATAGTGCTAGGAAGCCTAGATCTCTAATCTCGACATTTTATAAGAACCACATTAGCAGATCCATGTGTTTACATTTATAGAATCAGTAAACCCTAGCAGAAACGACGTTTTCTTAACCTTCGGCATTCTTTTATATCAATTTTTCTTCATATTTCATGTGCTAGGTCTCTAGAGGCTTGTTTTGCCTAACTTGAGTGTCTTTTTCCTTAAGATCTTATATACATTTGCTACTATAATGTTTAATAGAATGGATATATGATTTGATCTCATTTTTATGTGTTGATGTATCACTGCATTTTCCATTTTATGTTCTATATTCCTGCGTTTCCATTTTGGGATATTACAGTGGTATCAAAGCATGATCTCTGGCTCAACTTGTGGGAAATACATCTTATGACACCAAAAGGAGTATAAAGAAGAGATCCATAATGACAGAAGGATTAAGTTTTTCCACACTTGTCTTCAAATCTATGAAATATCTCTCAAAGGAGGTCAAACAAATGAGAAGGGAGAGACAAAAAGAGACCTCAAGAAGGTTTCAAAATGAGGAAGGTCCAAGCACTTCCTATCAGTAGCAGAAGAAACCGGTAATGCATAGAGCTCCACAACAATATACTATGTCCACTTTCTTTGAAGAGGAAGTTGAATGGCATGGAGATGGAGGAAACTTAGATCATGAGACTCTAAGTGATTATCTTGCAGATTACAAATCTCAATCAAGGGCTTTCAAGGAGAATCTAACTCTCCAATTTATCCAAATCAAAGAAGAATGGAGACCCTGCAGCAGCAGTAGAAGAAGAAGACATAATAGATTCCTATTGTCTACATTTAATAGGTCATCCACAAGCACAGAAAATGCTTGGAGGAATTAGCTATATGCATTCTTTCTACTACATCCAGTAGCAAAAAGAGAAGTTGTTGAGTTTGCAACACTACACCTTAAGGGTGAAGCCAAGGATTGGTGGTTCAGCCATTTGAAACATGCAATAGTAACTGCTTATGCAGATTTTACTCAAAGGCTAATCAAGAAGTTTGATAAAAGAAACCCGGAGGTAATTCCCATTAAGACATTTCCCGACATTGATGAAAAATCACATGAGGAGCCAAGTGAAGATGTCAGCACTATTACTTCGGAAGAGGAGCAACTTCCACTACCACTAGCTGCAGGAGTACTTGCATCAGGAGAAGGAACACTTGCATCTTTGCAAGATGATCTTGATCTCTTAACATTGGGAGTCCCATGCATGATTCAGAAGATGCATGAGGGGGAGGAGGTAGATACCAGCGCTGGTGCAGTAGTAGAGGAGCAACCATCACCATCACCAGCAGTTGGAGAATTCATTACACCGGACGTAGGAGGAACACTTGTAATTGTACAAGATTTTCCAAAGTATCATCTTATCCAAGGTATGCAACCATTTCCACACCATATTATTTCAGCACATTTTATAGATATTTTTGGGGACATACCATCAAGGTAATTGTATGACCAAGGGTTAGAGCACATTGCTTATTTGGAGCAGCAGACTGTCACTGCGCATATGACCCTTGACTAGTTCAAGGAGGAGATGTATAGCCATCCTGGTTTTCCAATGTTGAGCTACACATAACACTTTGGGTTGGAGTGTAGAGTTTCTTAAGATAGGATGAGCATAGTCCTAAACAGTACAATGCCAATATATGATTTCAACATTTTGTATGACCATGAGACAATAGATGCACCAGCATGGAGATCAGCGGCATTGTCACTGAGGAGTAGTGATGAGTTGGGGGCCCAACTATTCTTGGAGCAATCTGATGACTTCTTCACTCATGAAGCATTGGATGGGAAGATGGTAGATGATAGAACTCTTATGATGGATAAAATATTCCATTATTATGACAGATCCTTCTTGATGAGCACCTCACAGCTCAAAGAGAAGCCTTTGCCTACAACATGTTTGGAACCTTATGGGTTCTACCAGGTCCAAGGAAAATTTTAGGGGAGAATTTTAGCCCAAAGGAAAATTTTAAAGGGTTTTAGATTTTGGAGGGGCGAATTTTCTATATAAAACCCCTTTTGTATAGTTCTATATAGTTATCCCTATAATTATTTTTAAAAATAATCAATTATTAGCTGTTAGCCCAAAAAATAAATGCGCATAAACCTTAAACCATGGATTCGCCTCCTGATTTTCTGGTTTGGAGTGGATTTTAATGGCATTTGTCCCGGGATTTACTAGGTCGGGGGGATTGGAATGACAATCGCCCCCATTTTTTACTGTTTGGGGCTTAGAAGTTGGATGAATTCACCCCCATTTTTACTAGTTGGGGCTTGGAAGTTGGAGGTGATTTCCTGAGTATCTGAGTCCCTTGGCCTCTCCACCTCAAATTTTTGTATAAATTTTCTAGTCCGAATGTTTCGAAGTGTGTTGGTGAATGATGGTGATTGCTTCGGCGAGTCTAACAGTGTTGGTCAGTGGGGGCTGAGCACATCGATTCTGTGCTGGATGTAGTCAGGAAGGAGGTACAAAATTGTGATTATACTCAAGGTATGTGTGTTTCATATTCGAACCCTTAACCTTATTATTTGAATGTAGGTTTTCAATTGTGAAAATTGTTGTGGGTTTTTGCTGTGTAGGGTTTCAAGTGTGTCATTATTTAGGAGGATCTACTGGATCTAGGATGGGAACCCTTTTTCTCTCCAAGATCAGGGAGGAGTATCCTGATAGAATGATGCTTACCTTCTCTATTTTCTCTTCTCCCAAGGTGTCTGATACAGTGGTGGTGCCTTACAATGCAATGCTCTCTCTGCATCAGCTGGCGGAGAATGAAGATGAGTGTATGGTACTAGACAATGAGGCCCTTTACGACATCTGCTTCAGGAATCTCAAGCTCACAACCCCTAGCTGTAAGTATATTTTCTCAAGCATTTTTACACATGCCTTGATACTGAGAAGTTCGAGGTTGTATATAAATAGTTTCACAAATGCATTTGGTAATGCATATCAAATCTCGGTTTATAGGGTAAATGTTATGCTCTTCAAATGGGATTACTTTCTATATTGTTTCACTTAAAGGACACCATATTTGATTAGTTCACATCTCTACATGCTCTGTATATGACCTTTTTAAATTAGGGTGTAATCAGTAAATAAACTAGAGAAAAACCATATAAATCTGAGTTTTAATGTGTTTTGTCATACTGAGTAAATGTCTTTAATTGGGTTTGTTGTCTTTGTCGTTGCAAAGTATCCTGCTTCTTTATGTGAAGCCTACTATAGCTCAAATGGGCACAACCTATCTAAATATGTCTTTATCCCTATGAAATCTGAGCCCGAGATTTGCAGGGTAAATCTAGCCATAACTCCCTAATCCTTTAGAAATGTTAGTGTCGCCCGCATGGAAATATGGTGTTTATTTTTTTTTCTCTCTGTGGTCCTGTACATCCTGCCTCTTTCTGTGAAGCTACCTGTAATAAAAATGGGCACAACCCATGTAAAGTTGGCTCTATCCTGCCTCTTTATCTATATTTAGATGTGCTTTTTTACTACCTATGCTCTGTGTGCCTAATCCATTGTTAGCATTAAAATATTGTTTACATTTGTTAAAAATGTATGCATCAAAGTTTTCCATATCTTCACCGGGGTTGTAGAGCGCCCAATATTTACAGGGAGAAACCAGTCTGAACTCTTGAAGTTGTCCCTAACTTCGTCGAGGTTGTAGAGCGCCCTAGATTTGCAAGGTTAAACTAGCCTAAACTCTTGAAGTTGTCCATATCTTCACCGGGGTTGTAGAGTGCCCTAGATTTGCAGGGTAAATCTAGCCTAAAATCTTCAACACATATTAATACACGTTGTTCTGTAGATCTGTGTTAGTTTCTTTGGTAAGTTTAAGTGTTAGATTTAATTGTCTCATGGGACCCCACACATGAAAATGTTAGGTTCTTCTACTCCAGCTCTTATGTATTTTAATACCTATTTTATCTGGGTGAATAAAGTAATCTCTATAGTCTATCTTTCTCAGTATATCGTATTTATTTTATATTGTTTATTGTAGTCAGTGATCTGAACCATCTGATATTTGCAACAATGAGTGGAGTCACCTATTGCTTGAGATTCCCTATTCAACTTAACTCAGATCTAAGGAAGCTGGCAGTGAATTTGATCCCCTTCCCTCGTCTTCATTTCTTTATGGTGAGATTTGCCCCATTTATTTCACATGGTTCACAACAATACACAGCCCTCACCATTCCAGAATTGACACAACAGATGTGGGATTCCAAGAACATGATGTGTGCTACAGATCCCCGTCACGGTAGGTATCTGACTGCATCTGCCATGTTCAGAGGCAAGATGAGCACCAAATATGTGGATGAATAGATGATGAATGCTCATAAAAATAACTCATCATACTTTGTGGAATGGATCCCCAAAAATGTGAAATATAGTGCATGTGATATCCCGCCTAAATGCCTCTCCATGTCGTCCACGTTCATTGGGAACTCAACATCCATTCAAGAAATGTTCAGGAGAGTGATCTAGCAATTCACTGCCATGCTTAGAAGAAAAGCCTTCTTGCATTGGTACACTGGTGAGGTCATGGATGAGATGGAATTCGCTGAAGCAGAGAGAAACATGAATGATTACGTGTCTGAATACATGCAATATCAGGAAGCTAGTGGAGAGGATGATGAATACTATGATCATGAAGAATCAGCTCATGAAAGCTAGAGAAGAAGCTTACATAACGCTATCGACAACCGCTAGTTGTTTCAATGACTAGTAGTTGTTTGTTTGTGGATTTAATTTTCTTTTCTTGTTCTTTCATGGTCTTCTCTACTCTCAAAGAAGGTTTTGGCATTGAATGCATAAACTTTGTATACAACTACTATATTATGTCCTTGGTTTTGTTGATCATAATTGAATTTTTATTTTTGTCAATTTTCACGTGATCTATACATATTTCATGTGAACGGAAAAACAAAAAAGGAAATCCATCGCAGAAAAGTAAAAAGTAGTGTGAATTTACTTAATGCATCTTACCTTTCGGATTAGACTAGTGCATCTCAGCTTTGGTTTTGTACTAGTGCATCCTAGCCTAGATTAGAAGGAATACAAAGTTATGGAAGATTCAGCGAATTTTGGAAATATTTTTGTAGACTTTATTCTTAACTGTGAAAATTCTCATGATTGCATAACAATACAATAGTTTCCCACAAAATATTTAAGTATGGACATTCAATTATTAGTTGTACTCTTAAAATTCAATAATATTCCTACAAAACCTTATGTATAATGAGTACATGGACATTTTCTTTCCTTTGCCTTTCTCCCATTCAAAAGGCTTCAAAAAACATCTCCAGATGGGCTACACTGCAAGGAATGGTCTTCCTTTGGCTTAGGTGCATGAAGGATATCTACTTCATCAAAATCACTCGAGGCTTCCACTGGGCCTCTTTATTTCTAAGGTTCCTACCATTTGTGTGTCAGAGCAAACCACAACTGGAATGGAAACCTGGTCAATGGTTTAACACTATGTCAATCTTACCAATGAAATGACTATAAGCTACTATTTTTGGTGCCTATGTCCTCCAATTTTTATTTTATTTTTCCTTATTGATTAAGATATTCTATGCAATGTTGATAGGTATGAGGAGTTAACACATATTTGTGTGGTGTTTCAGCAAGTGAAAAACACTTCTCTCATTTTTTCCTTGTATCAGTGCATTTCCAGTTTTGTTTCTTGAATCATAGTTTTTGTAATCTCAGTGGACCTTTTTGACCTTTTAAGTTCAACCTCATTGTCTTTTTCACCCAGAATGATATGGTTTATAGAAGGTGGAGCGTATATAGTCATTTATTTGTATGGTCACAATATGCCCTCAAGGGTTTTGTTTTTCATGGTCAACGTAATGGTCATTGTTTTTGTTTCAAAGGGAAATCTCATGGGAAACCCAAGCATGCTTCATCATATTTGAATATGGTATCCAGATTCCCAAATAAGCCCATTGGCATAGATTAGTGCACCTTACCCATCGGGGTTTAACAAGGCACCTGCTAGTATGGAACTAAATAAATTCTCAGCAATATGGTGACAACCAGTTGAGATATAACTCCTTGTGTTAAGGTAGCCCCCACTGTAACATAATACAGTGATGGAATTAGGCTTTTCACAAGAAACTTACAGAGGAAACCCTTTCTTTCTATCTTATCCCAAAACTTTGAAGAAAATGAAATCACTCTATGAATGAAGTATAGTAATGGACTATTTTATTTTTCTAGGACTTGAATTCCAATCTTATCAATTGTAGACTACAGATCTAACCACGTGTGAGGACTCCAATCCTCTAGGGCTCCAACCCTTTCAATATGCTTCAATTCTTCAAGATGGTTTTAGTGTTGCTTCAGGGCTTCCATTGTCTTCTTCAACAATTCTTGAAAATGAATCCAAGATTTTCTTTAGTGAATGCCTCAAATGGTCTATGAAATACTTCAGGGGCTAGTACAACAAGGTCAACTCCAACAAGGATGGTATGTGTCTCCCAGACTCTTCAGGTTTTCACAAACATTATTCTTAAAATCTACTTCATCAAGGTTTCAACAATGTTTCCTCTTCCTAGATAATTGGTTCAACAATGGTTAATAAATCTACTCCAACACTGCACAAAACAATTCTTCAATGATGGCTTCAAGGTCTTTAAATTATATTCAAGGATGCTCCAAAAAGGATCTACTCAAGAGATATAGAGGAGGCAAGTTCAAAAGACACTAATGTTGTTTCTCCAAGACAAAGGATATGTCTACACTTCCCACAGTTTAGGGTCTTCACAAAAATTTTGTCATGAGCCGAGCTTCCTCCTTTAGAAGGATTATGATGGTTACTTCAATAATTTTACTTCAACTCAATCTTCAATATTGTTCCAAATAGTACAAGTGGGGATTTCTCCAAATATAGCTTCAAAAAATCCTCTACAATTTATTCCAACAAGTCCTCAAGCAATAATCTATCAGAGTTCTTTAACCAAGGTGAGATGATATGCTACCTAGATCATTCAAGAAGTTTCTAATGTTTTTCTTCAAGTTTGCTCCCAAAAGGTCACTATTCTACTTCAACAGATGACCAATATTCTGCTCTCAAGGGATGCTAAATTTTCAACCAAATGCCACATGTCTAAAAAATTAAGTGCCACAGGTTCAAATTTTCACAATGCCATAGGTCTGAATCATTAAGTGCCACAAGTTCAAATTTTCACAATGCCACAGGGCCGAATTTTTACAGTGACATAGGTCTGAATTTTCATAGTGCCACAGATCTGAATTTTTACAGTGTCACAAGTCCAAACTGATGAGACTATAGATCCGAAATTTTTTGGCATGGGTTTGAGGATGTTTCCACGGGTTTGAGAATCTATGCATAGTTCCAAATATCTAAGCTCCTAAAAGTTTTTACACACATCAAGAACAAGTTTGATCTTCACCTTTACCATAGGTTTGAGATTATGAGTTATTTCAGTCTAAAATTTTGCTCCAAATGAACCACAACAAATACAATGAAACCATACGAGATTCACCAAAAAATTCCTAACTTTAGATAATCTTCATTCTCCTTACTTCCTTGGTTCATGAGTTATGAACCCACTTACTTCTACTTTTTCACTTGTTATGTATCTCATAGTTAATGTGATGGCCTAGAATGAGGAGTCCAACTTTGTATTTATACTTGTTTGACTATTTTGAAGAGACATATCATTTGGGGTTGGAGGGCCAACATGAGTATTTGAGTCGACCTATGCAACAATATATATATATTAAATTATGTCTTTTAATTTTGGAAATTTTTTTATCACAATCTAGCACTGCAAGCGATATGTGGTTGATAATGAGGCTCCTTTTTTATATGGTTGAGTAACCATCTTTGTAGCTATATTTTTCAAAATATGACCATGGCATGTGCTCTAGGTATTCATTCATAGGTTTGATGTATGGGTATGCCATTAAAAAAAGGTGTGGAAAATGCTCCAACGGTATTGCTTTGATATACAACATCTCTTGAAAAAATTGTACCAATGCATTTTGTTTCTGAGTTAGAATATCATCTTGTTGGAATACATCGAAAGAATTGTATTTTAGAATTTCTTAACGTGCTCCAAAGTTAGAAGAGAGAAATTGTCCTTGTTTTTCTCTTTCATCTTTAAAAAATTGCTTCATTGGGGGATTCCAAATCTAAAGTCAAGTCAAGATCATGATCATAGTAAGTCCGCTAAGATTGAAGCTATCTTGAATGTACGTATCATCAACTTCAAAAATGAACTCGTTGCTCCATGATGTTTCCTCTCCATCAGAATATACTTCTTCATTCATGTACCTAGGGAATATTAGGGCTTGCTTCAATAATTCTAATGGCATCAATGATAACCTTATCCATCATGAAATCCATTTTTCTCATACTTTTGTTTAGCACAGTCCTCATCTAAAATTGGTTCTAGATATTTTCTTCTGAATCCCTTGATTTTGTGTCTAACCTTTGCTTCCCACCTTTCTTCTTTTTGAGTCTCTTTAAGTTTTTGATCAGCGGTTTTTATTGATGTCAACCTAGCAACACCAAGGGCTTCTCCAATATTGCATGGGAATTTTGACCTACCAAATTACTATATTCTGGGCCAAGAATTCTTTTGATGGTTTCTACTTGTCGAGATGTTTCTGTTGATATATGGCAGACCACGTAATTCTTCATAGGTTTAGAGATATTCATGTTTTAAGTTTGTAACCCTAGTTAGTGGGCTAAAACCCCATGGGGTTGTGGTTTCGGTCATTGAAAATTCAATAATTAATAATTTTTAAGCTCCAAAAATCCCTCCCACGTTCACTTTTTGAAGCCCCTCTCAAACTAAGCATTTATATGAATTTTGATCCTCGTATCCTCCTTATGCAGGGATTTCGCTGCCTGAAATAGGTCATCGTGGAATTTGCGCTCTAAATTTTTTTCTACGAAGGATCAGAAGCAAAAAATTTAATGAGGTGAAGTAGAAATCCTAAGGAAGCTCCTGTAAAAATTTTAGATCAAGGTGCACAATATTTTCGAAGATATGATCTGTGGAATTCAGTGTTTTGGAAGGCTCCTAAACTACATCTCAAAGAAGTGACCTTGGGAAAATAGTCATGACTCTCACTCTGAGTATCGGATTGGAATTCTGTAAAAAGTGAAAGATATTGCACAGACTGTAGTCTTCTTTGTATCAATTTCAAAGCCAAATGAAGAAACAGTGACACGTGGCACAATGTAAAAGTTCTCTCTACTAAAATAGTCCATAATTAGGTCATTGTGAGAGATTGGGTATAACTCGATCTTAAAGAATCCAAATTCGGTCAGACTTGTGGCATTGGAAATAACACTCATAGGACTAATAGAGAACCGAAAATTACATATTGGGGATTGAAATAACATAGATACACCAGATTCAATATCGAGATCCTAGAAGGCGAGAAAAAGCTAGATCATGTGTTGTCAAGGGCTGCAAAGGACTAGACTTTCTAGGGCAGCAAAGCAAAGCAAGGTGCAGCAGAGGGTTTCCACCTTAAAAGATATTTGCAGTTGTGTTCTTTTTGTTTACTACTATCATTGTACAAACATTGATAATAATTGAAGATTAACTAATGCTCTGAAAGATTAATAATAATACTAATTGAAAGAAATACTGATTCACCCCCATCTCATTGTTTCCAACAATTAGTATCAGAGCTTGGTTCCTTCAATAGCAGTTTAATAGATGGAAGGAGGTCATGGAGCATACCAATAATGGTGTACCTCTATTCAATTAAAATAATTATTCACTCTGGAAAGGAAGAATGGAGGTTTATATCTTAGCGCAAGGTTACAAAGTATGGGACATTGTTCAAAATGGCTTTACACCAACCACAAATGAACAAGGTAAGAAGAATTTGGTAAATGATGCAAATGAAAATAATATTATTATCAGTGGACTTATTGAATCTGCTTATCATAAGGTTTTGGGTTGTAAAACCACCAAAAATGTATGGGACAAGCTTGAGAATATATATGCAGGTGATTCAAATGTCAAAGAAGCAAAGCTTAAAATCTATAGAGAAAAATTTGAGCAACCCCGAATGAAAGAAGATGGCAACATTGATGCATACTTCCAATACGTTGATGAAATAACCAACACTCTGGAAGGATTGGAAGAGCTAGTTGACGAGAATATTATTATACTAAAGATTCTTAGAAAATTACAAGGGATATTCAACCCAAAGGTATCGGTCTTAGAATACAGTGCAAATATAGACAAACTCAAAAAAGAAGAATTACATGGAGCTCTAATAGCATATGAAATGAGACTTTATGAAGAAGAGGGTACTTCTCACCTAGAAACTGCATTTGTTGCAACTAAGAAAACCAATAAGGACAAACAACCTTCAGTTGAAAATACATGCACCTGCAAGTGTGAAGAAAAGGGAGATGATGAAGAATATGCTTACTTTAAGAGAAAACTAAAAATTGGTAAGGGAAAATTCAAAGGTAAATTTCCATTGATATGTTTCAGATGTGGCGAGGTTGGGAATTTCACAGCAAAATGTCCGAATAGAAGTGATGGAAACTTAAAAGGAAAGAAAGGCTTTAAGAAATTCAACAAGCAAGGAAAAATGAAAGGATCCAAAAGGAACTTTCTCTCTAAAGAAGATAGCTCATCATCCAATGAAGATAGTGACAACGAAGAACAATCGAATGAGAGAGTATTGTTTATGGCCAAGCATAATAAACAAGAGGTATCAAACAACGAAGAAGAAGGGTTGACCATAGAAGAATTTTCTAAGGAGGCAATCAGGCTTATAAATAAGTTCAAGGTTGAGAATATCCATTCCAATACTCTTAAAGAACAAGTTCAAGGTCTCAAAATTGAAGTAGAAGAACACAAATGTATTGAAAAGTCGCTTCAAAAGAAGCTGGAAGAAATAAACCAAGAAAGGGAAGCATTAGAAGCCAAAGTAGTCTCGATGTGTAAGGAAGTGAAGAAGGGAAAAATTGTCCAAAACTATGCCAACAGCTCAAGGGCTTGGAAGAACTCATCAACAATCAACGATCTTACAATGATAGAACTGGCCTCGGTTACAAAGAAGAAGAAGCAAGACCTTCTACAAAAAAAATACAATGAACCTATGAGATCTGACATGCATGTAGGCTTCATTGGACAAGATTCGCAAGAACATCCTTAGAAGACGATTCCTCAATGAATATTTCCATCTAGGTACCAACATATTTTTCATGCCTATTGTTATTCATGTGGAAAATTTGGTCATAAAGCTGTCGAATGTCACACGTACCCTAGGAACCAATACAATTCTAAGAGATCCTTCAAATATGAACCTCCCAGGGCTCAACGAAACATCAATATATTTGAACATTTAAGAAATAATATGGAATGTTACAAATGTCAAAACTTTGGACAGATAGCCAGAGCCTACAAACTTGAAAATCCTCCAGAAGAATCTTCTAAGCCATAGAACGAACGAACATGGAAGAAGAAGAATACTGATAATTTTTCTCTCACTCTCAAGGCTCAAAACAACAAATATGTGTGGTATGTTGATAGCGGTTTCTCAACACATATGACTGGAGATAGAAGGAAATTTGTATCTTTGAAAGAGAATAATGATGGAACCGTATCCTTTGGAAATGATGGATCTTCAGATTTTATAGGATTAGGTACTGTCACTCTCGGAAGCAAAGATGTTATAGCAAAGAATGTTCTATTGGTTGAAAATGTGAATCACAATCTGCTCAGTGTTGGAAAAATGTGTGATCAAGGACACACAATGCTATTCAACTCCAAAAAATTTCAAATCAGGAAAGGCGGGTATGGTAAAATTGTGGCTACAACAAGTTGAGCTCCAAATGACATATATGTTCTGGATGAAGCAACCGAAGGATGTCTACTATCTAAAGAAGATGAAAGCCGGTTATGGCACAAATGAATGGGTCACATAAACTTTGACAATCTTGTCAGGATAAGAAAAAAGGAATTAGTACGAGAAATGTTGAAAATCTCAAAACCTTCCAACACACTATGTGAGGCCTGTCGGCACGACAAGTAGACAAAAGTCAAATTTAAAACAAAAGAACACTTTGCATCACATCCGTTGGAATTGATACATACTGATCTATGTGGTCCTATGAGAACAAAGGCTTAGATGGAGAATTATATTTCATGTTAATGATATATGACTATACCAGGATGACAGACGTCAGTTTCCTAAAGAAAAAATATGAAGCATTTGAGTGCTTTAAGATCTACAAGGAGTTGGTAGAAAATGAAACTAATTTCAAAATAAAGTGTCTAATATTAGATAATGGTGGAGAATTCACTTCCAAATTATTTCAGCAATACTGTGATGAAAATGGAATTAAAAACAATCTTCAACAGCACGAACACCTCATCAAAATGGAGTTGCTGAAAGAAAGAAAAAAATTGTACAGGAAATGGGTAGAACAATGTTGAAGGACTCAAATGAAAAATTATGGTTTCAAGAAATTGATACGGTAGTCTTCATTATCAACCGAAGTCTTCTCAGAAATAATTGCAACAAGACCCATATGAATTATGGAAAGTAAAACCAGCTAATTTAAAATATTTCAGAATCTTCAAAATAAAATGTTATATCAAAAGAGAAGATCAAAATTTGGGTAAGTTTGAATCACGTGTTGGTGAA
Organism: Pinus albicaulis; assembly: GCA_034641835.2. Taxonomy (NCBI): domain Eukaryota; kingdom Viridiplantae; phylum Streptophyta; class Pinopsida; order Pinales; family Pinaceae; genus Pinus; species Pinus albicaulis. The sequence goes on along the minus strand of CM076575.1, from coordinate 1,999,629,253 downwards.
GGTATCTTTGCTGGTTACTCACGCAAAATAAAGGCCTATAAATGCTATAATCTAAGATGAAAACAGATAGTGGAGATAAAAAATGTTACATTTGAAAAAGATGGTGTTCTAACGAATAATTATGAGGATCCAGAATATTTGAAACTTGAGATAGAGGCTGAAAAAGACACAGAGAAAATTCTAGAAGAAGAAGAAACTATCAACCAGGAAGAAGTAAATAATGATCATCAAGATATACCAGAACAAAAGCAAGAAGATCCTCCAAAGAGAAAAAAAGAATGGATTCAAAACCATCCATCAAATCAAATAATTGGTGACATAAATGAAGGTCGACAGCTTCGTTCATCACATCAAGCTCAAATTGCTTTTCTAGCAACCTTTGGCCTAATATTTTTGAGGAAGCCAGCTAGAATTGGATCAAATCGAGAAGAATAGCACTTGGGAATTAGTTCCACGACCAAAATATAAAAATGTCTTTGGGACTAAATGGGTGTTCAGGAACAAATTGAATGAAGATGGACAAGTTACCAGAAATAGAGCAAGATTGGTTTGAAAAGGCTATGCACAAGTGGAAGGAATTTATTTCGACGAAACATTTGCACCAGTTTCTAGAATGGAAGCCATTCGAATGTTTCTTGCCTATGCATGTTCAATAAAAATCAAAGTTTACCAAATGGATGTTAAGTCAACATTTCTGAATGGAAAATTAGTAGAGGCAGTTTACATCGAACAACCTGAAGGTTTTCTACTATCATAAAAAGAAGACCATGTTTCCAGGTTAAAGAAGGCTCTATATGGTATCAAGCAGGCTCCCAGAGCATGGTATGCTTGTCTTGATGGATATCTACATCAACAAGGGTTCAAGAAAGGTACTATTGATAACAATATTATGTACAAATAGATAAATATAATTTAACAATTGTTGAGGTATATGTGGATGATATAATATTTGGTAGCAATGATGATCAACTAAGTAAGAAATTTTCTACAAATATGCAAAGTGAGTTCGAGATGTCTTTACTTGGTGAGCTAACATACTTCTTAGGGCTTCAAATATCTCAACAAGAGAAAGGAATACTTATATGTCAAGCCAAGTACATCAAGGAAATGCTCAAGAAATTCAAAATGGAAGATTGCAAACCCATTCTTAATCTGATGGTAACAGGTTCCAAATTAAGCATAGATGACTCATCTAAGGATGTGGATCAGAGGTTGTACAGATCTATGATTTGTAGTCTTCTATAAGTAACAGCCTCCCGGCCAGATGTTATGCAAGCAATTGGACAAGTAGCAAGATTCTAAGCAGCATCAAAAGAATCACATGTTACTGTTGTCAAAATAATTCTTCGATATCTAAAGGGCACAAAAGAATATGGCTTGTGGTATCCCAAGGGTAACAATCTCATTATTCAAGCCTTTATATATGAAGATTGGGCAGGAAGTGTTGATGATCGTAAGAGTAATAGTGGAGCAGAATTTTATCTAGGTGGTTGTCTCATATCATGGTTGAGAAAAAATCAAACCTCAATCTCGTTATCTATAGCGAAAGAAGAATACATTGCAGTGGCTTCATGTTGTACTCAAGTCCTTTGGATGAAACAAACTTTGCGAGATCTTCAAGTACAATTTAGTGAGCCTATTCCCATATTCTGTGACAACACCAGTGCCGTCAACATATCCAAGAATCCTGTCATGCATTAAAAAACAAAACACATTTCGATCAAATATCATTTTTTTAGAGAACAAGTCACTGAAAAGAATATCAAACTTGAGTATGTTGGTACAAAATAAAAAATCATTGATATCTTCACTAAACATTTACCTCATGAAGCATTTGAATATCTTCACCAGAAGCTTGGGATTCTCCTAAGTTCTCATTAGATTTTCCTTATTCATAATATAAAGGGGGAGTGGAAGTGTGTACTGGTCTGCAGGATGGTTACATGTCAGGGGGACTTACCCTATGCCATTGATGTCAAAGGGGGAGAGAATGTTGTAGGAAGAGGTGTCATGATCACAGGGGGAGTAGTTGTGTTGCCATCAATGCCAAAGGGGGATATTTTTGGTCAACGGTTTTCATTGATGTCAACCCAAGTAGCACCAGCGACTACCCTAGTATTGCATGGGAATTTCGACCTACCAAATTACTATATTATGGGTCAAGAATGCTTTTTGTGGTTTCTACTTGTTGAGATGTTTATGTCGATATATGGCACACCACATAATTCTTCACATTTTGAGAGATATTCATGTTTGAAGTTCGTAACCCCAGTTAGTGGGCTAAAACTCCATGGGGTTGTGGCATGGATCATTGAAAAGTCAATAATTAATAATTTTTAAGCTCCTAAAATCCCTCCCACGTTCACTTGTTGAAGCCCCTCTCAACCTAATCATTTATATGAATTGTGATCCTCATATCCTCCTTATGTAGGTATTTTGCTACCTGAAACAAGTCATCATGGAATTTGCGCTCTAACTATTCTTCTACAAAGGTTCAAAAGCTGAAACTTTTATGAGGTGAAGTTGAAGTCCTGAGGAAGCTCCTGTAAAAATTTCAGATCAGGGTGCGCAATATTTTCAGAGATATGATCTGTGGAAGTCAATGTTTTGGCAGGCTCCTGAACTTCATCTCAAAGAAGTGACCTTGGGAAAATCGTCATAACTCTCACTCTGAGTATAGGATTGGAATTCTGTAAAAAGTAGCAAATAGTGCACAAAATTTAGTTTTCTCTATATCAATTTTAGAGCCGAATGAAGAAACAGTGACATGTGGCACACTGTACAAGTTATCTCTACTGAAATAGTCCATAATTAGGTCATTGTGAGAGATTGGGCATAACTCTCTCTTGAATAATCCAAATTGGGTCAGACCTGTGGCATTGGAAATAAGACTTAGAGGACTACTACAAAACTGATAATAACATATTGGGGATCTGAAATAATATAGATACACCAGATTCAATATCGAGATCCTAGAAGGGAAGAAAAAGCTAGATCATGTGTTGTTAAAGGCTGCAATGGACCAAACTTTCTAGGGAAGCAAAGCAAAGCAAGGTGCAGCAGAGGGTTTCCACCTTAAAAAATGTGTAGTTGTGTTCTTTTTGTTTACTGCTATCATTCTACAAACACTGATAATAAATAAAGATTAACTAATGCTCTGAAAGATTATTAATAATACTGATTGAAATGAATACTGATTCAACCCCTTTTCAGTTTTTCCAACATAAGTCCCTCGTCCTCTTTTTTCTTTTCAATTGATGTTTTCTTTCCCTCTTCATTTTCTTGAAGAGTTTTTTCTTTATAGATTGTCAAGTGCTCTGGTTGTGCACATTTCAACTAGATTGAATTGAATTGAAGAATTTTAATGATGTCCACGAGATCAAAAATAGTCTAAGGACCTTGTACTACCTTTCTAAACTATCTTGGAGGGTAAAACTGGCCATAACTCCTTAATCCTTTAGAAATTTTAGTGTCGCCTGCATGGAAATATGGTGTTGATTGTTTTTTTCTCTCTCTGTGGTCCTGTAAATCCTGCCTCTTTCTATGAAGTTAACTGTAATTAAAATGGGCACAACCCATGTAAATTTGGCTCTATCCTGCCTCTTTATCTATATTTATAAGTGCTTTGTTACCACCTATGCTCTATGTGCCTAATCTATTGTTAGCATTAAAATATTGTTTACATTTGTTAAGAATGTATGCATCAAAGTTGTCCCTATCTTCACCAGGGTTGTAGAGCGCCCTATATTTACAGGGTAAAACCAGCGTGAACTGTTGAAGTTGTCCCTATCATCATCGGGGTTGTAGAGCACCTTATATTTGCACGGTAAAACCAGCCTGAACTCTTGAAGTTGTCCCTATCTTCATCAGGGTTGTAGAGCGCCCTAGATTTGCAGGGTAAATCGATCCTGAACCCTTCAACACATATTAATACACGTTGTTCTGTAGATCTGTGTTAGTTTCTTTGGTAAGTTTAAGTGTTAGATTTAATTGTCTCATGGGACCCCACACAAGAAAATGTTAGGTTCTTCTACTCCAGATCTTATGTATTTTAATACCTAGTTTATCTGGGTGAATAAAGTAATCTCCACAGTCTATCTTTTTCAGTATATCTTATGTATTTGATATTTTTTATTGCAGTCGGTGATTTGAACCATTTGATATCTACAACAATGAGTGGAGTCACCTGCTTCTTGAGGTTCCGTGGTCAGCTTAACTCATATCTAAGGAAGCTGGTAGTGAATTTTATCCCCTTCCCCCAACTTCATTTCTTTATGGTGGGATTTACCCCGTTGACTTCACATAGTTCACAACAATACAGAGCCCTCACCATTATGGAACTGACACAATAGATGTGGGATTCCAAGAACATGATGTGTGATGTAGATCCCCATCATGGCAGGTATGTGACTACATCTGCCATGTTGAGAGGCAAGATGAGCACCAAAGAGGTGGATGAAAAAATTATGAATGCTCAGAACAAGAATTCATCATACTTTATGGAATGGATCCCCAACAATGTGAAATCTAGTGCATGTGATATCTCACCTAAAGGCCTCTCCATGTCATTCACATTCATTGGGAACTCAATATCCATTCAGGAAATGTTTAGGAGAGTGAGCGAGCAGTTCACTGCCATGTTTAGGAGAAAATCCTTCTTGCATTGGTACACTGGTGAGGGAATGGATGAGATGTAATTCACTGAAGCAGAGAGAAACATGAATGATTACGTGTCTGAATACATGCAATATCAGGACGCTAGTGCAGTGGATGATGAATAATATGATGATGAAGAATCAACTCGGGAAAGCTAGAGCAGAAGCTTATGTAATTCTATCGACAACCGCTAGTTGTTTCAATGCCTAGTAGTTGTTTGTTTGTGGATTTCATTTGATTTTATTATTCATTCATGGTTTTCTCTGCTCTCATAGAAGGTATTTGCATTGAATGCATAAAATTTGTATACAAATACTATATTATGTCCTTGGTTTTGTTGATCATAATTGAATTTTTATTTTTGTCAATTTCACATGATCTATACATATTTCATGTGAACAGCAAAAAAAAACAAGGTAATCCATTGCAGCAAAGTAAAATGTAGTGTGAATTTACTTAATGCATCTTACCTTTCATATTAGACTAGTGCATCTCAGCTTTGGTTTTGTACTAGTGCATCCTAGCCTAGATTGGAAGGAATGCAAAGTTATGAAAGATTCAGCAAATTTTGGGAATATTTTTGTAGAATATATTCTTGACTGTGAAAATTATCATGATTTCATAACAATACAATAGTTTCCCACAAAATATTTGAGTATGGACATTCAATTATTAGTTACTCGTACTGTGAAAATGTAATATTATTCCTACAAAACCTTATGTATAATGAGTACATGGAAATTTTATTTCCTTTGCCTTTCTCCCTTTTGAAAGGCTTCAAAAAACATGTCCAAATGGGCTACACTACAAGGAATGGTCTTCCTTTGGCTTAGGTGCATGAAGGATATCTACTTCATCAAAATAGCTCGAGGGTTCCACTAGGCCTCTATCTTTCTGTGGTTCCTACCATTTGTGTGTCAAAGCAGACCACAGCTAGAATGGAACCTGGTCAATGGTTTAACACTATGTCAATATTACCAGTGAAATGACTATAAGCTATTGTTTCTAGTGCCTAAGTCCTCCAATTTTTATTTTATTTTTCCTTATTTATTAAGAGATTCTATGCAATGTTGAAAGTTATGAGGAGTTAACATGTATTTGTGTGGTGTTTCAGTAAGTGAAAAACACTTCTCTTAAGTTTTCCTTGTATCAACGCATTTCCAGTTCTATTTCTTGAATCATAGTTTTTTTAATCTCAGTGGAACTTTGTGACCTTTTAAGTTCAGCTTCGTTGTCTTTTTCACCCAGAATTTCATGGTTTAGAGATGGAGGAGCGTATATATTCATTTCTTTGTATGGTCAGAATCTGCCCTCAAGGGTTTTATTTTTCATGGTCAATGTAATGGTCACTATTTTTTTCAAAGGGAAATCTCATGGGAAACCCAAGGATGCTTCGTCACATTTGAATATGGTATCCAGATTCCCAAATAAGCCCATTGTCATAGATTAGTGCACCTTACCCAACAAGTGCTAACAAGGCACCTGCTAGTATGGAACTAAACAAATTTTTAGAAATATGGTGACAACCAGTTGAGATATAACCCCTTGTGTTAAGGTATCCCCCACTGTCACATAATACAGTCAGGGAATTAGGCTTTTCACAAGAAACTTGCGGGGGAAACCCTTTCTTTCTATCTTATCCCAAAACTTTGAAGAAAGTGAAATCACTCTATGAATGTAGTATAGTAATGGACTATTTTATCACTCTAGGACTTGAATTCCAATCTCATCAATTGTAGACTACAAATCCTCAAACATAATAGCTTTGGGTTGTGACTTCCGACTATCGTTGCCTCTGCCAGAATTCAAAATTATCTGATTTCAAGTACAATGTTGAAGAATTTTTCCAATCTTGCTAATTGTCAAGTATTCCATATGTAATTAAGTCTTTTTTCTATATTCAGTTTGCAAGTGTTGGATTTTTTTGGGCCCTATAAGGGCGAGGATATTATACTCAGTTTTTCAAATAGACAAATCACCTCTTAATTAGTATTCTCTCTATTTTTCAGGTGTTCATCAATGCACCATGGTATTTCAGTGCATTGTACTCCATGTTCAGCCCTTTCTTGTCACAACATACCAAGAGAAAATTTGTAATTGCACGTGAAGGAAGAGTCACAAAGACCTTCTACAAGCATGTGAAATTCCTTCTCTAATGTAGTGAAAATGTGCTCAACCTCAATTGAAGACTCTGATTATATATGATATAATTAAGGATATATTCAACGAAAAATTCCTAGAAACTTATTTAATACTTGATTTTACTTGCATATTTATATCTCTAAAGAATGTGCCTATACAGTATGTGGGACTTATCAGGAAAAAGATGTAGATTTTGGACCTCACAAGCCTGTAGTAGGGTTCTCCATTAGAGATGGGGAGAAAACCAATCTTGAGATCGAGGGAGTGGAAGTAATTTACGTCAAAAATTGTTCAAGTTTTTAGATTTTGTGTCAGTTCCTGCATTCAAATTTAGCTCTTTCGCCTCATTTTTGTTTCCAATATACCTCAAATTTGATGAGTTTTAGTTTTGGATATAAATTTTATGGGTGTTGGATTTGAGATCAAGTTCATGTTGGGAAAAATACTGAGAGGGGGGGGGGGTGAATCAGTATTTAGATCTGACTGAAAAATTTTTACTTTTTCTTTCTCTTAAAACCATACGCTACTTTATTGAACCCAAATCACGTATACACACGGATATCCTTAAGAAAACTTGCATATGTACAGAGATATTATTATGCATTTAATTCTTTACTTAGATAATTGCATCATTCATTCATCAGTTGTTTAGTAAGCAGTAAGCATGTGTAGTAATAATAGAATAAACCATCACACATAAGAAACACGCATGAACACCAGTATTTAAGGTGGAAACCCAATTCGTTACAAAACCACCGCTGCTGTCGTCTCTGTCTTAAATATTTATTATAAAGAAAATTCCTTACAATTTTGTACTGGCGTAGACTCATACCAGCACGCAGGAACCCACCTACAGAAGGCTGCAACCTTCTCTCGTTCTCCAGCCACTACTGGAAGGGAGCTCCAACCCCCTGATCTCGTTTACGAGCCTCTCCTGGAAGGGAGCTACTACCCCCTGCTCTCGTTTACCAGCCTCTCCTGGAAGGGAGCCACTACCCCCTGCTCTCGTTTACCAGCCTCTCCTGGAAGGGAGCTACTACCCCCTGCTCTCATTTACCAGCCTCTCCAGGAAGGGAGCTACAAACCCCTCCTCTCGTTTACCAACTACCACTGGAAGGGAGCTACAACCCCCTCACAGAAGGCTTCGACCCTCAGCACAACTGCGGACCACGTTTCATCAATTTTCATACTGGTTCCAACAGCTTCCATACAACATACCTTGTAGGCCACTTTTCATCATATTTTTAGACTGGACCCACTCCACATATTTAAGCTGAAACTTATAACCCCATCAATTCATTCATTGAATCGTAAACCAATCAACCAAAAAATTGATCTTTAATCAACATAATCAGCAGCATAATCAACATTCAAACAACCCAGATCTATATGAATACATCATTGACAGATAGCAGTAAAACAGCAAAACAGATCAGACATTTCATGCCACACACTTCAGCAAAACCCTAGATTCCATACGCGCTTTTACTTCACTAAACCCGCGTATATATGCGCTTTCACAGAGACAAACCTGCCTATATATCTCCAACTATTTCAAGACTAACCTTAGATTCCATACGCGCTTTTGCTGAAACTAACCTACGTATATACACGCTTTCGCTGAGATGAACATGCGTATAGATCTCTAACATTTCAGAACTATGCAGCTCTTCAGAACATATAACTCAGATCTCACCCTTTACTTCAGCAAATATTCGCCAGATCTAAACATTCCATAAACAGATCTAGAAAATACATAGTCATTTCAGATCTAGAGATCCCTCTTCATCATTTTCTTCATAGGTGCATTATTAAATCAGATCAATCAATAAAATGTTACCCATTCCATCCAGATATACTTCAGAGTGAAGTATTCATTAAAACCTAGACCAATGCACACCTTACACTATGATCCTCCTCTCCTTATATAGTTTTAGCCTTTATCAATACCATGAGTCAAAACCACTTAACCACTAATGGTATTCCTGGATGGGATCAAATAGATAATCCAGCGCTCAATACTATGGGCCAATACCATGGTCATGTCTCCTGGTTTTATAAATTTAGAGCACAAAATAGGCATACGCTACTTGGTACGTACTTTTACGCGTACATACGCTACTTTGCCTTTACAAACCCGCGTATGCTTTGTGACATATCTTATTCATCATTACTCTGGCACTTACTGGAATTTATTTCTTTGTTAATTCTAAACAAATCTGTAGATGCATCAAATTTACATCATTAACAAATAGATTGCTATCAACTCATCAAGTCAATTTCCATCAAGGACAACTTCATCAAGTAGGTTGCCATCAAAAACAACACATTGCATCATATTGCCAACAATCTCCCCCTTTGGACTTGATGGAAACCATGATGGTGTTTGATACTGACATCACCATTATTAAAACACCATAATACATAATACTCTCCCCCTTTGACATCAAGGGAAAATGGTGGATCAAAACCAACACAAGGTATTTCTTCCCTTGTTTAAGGATGAGCTCTGTAGATCTGATGTGCACTAAAGTTACCATGCTCCCCCTGAGTTCACGTTGAATCTTCAAACATATTTTTCAATGAAGTACATGACTCTATGACCTTTCCTATCACCAAGGACTCATACTTACATCAATGATCCAACAAAGTGGATTTACATATGTGACTCAAGTACCCAACCAAGTGGGTTTACAAATTTTGACTCAACTACCCAAACAAGTGGGTTTACAAATTTGAAGAAGTCCTTACATGACTGAATATAACAATTTACATCATAGGTCTCAACATAACCTTTTCATCAAATTACAAATATTACTTTTTATAACCAATACCAAAAATACCTCAAGAGAGAGATCATATTACAGAACCATCATAATGCCAACAATGCATTACTCTCAGCAAGGCTAATGCTCCCCCTAAAACTGTGCTCCTGTCCTTGAGCTGACTCACTATTTTTCTTATCAGAAAAACATACGCTTCTATCTCCAACGGAACTCGCGTGTATACGCGGCTTTAGTTCATGAAACCCGCGTATGAAAAGTGAAATACTGAAAATTTCAGAGCTCCATTTTCTCCCGGATTTATACATTCTGTATCTGTCTTCTGTTGTCACATTAGATGCACTGTTAGAAATAAACACAACCAGAATTACCAAACCAACCATGGCAATCATCATATATTGCTCCCCTTGTGATGATACATTACTGATTCCTATAATGTATCTCACATCACTCTTGCAGTCATTATGAGAAGTAAGCTTTAGAATCGGAAAACTGAAGTAGGATTATTATCCCCTACGTTTTTGACCGATCCTCCTTCTTTTTCCAGCTTTGCTTGAAATTTCTTATTGTGTGCTAGAAATTATCCAATTTCTCAGATCTATTCATCCTGCATTCCTTTTCTACATGTCCATACTTTTTACAAGCATAACATCTTGTGTGACCAGAAAAGTAAGCATAGGGATCATAATGTGTTTTTCTATTCTTTATTCTATTGCAATTAGTTGCTTTATGACCAAACTTCCTGCATGAAAAAAAATATCCCTTAAAGAAACCTGAGTACCTTTCTATGTAGAATCTGTTTGTTTGTGACTGAAACAATCTGCTTCTACAATTGGCTGCAACGTGCCTATAATTATGACATTTAAAGAATTCAACATTATTGATCAAAGGAGAGAATTGATAGATGCTTCTATAGTTAGGAGCGAATGATTTCCTTTGAGAGTTCATGATTGTCGGTTGACCTTTTGTCTCTTTCAACACTTCAGGTTTTGCATTGATATCTTTAGCACCTCCTTGTGAACTATAATCTCCTTTAACAGTTTCATGAAAACCAAGACCAAATTTAACAGAAGGAGACCTTTGACTACTAAGAATATTATCCATAATCATAGTACTATCTTGAAACCTCAAGAGTTTATCCTTTTCCTCTAATTTACCTTTTAAAATGTTTACCTCAACCTCCAATATTTGGCATTGCTTCTTCATACTTTCTTCGACCCTTTTTCCTTCTTCTACTTGATCATTCAATTTTAGAATCTCTTCTTTCAACCCATTTTCTTGTTATTCAAATGTTTTTAGAAGTTCTTCATTCTTCTTATTTGATTTTTCCAGATCTGTTTTGAGAGAGATGATTTCTGCTTCAAGTCCATCACTGTGATTGGTTACTTCATCCTGCCATCTTTGATACATTTATATCTGTCCATTCATTCTAGAGATCATATCTTTGTAGATAGATTCCCTCTCATTAAATAAAATCTGTTGATCTTCAACTTTAATCTTCAGATTTTCTTGTAGACCCATAATATTACTTTCACTTTCTTTTTCACTATATTCACCATTGCATGCACAAGGAACTGAGTTACAAGAACAACAATCAGTACCTAATTCATCATCTTCATTTTCTGTTTTACACTTATTTCTTTGAGTAGCCCTCTTCTTTGCCTCCTTCCCATTGTGACGGATCTCCTTCAAGCGATCAAGCTTCTGCAGAAGGACCTCCTCTGATATCAATTGTTGGGAAAAATACTGAGAGGGGGGGGGTGAATCAGTATTTAGAGCTGACTGAAATTTTTTTAATTTTTCTTTCTCTTAAAACCATACACTACTTTACTGAACCCAACTCGCGTATACACGCAAATATCCTTAAGAAAACTTGCATATGTACAAAGATCTTATTATGAATTTAATTCTTTACTTAGATCATTGCATCATTCATTCATCAATTTTTTAGTAAGCAGTAAGCATGTGCAGTAATAACAGAATAAACCATCACACATAAGCAACACACATGAACACCATTATTTAAGGTGAAAACCCAATTTGGGAGAAAACACCATTGTTTTTTTCTCTGTCTTCAATATTTATTATAAAGAAAACTTCTTACAATTTTGTACTGGCGCAGACTCATACCAACACGCAGGCACCCACCCTCAGAAGGCTTCAACCTTCTCTCGTTCTCCAGCCACTACTGGAAGGGAGCTCCAACTCCTTGATCTCATTTACGAGCCTCTCTTGATAGGGAGCTACTACCCCCTGCTCTCATTTACCAGCCTCTCCTGGAAGGGAGATACTACCCCCTGCTCTCGTTTACCATCCTCTCCTGGAAGGGAGCTACTACCCCCTGCTCTCGTTTACCAGCCTCTCCTGGAAGGGAGCTACTACCCCCTCCTCTCGTTTACCAGCAATCACTGGAAGGGAGCTACAACCCCCTCATAGAAGGCTTCGACCCTCAGCACCATTGCAGACCACGTTTCATCAATTTTCATACTGGTTCCAACAACTTCCACACAACATACCTTGTAGGCCACTTTTCATCAGATTTTCAGACTGGACCCACTCAACATATTTAAGTTGAAACTTATAACCCCATTAATTCATTCATTGAATCATCAACCAATCAACCAACAAATTGATCTTTAATCAACATAATCAACAACATAATCAACATTCAAACAACCTAGATCTGTATGAATACATCATTGACAGATAGCAGTAAAACAGCAAAATAGATCAAACATTTCATTATACACACTTCAGAAAAACCCTAGATTCCATACGCACTTTTACTTCACTGAACCCACGTATATACGCGCTTTCACAGAGACAAACCGGCATATATATCTGCAACTATTTCAGGACTTACCTTAGATTCCATATGCACTTTTGCTCAAACTAACCTGCGTATATACGCGCTTTCGCTGAGATGAACATGGGTATAGATCTCTAACATTTCAGAACTATGCAGCTCTTCAGAACAGATAACTCAGATATCACCCTTTACTTCAGCAAAGTTTCGCCGGATCAAAGATCTAAACATTCCATAAATAGATCTAGAAAATACATAGTCATTTCAGATCTAGAGATCCCTCTTCATCATTTTCTTCATAGGTGCATTATTAATTTAAATCAATCATTAAACTGTTACCCATTCCATCCAGATATACTTCAAAGTGAAGTATTCATTAAAACCCAGACCTATGCACACCTTGCACTATGATCCTCTTCGCCTTATATAGTTTTAGCCCTTATCAATACCATGAGTCAAAACCACTTAACCGCTGATGGTATTCCTGGATGGGATCAAATAGATAATCCATCGCTCAATACTGTGGGCCAATACCATGGTCATGTCCCCTGGTTTTATAAATTTAGAGTGAAAAATAGGCATACGCTACTTGGTACGTACTTTTACGCGTACATACGCTACTTTGCCTTTACAAACTCGTGTATGCTTTGTGACATATCTTATTCATCATTACTCTTGCACTTACTGGAATTTCTTTCTTTGTTACTTCTGAACTACTCTGTAGATACATCAAATTTACATCATTAACAAATAGGTTGCTATCAACTCATCAAGTCAATTTCCATCAAGGACAACTTCATCAAGTAGGTTTCCATCAAGGACAACACATTGCATCATATTGCCAACAATCTCCCCATTTGGACTTGATGGCAACCATGATGGTGTTTGATACTGACATCACCATTATTCAAACACCATAATACATAATACTCTCCCCCTTTGACATCAAGGGCAAAGGGCAGATCAAAACCAACACAAGGTTTTTCTTCCTCAGAGGTTGGATGAGCTTCCAGAGATCTTATGTAATCAAGTTGCTTATGCTCCCCCTGAGTTCATGCTGAATCTTCAAACATATTTTTCAATGAAGTACATGACTCTATGACCTTTCCTATCATCAAGGACTCATACTTACATCAATGATCCAACCAAGTGGATTTACATATGTGACTCAAGTACCCAACCAAGTGGGTTTACACATTTTGACTCAACTACCCAACCAAGTGGGTTTACAAATTTGAAGAAGTCCTTACATGAATGAATATAACAATTTACATCATAGGTCTCAACATAACCTTTTCATCAAATTACAAATATGAATTTTTATAACCAATACCAAAAAGACCTCAAGAGAGAGATCATATTTCAGAACCATCATAATGCCAACAACGCATTACACTCAGCAAGGCTAATGCTCCCCCTGAAACTGTGCTCCTGTCCTTGAGCTGACTCATTGTTTTTCTTATAAAAAAAAAACATACGCTTCTGTCTCCAACGAAACTCGCGTGTATACACGGCTTTAGTTCATGAAACCCGCGTATGAAAAGTGAAATACTGAAAATTTCACAGCTCCATTTTCTCCTGGATTTATACATTCTGTACCTGTCTTCTGTTGTCACATTAGATGCACTGTTAGGAATAAACACAACCAGAATTACCAAACCAACCATGGGAATCATCATATATTGCTCCCCTTGTGATGATACATTACTGATTCCTATAATGTATCTCACATCACTCCTGCAGTCATTATGAGAAGTAAGCTTTAGAAGCGGAAGACTGCAGTAGGATTATTATCCCCTACGTTTTTGACCGATCCTCCTTCTTTTTCCAGCTTTGCTTGAAATTTCTTATTGTGTGCTAGAAATTATCCAATTTCTCAGATCTATTCATCCTGCATTCTTTTTCTACATGTCCATACTTGTTACAAGTATAACATCTTGTGTGACCATAAAAGTAAGCATAGGGATCATAATTTTTTTTTCTATTCTTTCTTCTATTGCAATCAGCTGCTTTATGACCAAACTTGCTGCACGAAAAACAATATCCCTTAAAGAAACCTGAGTACCTTTCAGAATCTCGTTTGTTTCCAGACTAAAAATTGTCATAACTGGCTTCAGTTACGTTCATTATTAATGACATTTAAAGCATTCAACATTATTGATCAAAGGAAACAATCGATTGATGCTTCTATAGTTAGGAGCGAATGATTTCCTTTGAGAGTTCATGATTGTCGTTTGACCTTTTGTCTCTTTCAACACTTGAGGTTTTGCATTGATATATTTAGCACCTCCTTGTGAACTAGATTCTCCTTTAACAGTTTCATGAAAACCAAGACAAAATTTAACAGAAGGAGACCTTTGACTACTAAGAATATTATCCAGAATCTTAGTACTATCTTGAAACCTCAAAAGTTTATCCTTTTCCTCTAATTTACCTTTTAAAATGTTTACCTCAACCTCCAATCTTTGGCATTTCTTCCTCATACTTTCTTCGACCCTTTTTCCTTCTTCTAATTGATCATTCAATTTTAGAATATCTTCTTTCATCCCATTTTCTTGTTATTCAAATGTTTGTAGAAGTTCCTCATTCTTCTTATTTGATTTTTTCAGATCTGTTTTGAGAGAGATGATTTCTGCTTCAAGTCCTTCACTGTGATTGGTTACTTCATCCTGCCATCTTTGATACATTTCTATCTTTCCATTCATTCTAGAGATCATATCTTTGTAGATAGATTCCCTCTCATTAAATAAAATATGTTGATCTTCAACTTTAATCTTCAGATTTTCTTGTAGACCCATAATATTACTTTCACTTTCTTTTTCACTATCTTCACCATTGCATGCACAAAGAAGTGAGTTACAAGAACAACAATCAGTACCTGATTCATCATCTTCATTTTTTTTTGTACATTTCTTTCTTTGAGTAGCCCTCTTCTTTTTCTTCCTTCCCATTGTGACGGATCTCCTTCAAGCGATCAAGCTTCTGTAGAAGGACCTCCTATGATACCAATTGTTGGGAAAAATACTGAGAGGGGGGGGTGACTCAGTATTTAGAGTTGACTAAAAACTTTTTACTTTTTCTTTCTCTTAAAACCATATGCTACTTTACTAAACCCAACTCGCGTATACACACGGATATCCTTAAGAAAACTTGCGTATGTACAGAGATCATATTATGCATTTAATTCTTTACTTAGATCATTGCATCCTTCATTCATCAATTGTTTAGTAAGCAGTAAGCATGTGCAGTAATAATATAATAAACCATCACAAATAAGAAACACACATGAACACCAGTATTTAAGGTGGAAACCCAATTCGGGAGAAAAACACCGCTGCTGTCATTACTGTCTTCAATATTTATTATAAAGAAAACTTCTTACAATTTTGTACTGGTGCAGACTCATACCAGCACGCAGGCACCCACCTGCAAAAGGCTCCAACCTTCTCTCATTCTCTAGCCACTACTGGAAGGGAGCTCCAGCCCCCTAATCTCGTTTACCAACCTCTCCTGGAAGGGAGATACTACCCCTTGCTCTCATTTACCAGCGTCTCCTGGAAGGGAGCCACTAACCGCTGCTCTAATTTACCAGCCTCTCCTGGAAGGGATCTACTACCCCCTGCTCTCGTTTTCTAGCCTCTCCTGGAAGGGAGCTACTACCCCCTGCTCTCGTTTACCAGCCTCTCCTGGAAGGGAGCTACTACCCCCTGCTCTCGTTTACCAGATACCACTGGAAGGGAGCTACAACCCCCTCACAAAAGGATTTGACACTCATCACCATTGCGGACCACGTTTCATCAATTTTCATACTGGTTCCAACAAATTACACACAACATACCTTTATAATATCATCGTACTTTCAGACTGGACCCACTTCCACATATTTAATGAAACTTATAACCCCATCAATTCATTCATTGAATCATTAACCAATCAACCAACACCTTGATCTTTAATCAACATAATCAACAGCATAATCAACATTCAAACAACCCAGATCTGTATGAATACATCATTGACAGATAGCAGTAAAACAGCAAAACAGATCAGACATTTCATTCCACACACTTCAGCAAAACCCTAGATTCCATACGCGCTTTTACTTCACTAAACCCGCGTATATATGCGCTTTCACAGAGACAAACCTGCCTATATATCTCCAACTATTTCAAGACTAACCTTAGATTCCATACGCGCTTTTGCTGAAACTAACCTACGTATATACACGCTTTCGCTGAGATGAACATGCGTATAGATCTCTAACATTTCAGAACTATGCAGCTCTTCAGAACATATAACTCAGATCTCACCCTTTACTTCAGCAAATATTCGCCAGATCTAAACATTCCATAAACAGATCTAGAAAATACATAGTCATTTCAGATCTAGAGATCCCTCTTCATCATTTTCTTCATAGGTGCATTATTAAATCAGATCAATCAATAAAATGTTACCCATTCCATCCAGATATACTTCAGAGTGAAGTATTCATTAAAACCTAGACCAATGCACACCTTACACTATGATCCTCCTCTCCTTATATAGTTTTAGCCTTTATCAATACCATGAGTCAAAACCACTTAACCACTAATGGTATTCCTGGATGGGATCAAATAGATAATCCAGCGCTCAATACTATGGGCCAATACCATGGTCATGTCTCCTGGTTTTATAAATTTAGAGCACAAAATAGGCATACGCTACTTGGTACGTACTTTTACGCGTACATACGCTACTTTGCCTTTACAAACCCGCGTATGCTTTGTGACATATCTTATTCATCATTACTCTGGCACTTACTGGAATTTATTTCTTTGTTAATTCTAAACAAATCTGTAGATGCATCAAATTTACATCATTAACAAATAGATTGCTATCAACTCATCAAGTCAATTTCCATCAAGGACAACTTCATCAAGTAGGTTGCCATCAAAAACAACACATTGCATCATATTGCCAACAATCTCCCCCTTTGGACTTGATGGAAACCATGATGGTGTTTGATACTGACATCACCATTATTAAAACACCATAATACATAATACTCTCCCCCTTTGACATCAAGGGAAAATGGTGGATCAAAACCAACACAAGGTATTTCTTCCCTTGTTTAAGGATGAGCTCTGTAGATCTGATGTGCACTAAAGTTACCATGCTCCCCCTGAGTTCACGTTGAATCTTCAAACATATTTTTCAATGACCACATGACTTTATGACCTTTCCTATCACCAAGGACCTGAGCATTACATCAATGATCCAACCAACCCGGATTTACATATGTGACTCAAGTACCCAACCAAGTGGGTTTACACATTTTGACTCAACTACCCAAACAAGTGGGTTTACAAATTTGAAGAAGTCCTTACATGACTGAATATAACAATTTACATCATAGGTCTCAACATAACCTTTTCATCAAATTAAAAATATGACTTTTTATAACCAGTACCAAAAATACCTCAAGAGAGAGATCATATTTCAGAACCATCATAATGCCAACAATGCATTACTCTCAGCAAGTCTAATGCTACCCCTGAAACTGTGCTCCTGTCCTTGAGCTGACTCACTGTTTTTCTTATCATAAAAACATACGCTTCTGTCTCCAATGGAACCCGCATGTATACGCGGCTTTAGTTCATGAAATCCACGTATGAAAAGTGAAATATTGAAAATTTCACAACTCCATTTTCTCCTGGATTTATACATTCTTTACCTGTCTTCTGTTGTCACATTAGATGCATTTTTAGAAATAAACACAACTAGAATTACCAAACCAACCATGGGAATCATCATATATTGCTCCCCTTGTGATGATACATTACTGATTCCTATAATGTATCTCACATCACTCCTGCATTCATTATGAGAAGTAAGCTTTAGAAGTGGAATACTGCAGTGGGATTGTTATCCCCTACATTTTTGACCAGTCCTCCTTCTTTTTCCAGCTTTGCTTGAAATTTCTTATTGTGTGCTAGAAATTATCCAATTTCTCAGATCTATTCATCGTGCATTCTTTTTCTACATGCCCATACTTGTTACAAGCATAACATCTTGTGTGACCAGAAAAGTAAGCATAGGGATCATGATGTGTTTTTCTATTCTTTCTTCTATTGCAATCAGCTGCTTTATGACCAAACTTGCTGCATGAAAAACAATATCCCTTAAAGAAACCTGAGTACCTTTCTGTGTAGAATCTGTTTGTTTTTTACTGAAACAATCTGCTTCTGCAATTGGCTTCAACATGCCCATAATTATGACATTTAAAGCATTCAACATTATTGATCAAAGGAGAGAATCGATTGATGCTTCTATAGTTAGGAGCGAATGATTTCCTTTGAGAGTTCATGATTGTCAGTTGACCTTTTGTCTCTTTCAACACTTCAAGTTTTGCATTCATATCTTTAGCACCTCCTTGTGAACTAGATTCTCCTTTAAAAATTTCATGAAAACCAAGACCAAATTTAACAGAAGGAGACCTTTGACTACTAAGAATATTATCCAGAATCTTAGTACTATCTTGAAACCTTGAGAGTTTATCCTTTTCCTCTAATTTACCTTTTAAAATGTTTACCTCAACCTCCAATCTTTGGCATTGCTTCTTCATACTTTCTTTGACCCTTTTTCCTTCTTCTACTTGATCATTCAATTTTAGAATCTCTTCTTTCAACCCATTTTCCTGTTCTTCAAATGTTTGTAGAAGTTCTTCATTTTTCTTATTTGATTTTTCCAGATTTGTTTTGAGAGAGATGATTTCTGCTTCAAGTCCTTCACTGTGATTGGTTACTTCATCCTGCCATCTTTGATACATTTCTATATTTCCATTCATTCTAGAGATCATATCTTTGTAGATAGATTCCCTCTCATTAAATAAAATATGTTGATCTTCAACTTTAATCTTCATATTTTCTTGTAGACCCATAATATTACTTTCACTTTCTTTTTCACTATCTTCACCATTGCATGCACAAGGAAGTGAGTTACAAGAAAAAAAATCAGTACCTGATTCATCATCTTCATTTTCTATTGTACACTTCTTTCTTTGAGTAGCCCTCTTCTTTTGCTTCCTTCCCATTGTGACGGATCTCCTTCAAGCGATCAAGCTTCTGTAGAAGGACCTCCTCTGATACCAATTGTTGGGAAAAATATTGAGAGGGGGGGGTGAATCAGTATTTAGAGCTGACTGAAAAATTTTTACTTTTTCTTTCTCTTCAAACCATATGCTACTTTACTGAACCCAAATCGCGTATACACGCGCATATCCTTAAGAAAACTTGCGTATGTACAGAGATCTTATTATGCATTTAACTATTTACTTAGATCATTACATCATTCATTCATCAGTTGTTTAGTAAGAAGTAAGCATGTGTAGTAATAACAGAATAAACCATCACACATAAGAAACACACATGAACACCAGTATTTAAGGTGGAAACCTAATTTGGGAGAAAACCACCACTGCTGGCGTCTTTGTCTTCAATATTTATTATAAAGAAAACTTCTTACAATTTTATACTGGCACAGGCTCATACCAGCACGTAGGCACCCACCTACAGAAGGCTGCAACCTTCTCTCGTTCTCCAGCCACTACTGGAAGGGAGCTCCAACCCCCTGATTTCATTTACCAACCTCTCCTGGAAGGGAACTACTACCCCCTGCTCTTGTTTACCAGCCTCTCCTGGAATGGAGAGACTAACCGCTACTCTTGTTTACCAGCCTCTCCTGGAAGGGAGCTACTACCCCCTACTCTTGTTTACCAGCCTCTCCTGGAAGGGAGCTACTACCCCCTGCTCTCGTTTACCAGCCTCTCCTGGAACGGAGCTACTACACCCTGCTTTCGTTTACCAGCTACCACTAGAAGGGAGCTACAAACCCCTCACAGAAGGCTTCGACCCTCAACACCACTGCGGACCACGTTTCATCAATTTTCATACTGGTTCCACCAACTTCCACACAACATACCTTGTAGGCCACTTTTCATCAGATTTTCAGACTGGACCCACTCCACATATTTAAGCTGAAAATTATAACCCCATCAATTCATTCATTGAATCATCAAACAATCAACCAACAACTTGATCTTTAATCAACATAATTAGCAGCATAATCAACATTCAAACAACCAGATCTATATGAATACATAATTGACAGATAGCAGTAAAACGGAAAAACAGATCAGACATTTCATTCCACACACTTCAGCAAAACACTAGATTCCATACACGCTTTTACTTCGCTGAACCCGCGTATATACGCGCTTTCACAGAGACAAACCTGCGTACATATCTGCAACTATTTCAGGACTGACCTTAGATTCCATACGCAATTTTTTTGAAACTAACCTACGTATATATGCGCTTTCGCTGAGATGAACATGCGTATAGATCTGTAACATTTCAGAACTATGTAGCTATTCAGAATAGATAACTCAGATCTCACCCTTTACTTCAGCAAAGATTCGCCAGATCACAGATCTAAAAATTCCATAAACAGATCTAGAAAATACATTCATTTCAGATCTAGAGATCCCTCTTCATCATTTTCTTCATAGGTGCATTATTAATTCAGATCAATCAATAAACTGTTACCCATTCCATCCAGATATACTTCAGAGTGAAGTATTCATTAAAACCCAGAACAAGTGGGTTTACAAATTTGAAGAAGTCCTTACATGACTGAATATAACAATTTAAATCATAGGTCTCAACATAACCTTTTCATCAAATTACAAATATGAATTTTTATAACCAATACCAAAAATACCTCAAGAGAGAGATTCAGAACCATCATAATGCCAACAATGCATTACTCTCAGCAAGGCTAATGCTCCCCCTGAAACTGTGCTCCTGTCCTTGAGCTGACTCACTATTTTTCTTATCAGAAAAACATACGCTTCTGTCTTCAATGGAACTCACGTGTATACGCGGCTTTAGTTCATGAAACCCGCGTATGAAAAGTGAAATACTGAAAATTTCACAACTCCATTTTCTCCTGGATTTATTGATTCTGTACCTGTCTTCTGTTGTCACATTAGATGCACTGTTAGAAATAAACACAACTAGAATTACCAAACCAACCATGGGAATCATCATTATATTTTTCACCTTGTGATGATACATTACAGATTCCTATAATGTATCTCACATCACTCCTGCAGGCATTATGAGAAGTAAGCTTTAGAAGCGGAAGACTGCAGTAGGATTATTATCCCCTATGTTTTTGACCGGTCCTCCTTCCTTTTCCAGCTTTACTTGAAATTTCTTATTGTGTGCTGGAAATTATCCAATTTCTCAGATCTATTCATCCTGCATTCTTTTTCTACATGTCCATACTTGTTACAAGCATAACATCTTGTGTGACCAGAAAAGTAAGCATAGGGATCATAATGTGTTTTTCTATTCTTTCTTCTATTGCAATCAGCTGCTTTATGACCAAACTTGCTACATGAAAAAAAATATCCCTTAAATAAACCTGAGTACCTTTCTGTGTAGAATCTATTTTTTTGTGACTGAAACAATCTGCTTTTGCAATTCCCTGCAACATTCCCATAATTATGACATTTAAAGCATTCAACATTATTGATCAAAGTAGAGAATCGATTGATGCTTCTATAGTTAGGAGCGAATGATTTCCTTTGAGAGTTCATGATTGTTGGTTGACCTTTTGTCTCTTTCAACAGTTCAAGTTTTGCATTGATATCTTTAGCACCTCCTTCTGAACTAGATTCTCCTTTAACAGTTTCATGAAAATCAAGACCAAATTTAACAGAAGGAGACCTTTGACTACTAATAATATTATCCAGAATCTTAGTACTATCTTGAAACCTCAAGCGTTTATCCTTTTCCTCTAATTTACCTTTTAAAATGTTTACCTCAACCTCCAATATTTGGCACTGCTTCTTCATACTTTCTTCGACCCTTTTTCCTTCTTCTACTTGATCATTCAATTTTAGAATCTCTTCTTTCAACCCATTTTCTTGTTCTTCAAATGTTTTTATAAGTTCTTCATTCTTCTTATTTGATTTTTCCAGATCTATTTTGAGAGAGATGACTTCTGCTTCAAGTCCTTCACTTTGATTGGTTAATTCATCCTACCATCTGTGATGCATTTCTATCTGTCCATTCATTCTAGAGATCATATCTTTGTAGATAGATTCCCTCTCATTAAATAAAATCTGTTGATCTTCAACTTTAATCTTCAGATTTTCTTGTAGACCCATAATATTACTTTCACGTTATTTTTCACTATCTTCACCATTGCATGCACAAGGAAGTGAGTTACAAGAACAACAATTAGTACCTGATTCATCATCTTCATTTTCTGTTGTACACTTCTTTCTTTGAGTAGCCCACTTCTTTTGCTTCATTCCCATTGTGACGGATCTCCTTCAAGCGATCAAGATTTTGCAGAAGGACCTCCTCTGATCCCAATTGTTGGGAAAAATACTGAGAGGGGGGGGTGAATCAGTATTTAGAGCTGACTGGAATTTTTTTAATTTTTCTTTCTCTTAAAACCATACGCTACTTTACTGAACCCAAATCGCGTATACACGCGGATATCCATAAGAAAACTTGTGTATGTATAGAGATCTTATTATGCATTTAATTCTTTACTTAGATCATTACATCATTCATTCATCAGTTTTTTAGTAAGCAGTAAGCATGTGCAGTAATAACAGAATAAACCATCACACATAAGCAACACACATGAACACCAGTATTTAAGGTGGAAACACAATTCGAGAGAAAACCACCGTTGTTGTCATCTTTGTCTTCAATATTTATTATATAGAAAACTTCTTACAATTTTGTACTGGCACGGACTCATATCAGCACGCAAGGACCCACCTGCAGAAGGCTGAAACCTTCTCTCGTTATCCAGCCACTACTGGAAGGGAGCTCCAACCCCCTAATCTCGTTTACCAGCCTCTCCTGGAAGGAAGCTACTACCCCTTGATCTCGTTTACCAGCCTCTCTTGGAAGGGAGCTACTACCCCCTGCTCTCGTTTACTTGCCTCTCCTGGAAGGGAGCTACTACCCCCTACTCTCGTTTACCAGCCTCTCCTGGAAGGGATCTACTACCCCCTGCTCTTGTTTACCAGCCTCTCCTGGAAGGGAGCTACTACCCCCTGCTCTCATTTACCAACTACCACTGGAAGGGAACTACAACCCTCTCACAGAAGTCTTTGACACTCAGCACCACTGCGGACCACGTTTCATCAATTTTCATACTGCTTCCAACAGCTTTCACACAACATGCCTTGTAGGCCACTTTTCATCAGATTTTCAGACTGGACCCACTCCACATATTTAAGCTGAAACTTATAACCCCATTAATTCATTCATTGAATCATCAACCAATCAACCAAAAACTTGATCTTTAATCAACATAATCAGCAACGTAATCAACATTCAAACAACCCAGATCTGTATGAATACATCATTGACAGATAGCAGTATAACAGCAAAACAGATCAGACATTTCATTCCACACACTTCAGCAAAACCCTAGATTCCATACACGCTTTTACTTCACTGAACCCGCGTATATACGTGCTTTCACAGAGACAAACCTGCGTATATATCTGCAACTATTTCAGGACTGACCTTAGATTCCATACGCGCTTTTGCTGAAACTAACCTGCGTATATACGCACTTTCGCTGAGATAAGCATGCGTATAGATCTGTAACATTTTAGAACTATGCATCTCTTCAGAACAAATAGCTCAGATCTCACCCTTTACTTCAACAAAGATTCGCCAGATCACAGATCTAAAAATTCCATAAACAGATCTAGAAAATACATAGTCATTTCAGATCTAGAGATCCCTCTTCATCATTTTCTTAATAGGTGCATTATTAATTCAGATCAATCAATAAATTGTTACTCATTCCATCTAGATATACTTCAGAGTGAAGTATTCATTAAAACCCAGACCTATGCACACCTTGCACTATGATCCTCTTCTCCTTATATAGTTTTAGCCTTTATCAATACCATGAGTCAAAACCACTTAACCGTTGATGGTATTCCTGGATGGGATCAAATAAATAAACCATCGCTCAATACTGTGGGCTAATACCATATTCATGTCCCCTGTTTTTATAAATTTAGAGCGCAAAATAGGCATACGCTACTTGGTACGTACTTTTACGTGTACATACGCTACTTTGCCTTTACAAACCCGCGTATGCTTTGTGACATATCTTATTCATCATTACTCTTGAACTTATTGGAATTTCTTTATTTGTTACTTCTGAACTACTCTGTAGATACATCATATTCAAATCATTAACAAATAGGTTGCTATCAACTCAACAAGTCAATTTCCATCAAGGACAACTTCATCAAGTAGGTTGCCATCAAGGACAACACATTGCATCATATTGCCAACAATATCCCCCTTTGGACTTGATGGCAACCATGATGGTGTTTGATACTAACATCACCATTATTCAAACAGCATAATACATAATACTCTCCCCCTTTGACATCAAGGGCAAAGGGCGGATCAAAACCAACACAAGGTTTTTCTTCCATTGTATAAGGATGAGCTCTGTAGATCTGATATGCACTTAAGTTACCATCCACCCCCTGAGTTCACACTGAATCTTCAAACATATTTTTCAATGAAGTACATGACTCTATGACCTTTCCTATCACCAAGGACTCATACTTACATCAATGATCCAACCAAGTGGATTTACATATCTGACTCAAGTACCCAACCAAGTGGGTTTACACATTCTGACTCAACTACCCAAACAAGTGGGTTTACAAATTTGAAGAAGTCCTTACATGACTGAATATAACAATTTACATCATAGGTCTCAACATAAACTTTTCATCAAATTACAAATATGACTTTTTATAACCAATACCAAAAAGACCTCAAGAGAGAGATCATATTTCAGAACCATCATAATTCCAACAATGCATTACTCTCAACAAGGCTAATGCTCCCCCTGAAACTGTGCTCCTGTCCTTGAGCTGACTCACTGTTTTTCTTATCAGAAAAACATACGCTTCTGTCTCCAACGAAACTCGTGTGTATACACGGCTTTAGTTCATGAAACCCGCTTTTGAAAAGTGAAATACTGAAAATTTCAGAGCTCCATTTTCTCCTGGATTTATACATTCTGTACCTATCTTTTGTTGTCACATTAGATGCAGTGTTAGAAATAAACACAACCAGAATTACCAAACCAACCATGGGAATCATCATATATTGCTCCCCCTGTGATGATACATTACTGATTCCTATAATGTATCTCACATCACTCCTGCAGTCATTATGAGAAGTAAGCTTTAGAAGCAAAAGACTGTAGTAGGATTGTTATCCCCTACGTTTTTGACCGGTCCTCCTTCTTTTTCCAGCTTTTCTTGAAATTTCTTATTGTGTGCTGGAAATTATCAAATTTCTCAGATCTATTCATCCTACATTCTTTTTCTACATGTCCATACTTGTTACAAGCATAACATCTTGTGTGACCAGAAAAGTAAGCATAGGGATCATAATGTGTTTTTCTATTCTTTCTTCTATTGCAATCAGCTGTTTTATGACCAAACTTGCTGCATGAAAAAAAATATCCCTTAAAGAAACCTGAGTCCCTTTCTATGTAGAATCTGTTTGTTTGTGACTGAAACAATCTGCTTCTGCAATTGGTTGCAACATTCCCATAATTATGACATTTAAAGCATTCAACATTATTGATCAAAGGAGAGAATCGATTGATGCTTCTATAGTTAGGAGCGAATGATTTCCTTTGAGAGTTCATGATTGTCGGTTGACCTTTTGTCTCTTTCAAAACTTCAAGTTTTGCATTGATATCTTTAGCACCTCCTTGTGAACTAGATTCTCCTTTAATAGTTTCATGAAAACCAAGACCAAATTTAACAGAAGGAGACCTTTGACTATTAAGAATATTATCCATAATCTTAGTACTATCTTGAAACCTCAAGAGTTTATCCTAATCCTCTAATTTAACTTTTAAAATGTTTACCTCAACCTCCAATATTTGGCATTGCTTCTTCATACTTTCTTCGACCCTTTTTCCTTCTTCTACTTGATCATTCAATTTTAGAATCTCTTCTTTCAACCCATTTTCTTGTTCTTCAAATGTTTGTAGAAGTTCTTCATTCTTCTTATTTGATTTTTCCAGATCTATTTTGAGAGAGATGATTTATGCTTCAATTCCTTCACTGTGATTGGTTACTTCATCCTTCCATCTTTGATAAATTTCTATCTGTCCATTCATTCTAGAGATCATATCTTTGTAGATAGATTCCCTCTCATTAAATAAAATCTGTTGATCTTCAAATTTAATCTTCAAATTTTCTTATAGACCCATAATATTACTTTCACTTTCTTTTTCACTATCTTCACCATTGCATGCACAAGGAAGTGAGTTACAAGAACAACAATCAGTACCTGATTCATCATCTTCATTTTCTGTTGTACACTTCTTTCTTTGAGTAGCCCTCTTCTTTTGCTTCCTTCCCATTGTGACGGATCTCCTTCAAGCAGTCAAGCTTCTGCAGAAGGACCTCCTCTGATACCAATTGTTGGGAAAAATACTGAGAGGGGGGGGGGGGTGAATTATTATTTAGAGCTGAATGAAAACTTTTTACTTTTTCTTTCTCTTAAAACCATACGCTAATTTATTGAACCCAACTCGCATATACATGCAGATATCCTTAAGAAAACTTGCGTATGTATAGAGATCTTATTATGCATTTAATTCTTTACTTAGATCATTGCATCATTCATTCATCAGTTGTTTAGTAAGCAGTAAGCATGTGCTATAATAACAGAATAAACCATCACACATAAGCAACACACATGAACACCAGTATTTAAGGTGGAAACCCAATTCGGGAGAAAACCACTGTTGTTATCATCTCTGTCTTCAATATTTATTATAAAGAAAACTTCTTACAATTTTGTACTGGCACAGACTCATATCAACACGCAGGCACCCTCCTGCAGAAGGCTGCAACCTTCTCTCGTTCTCCAGCCACTACTGGAAGGGAGCTGCAACCCCCTGATCTCGTTTACCGGCTTCTCCTGGAAGGGAGATACTACCCCTTGCTCTCATTTACCAGCCTCTCCTGGAAGGGAGCCACTACCCCCTGCTCTCATTTACCAGCCTCTCCTGGAAGGGATCTACTACCCCCTGCTCTCGTTTACTAGCCTCTCCTGGAAGGTAGCTACTACCCCCTGCTCTCGTTTACCAGCCTCTCCTGGAAGGGAGCTACTACCCCCTGCTCTCGTTTACTAGATACCACTGGAAGGGAGCTACAACCCCCTCACAGAATGCTTTGACACTCAGCACCACTGCAGACCACGTTTCATCAATTTTCATACTGGTTCCAACAGATTCCACACAACATACCTTGTAGGCCACTTTTCATCAGATTTTCAGACTGGACCCACTCCACATATTTAAGCTGAAACTTATAACCCCATCAATTCATTCATAGAATCATCAACCAATCAACCAAAAACTTGATCTTTAATCAACATAATCAGCAGCATAACCAACATTCAAACAACCCAAATCTGTATGAATACATCATTGACAGATAGCAGTAAAACAGAAAAACAGATCAGACATTTCATTCCACACACTTCAGCAAAACCTTAGATTCCATACGTGCTTTTACTTCACTGAACCCGCGTATACACGCACTTTCACAGAGACAAACCTGTGTATATATCTGCAACTATTTCAGGACTGACCTTAGATTCCATACTCGCTTTTGCTGAAACTAACCTGCGTATATACATGCTTTCGCTAACATGAACATGTGTATAGATCTCTAACATTTCAGAACGATGCAGCTCTTCAGAACAGATAACTCAGATCTCACCCTTTACTTTAGCAAATATTCTCCAGATCACAGATCTAAACATTCCATAAACAGATCTAGAAAATACATAGTCATTTCACATCTAGAGATCCCTTTTCATCATTTTCTTCATAGGTGCATTATTAATTCAGATCAATCAATAAACTATTACCCATTCCATCCAGATATACTTCAGAGTGAAGTATTCATTAAAACCCAGACCTATGCACACCTTGCACTATGATCCTCTTCTCCTTATATAGTTTTAGCCTTTATCAATACCATGAGTCAAAACCACTTAACCGCTGATGGTATTTCTGGATGGGATCAAATAGAGAATCCAGCGCTCAATACTATGGGCCAATACCATGGTCATGTCCCCTGGTTTTATAAATTTAGAGCACAAAATAGGCATACGCTACTTGGTACGTACTTTTACGCGTACATACGCTACTTTGCCTTTACAAACCCGCGTATGCTTTGTGACATATCTTATTCATCATTACTCTTGCACTTACTGGAATTTATTTCTTTGTTACTTCTGAACTGCTCTGTAGATACATCAAATTTACATCATTAGCAAATAGGTTGCTATCAACTCATCAAGTCAATTTCCATCAAGGACAACTTCATCAAGTAGGTTGCCATCGACGACAACACATTGCATCATATTGCCAACAATATCCCCCTTTGGACTTTGTTAGCCCCCCTATGAAATTATTGACAAGAAAGTTGGGGGCTATGTCATCTTGGAGACCTTCAAGGGATGCATCTCCCCTGAAGACACATCATCCTTGAGGTCTCTCCGTGCTTTGTCCCATACAAGTCCCCCTTGCTGGTTCCTTTCCCTAAGGCCTGCATTTACCCCTTGTACCCTTGCAAAATGTCCTTTTTCCCCTTTTTTCCTCCTTTGGTCTAAGTGCCTTTGTTCCCCTCTATTTCCCCTATTAATCCTTTATACCCCTCTAAAATTCCCCTCAAATCCCAACATTATCCTTGGTTTCCTCAATTGTCCCCTCTATTCCACTATCGTTACCCACCAGAGGCTCCAAAATGCAATAAAATGGATTAAAAAACCCACTTCCGACCATATAATAGGCCTCGACCCCTTCTCCGCTAGCCCTCGCCTTTTTCTCCCCATATAACCCAGCGCCGTGACCGAAGTGATAGCTCCAAAGGTGCCTTCCGCATTCATTCATCGGGCGCAGCCTCAGCCGTAGATCTTGGCAGATCAGACGACGGTCATTAAATCTCCAGCGCCCGCGTCTTCCCCTGCCCATTTCCCATGCTGGGCCATCGCTGTCCATTTCCACGAAGATCCGACGGCCCACAGTGCGTCTGATGCCGGTGGTTCCCATATGACTATTCCAAACCCGCTGGTTTCCTTCGCACCGCTCATGCACAGTAGGCGGTTTCTCTCCAACGCCCAGCGATTCCATACAGTTGCCGACACATGTCTTCTGTATGACGGCAAAACCGCCCACCCCCGGCGCATTATCTTTCGACCACTGATGCCGAGCGAAATCACTGTCAACCATCAGATCTTGAGCACCTCATCCAACGGTCGTCATTCGTCTAAGCTGCGCACCGCTTAACCCTGTTCATCGTGCCTGCTAGCCCACCGTCTGTCACCCTTTCGTCATCGATATCCGCCACGATCGATGGTCCAGATCCATTATCCTGTTGTTTACTATTCCATTGTCTCCTGGTCCCGCCACGTCATCTCCACGTGCACCCTCCGTACGGTCTCCCATTCCATTGCATATATTGGTTCTTTTTCGCATTTTTAACATTTTCCACGTATATGTGCTCTGCAGACCGCCTCCATCCACCAGAGCGTTCCTCCATTCTTTCGGCGATTTTCTCCTTTGTATCATCATCTACGCGACCTTTCTCCGCCTCCACATCATCTGCCACCCCATTCATGATTTCCTTAACTTTTCTATGTGTTTTGAAGGGTTATTAAGATGAAATGGCCGCCATGATGCACATCTCTACTCCAAAGACAGAGATTTGAAAGAAGATCATTTACAAGGGTAGAATTGATGAAAAATGACCTGAGAAGGTGAGGACAGGATGTTCATTTAAAGGAACAGGGTTTAAACTCTATGGAAAACCTACCGGCGCCATTAAAGCTCGAAATGTACAGAAAGAGGCAGAGATGAAGTAGCAGAATGCTTCAGTACAAAGCAAAGATATTAAGGCATGCCAAAGGGAACCTTGAGCCTTAAATCTACAGTTTAAAAAGGCAAAGCACCAGTTTGAAGACCCTGAGGATCGATCGAAAGGTCCTGAGTGCAGGTAAAAGATAATATCTGGGTTATTCATCAGCAAGATATTTTTCTTCATCAAGTACAGGGCGCCCATACAGCTTTTATTATGCATAATGTCCCTGAAGGAATGTCCACCTTAACAATAGTTCAAAACCACCAGAGCATTTATATGGTAGAATTCTCAGTAGTTTATTTTATTTTTTGTCAAATCACCAAGAGTACCACAGCCGAAACACGTCAGATTCATATCCAAAATAAGATCACTCTTTCATCAAGGGGTGACAGAGATTAAATTCTCAGCGTGCAAACAGAGTGGGCTTCGGCCCTCTTTCGTTTCAAGAGTTTAGTACAGCATTTAATTTTTCATCTACCCCTTCTACTCCTTTCCAGCTATAAAGCCCAGAGAGAAATATTTTATTGGTTGTTGATGAGTTATCAGAGAAATGCAATAATTTTCCTCTTGAGACAATTTCTCTGTGTAATATTGTAAGATAGGCTGAGATTTGATGTATTCAGACTGAATGTTCAAGATGTGGGCAATGATGTACCTGATTGGTGTTGTTTTTAATATGACAAGAACATTTCTTTGGATACTGATCTAAAGCAGCTGGTGATGTTTTCCTATCTCTGTGTTTGAGTTCATTTCATTCCATTTCTACTGGCTCGCATCAGAAGTTTGGCATAAGATTTACCCTTGATAGGTACCTTATGTTGTTGCTCTCCCAGCCTTTTATGTTTTCTGCTTATATGTGTATCTGAATATTGATTTCAATTGATTTAACCAGTGTAGTGGATGTTATTGCCTGCTCTCTGATGTATGAATTAATGAAATTTATGTTTAGATGTTCTTGTGAGGATCTAGTTGGATGTGTTGAGAACACTGGGAGGTCTAGGACCCTGTATCTGCCTCACTAGGATCTTTCCATCTCAATTAAGCCTTTCTAAGATCCCTTGTATTACCTCTGATTTTTTCCAAGCAGGTCTGGAGTTAAATGACCTCTAACCTAATCTATAGACAGGATTGGATGGTTCGTCTTCATTCATTTTCAGTCCTTAATGTTCCACTTCGCCAATCATCCTTTAAGATCCAAATGCTCTAGATGACCAGCCCAACTGAAAGCTTGGACATTGATTACAAGTAAATCCTTTCTTGACTCCATTGCCCAATGGCCTTAATGTTCTCTGAGTTATCTACCTTTGCCTAAATTTCTTCTTGCTCATCCTTGTCTTATACTAGACCCTTCTTTCCTGATTTCCCAACAACCAAACACAAACAATCAAACAAATAAACCCTGTGCTTCATACCTAGCCTAATACCTTATTGTGAGCTTCAAAGACATATATACTTTGACAATCATAGAGAGATCCCTCTCTGGACCTAAAAGGGCTAGATCCTAAGGTCTGAAAGTGGTTCTATTTTGTCACATATTTTGGTCTTGTCAACCTGGCCAAAACATGGGAACCCAAACATAATGGCGACTCCGCTGGGGAATTTCTGAGTTTTCCTCACTTTGCTACATCAAAAACCTTCAGAAAACCTGGAATCTCTGGTTAGGTTGGTAGTTAAGCACGCCCATTCACACATCAACCTCTATACCATTTTTCGTGTTCTCCCATACTCTTAGACAGAGCCTGGAAAGGGCCAGGTAGCCTCCGGATCTCATCCTCTTCCCGAGGTGACATATCTGGTAAATGCCCTCCCAGTCAATCGCTGGTTAGAGTCTGCTGTGTTTTCGTGATATCCTTCAAGAGAGACATCTCATGAGCACTATGGTGGACAGTGTACCCCCCTAGAAACATCTTTAAACTTCCACCTGGTGACTCCATAGTTCATAAAAGATCAAAGACTTCACTGGTGATCAGTAGACCTGCTGGTTATCTTGGTTTCACATAAGACTCCACCGGGAGACCTGCCTTCATAACAACACCAAACACAACAGAAGTAACAAGTAGGGTTAAGCTGCTTGTCCATAAAATACCATTCTAGCTTCAAGGACCATCTATACAAGAGCTTGCCCTGACCCGAACCCACCTAAAATAGTTTATAACCCTAAAATCATCCTCAGAAAATCTCCTTCATCCAAAAGATCAACTATTTCCAGTCACATTCATAGAGATAATTCTACACCAGAAAACCTAGCAGCTCTATCACATTTTCCCCCTGACCTAGACCTACCTAATAGGCCACCAAGAACTAGGTCATTCAATCATCTAGGCCAGCCAGACCCTGAGTTCCACAGTTCACCATCTCATAGTGGTCAAAAAACTAGGGATAGAGGAACCCCTCCATATACACCACCTGATATCCACTTCATTCAAAACTTGGGTCTCTCCCACCCTAGATCTACTCAACAGACTTCTGCTGGTCCTAATATCCCCGTTATCCATATACCAGCTGCTCAAGCCAACCCTATCTCTTATCAGAACATTATCATGGCAGCTTAGTATGCACCTTTGGTTTTAGCTCAGCCCTTGTTACCCTTACCCAATGATTATCAGTAAAAAATCCCACACTTCACTGCTAAAGAATCCATCACAGCCCAGCAACATGTAGATAAGATGGAGGATTCTTTTGACTATATGGAAATTGATGACGAGACAGTCAAAATGATAATCTTTGCCCAAAGCTTAGGGGGTGATGTAAAGAAATGGTTTGAAATTTTACCTCCTGGCAGTATCCAAGATCTCCCTGCGTTATATAAAACTTTCATAAACAAATGGTAATTCAGGGCAAACCCTCGCCAGCTCCTAGCAGACTACATGACCGTTAAGAGGAATGTGGGAGAGAGTGTCCATGATTACACCACTAGATTCAACAGCATTTACAATGCTCTTCCTCCACACATGAAACCTCCATAAGGTATGGCCCTGGCCAAATACCCTGATGGGTTTGATGCTGACATGGCCTATGAGCTTAGAGATAAAGAATATAACACATTGGAGGACATGCAGAAAGGAGCAGTGAACATAGAAGCAAACCTGATTGATAAAAGAGCAACACTGAGATCTGAAAAGAGGGTAACATATAGGGATGACACTGTAGCCTCCACATCAGACCCAAACTATTATAGATTATCTAAAAATGTGGATAAGCTGTAACAAATGATGGAGAAAATGGTTTTCATGGTCAGTAACCAAAATAGAAACCAAAACCAAAACCAGAAATTTAGAAGGAACAACAATGCTCCCAACAGACAAAAGGAATCAGATCAACAAGTTATTCCCCCATTCCAAAAATTTCTTGATGAAGATGAGGGGATCATAGAAGAGTCTTAAGGGAATACAATAAACATGTTCGAAGCAGAGAACTCAATCCATAACTATGACTCAGGGGAAGACCAACCCTCACCTTCTTATTGGGAGGAGGAGTGGTTCGAATCCGAAAATTACAGATTAGGATTTGAAAATGCCATGTTGCAGGTCAGAGAACAATATGAACTTAGGAGCAAAAATAACCAAGAAAATTCGAAAACTGAGACTCCTGAGGTTACCATCAAGAAAAGACCTGATAAAACTTCTAAAGTATCTGCTGTAAATAGCAAATCAGCAGCTGAAAGTTCTGGAAAAAACAAAGAAAAAGACAACCAAGACACTGAAAAACAAAGCCAACCAACCAACAGCACTAGCACTGCAGTTATTGCTCCTGATAAAATGATTCTTGACCCTATACATAGTGGGAAATCACAAAATAATCCAGCTACTAAGGCAGTAGCAAATAAAACAGAGTTGAGCACTCCAAAGACCCATTCCACTTTCAATTTAGAGAGTGAGATTGCGAAAATAAAAATCTCTGTCCCACTCTCTGAGCTGGCCACTCAGAATGTATATAAAGGCCAAATTTTGAAAGCATTGAATCTGGGGGAAAACAACGACACTGTGAATTTGAGTGATGATCAACCTACCCTCCTGTTTGGCCCAAATATTGAGGGAAAGTTTCAGGAAGGGGTAGTTCCACCTTTTTATATTAGTCTCAACATTCATGACAAAATACTTCACAATGCCATGCCCGATTCTGGGGTGTCACACAATTTAATGCCTAAGGTAGTGATGGAAAAGCTAGGTCTAGAGATAACACTACCTTACAAAGATTTATATTCGTTTGACTCTAGCAGAGTAAAATGCCTAGGCCTAATCAAAGACTTATGTGTGAGCTTGGCCCAGATCCCAGCAAAATGTATGGTCATGGATGTTGTGGTGGAAAATGTACCACCCAAGTATGCCATGCTGCTATCTAGATCATGGGGATCCAAACTGCAAGGAACGATGCAGATGGATGGCTCATACGCCACTATCCCTATATTTGGCCAACTTAGAAGACTGTATAGAGAATCCCAGATGAAATTCCTAGTCAGTAGCCCCGAGAAACCTGAAAATTCACCATTATACTCTGTACACACAGACCTAGATTCTTTCATTCTTTATAACCACCCATCCTTCGGAGAGCCAGCGTCAGAAAGAAGAAATAAAAACAATAACATAGAGCCCATGGACTTTAACATAATGGCTACCCTAGAAGAATACGATGAAGAGAACCATGGGTAGGATACTGGAAACGAAACTCTGAGTGAACCTGAACCAGAATTAGAATGTGAACAGCAAGATAGCCAATTCTCTGAACTCCACACATGTCATGAAGAGAAAAACAACCTGCAGCCTAGTACAGATCCTGTAATGCAACACAATGGCGAACCCAGCTGTAGGGAAAGAAATAATGACGAAACGGAAAATGAACCCCTGTGGGAAATGAATTTCGATGGATCCTGTACTAGGAAAACTGCTGGAGCGGGGGTGTGGGTACGTAACGTGGAGAGTGGTTATGCAGAGAGCCGCGCTGCCAATCTGCACTTCAAATGCACAAATAATATTGCAGAATATGAAGCTCTCATCCTAGGTCTAAACCTGTTGAAGAAATTAGGAGCCCATAGGATAGCTGTGAGAGGAGACTCAGAGTTAGTTATCAAACAGGTGAATGGTGAATATACAACAAAACATCCCCGACTAAGGGCCTACAAAAATGACGCGGTGGATTTGTTGAAAACTTTTGTAGAATACGATTTGGTGTTTGTGCCTAGGAGTCAAAACATCATTGCAAATGGATTAGCTTGCCTATCCAGTTCTTATCTTAGGACTCCGGCTGACACACAGATCATCATTCAAACCAAATTTAGACCTGTTGTGCTAGACAACGAAAAATACTGGCAGGTCTTTGAAGGTGATAAATAGATTGAGGACTTCCTGACAGGTAGAAATGAGTTTGAATTTTCCAGTTCAGACTCTAAAGACGAAGACAGCTGCTTTAGTGAGGAATCCTCTGATGAAGAATCCCCGCCTTGTAACATAGAAATAAACACCTTTTCCGAAGAGACTGGGAATTCAACCATTGGATGTGAAAACATGGAAAATGAGGAAATGGAGGTGCTGCAGGCCAAAGATAAGAACATACCCAGAGGCCTAGCACCCCTAGAGGACCTTTTTGACTTTGATTACGTAGCCAAAAATCCCACTATAGAACATGCAGACTCAGATATAGAAGAATGCAACATAGGCACTGAAGATAAGCCCAAATGATTAAACTGGCTAAGTCTATACCTGCAGACACGAAGAAAAAATACATTGACCTGTTTAACGAATTTATTGATGTGTTTGCATGGAGCTATGAAGACTTAAAGGCCTATGACACCAACATCATACAACACAAGATACCCTTGAAGGAAAATCAGAAGCCTTTCAGACAAAAACTCCACAAAATCAATCAAAAACAATTGCCTACAGTTGAAAAGGAGATTAAAAAGATGTATGATGTAGGCATAATAGTCCCTGTAAGGTTTTCTGATTGGGTGTCAAACTTAGTGGTTGTGAGAAAGAAAATAGGGGAGATCAGACTATGCATAGACTTCAGAAACCTCAACAGAGCCTCCCTGAAAGACAACTACCCTTTGCCTAGAATGGAACATATCCTACAGAAGGTAGTGGGCTCTAAGAGAATCTCCCTGCTTGATGGTTTTTCAGGATACAATCAAGTTCTTGTACTCCGAGAAGATCAACTCAAAACAACGTTTACCACTCCTTGGGGCACCTTCATGTATGTGAAAATGCCTTTCGGACTGATGAATGCTGGGGCTACCTTCCAGAGAGCGATGGATATAGCTTTCTCAGATGAGATAGGACACTTCATAGTTATCTACTTCGATGACTTGACTATCTTTTCTAAAACTGAAGAACACTTAAAACATCTGAGGAAAGTCTTTGAAAAATGTAGAAGGTACGGTCTATCCTTAAATCCTAAGAAAACTGTTTTTGGGCTGCAAGAAGGTAAACTTCTTGGACATATTATATCTGAGAAAGGGATTAGGATAGACCCACAGCGAGTTGACGGAATACTTCAAATCTCACACCCGAGAAACATCAAAGAATTGCAGTCCTTCATAGGGAAGATCAATTTCCTTAGGAGATTCATTCCAAATCTTGCTGAGCACCTTAGGAAAATGACTGACATGTTGAAGAAAGGTGCAGGAATTAAGTGGACTGTTGAAGCCAAGAAATCTTTTGAGTCAATAAAGCTTTCACTCACTCATGCCCCGGTTCTTATCAGCCCAGATTTCTCAAAGGATTTCCTGATCTTTTCATTTGCCTCCTGGCATACAGTGGCTGCAGTTTTACTGCAGAAAAACACAGAGGGAATGGAACAGGCAATTTCCTTTTTCAGAAAAGCTTTAAGAGATGCACCCTTAAAATACAACATAATGGAAAAACAGGCCTATGCCCTGGTCAAGGCCTTAAAATACTTTAGGGTGTACATTCTGCATTCTCACACCATAGCCTATGTTCCAAATATAGTGGTCAAAGATATCTTGTCCCAAGACCCTGATGGGAAAAGGGGAAAATGGATTTCTACTACCTTAGAATATGACCTTGAAATAAAGCCCACCAAACTGATCAAAGGCCAAGGCTTGGCCCAATTAATGGTTGAATCTAATCTGCAGGCCCTTGACATTAACATGGTAAATGCCTTAGATGAGCAGGAAGGATTGCCCCACCCAACGATTGAGGAGAAGTTTTATAACTCTCCTTGGTATTCCGATATCCTTTACATGCTCACCAATCTCAATGCCCCTCCGAAACTATCCAAAACTAAGGCCAGATTCATAAAGCTAAAAGCCAGAAATTACTGCATCCAGAATGAAAACCTATATTGGAAAAATCCTAATGGCCTATTGTTGAAATGTTTGTCTGAAACTGAAGCTGAAATAATCAGACAAGAATTTCATGCCGGGGAGTGTGGAGGCCACCGGAGTTCGAAAGCCACTGCAAACAAGATACTCAGGGTTGGCTATTATTGGCCCACACTCTTCAATGACATCCATAAAATGGTAAATTCCTGTCATAAATGCAAAATCTTTGAAGGCAGAAAAAAGCTCCTCCCCCTCCCTTTACAACCTATCACCGTAGAAGGTCCCTTCACGCAATGGGGCCTAGAATTCATTGGAGAAATTCACCCCTCTTCTTCTGGACAACACAGATGGATCCTAACTGCTACAGATTACTTCACCAAATGGATAGAGGCTATACCCACTAGGAATTCCACTGATTCTGTCATCATTAGGTTCTTAGAAGACTTCATCCTGTCTCGATTTGGCTGTCCAAGGAAAATAATCACTGACAATGCTGCTGCTTTCGGGTCCAAGAGAATGATTGATTTCTGTCACGGGTAGGGAATAGCCCTCGGTCATTCAACTGCCTATTACCCTCAGGGTAATGGATTAGCTTAATCATCCAACAAAAGCCTAGTGAACATCATTAAGAAGCTGCTGGAAGAGAACCGAAAGTCATGGCACAAAAATTTGGTGCATGCTTTGTGGGCAGACAGGCTCACAACGAAGAAATCCATGGCATGTCACCATTCCAGCTTGTCTATGGAACCGAAGCAGTTTTTCCTACTAGTCTGGGAGTACCAGTGATTAAGCTTGTCCAAGAGATTCAGACAAAGGAAAACAACATGGTGAGAAGAGTTAATGAAACTATCCATCTTCAGCAAACAAGGGAGCAGGTTTATAACAGAGCTGTCAGAGTTCAGGAAAACATAAAGATGCAGTTTGACAAAAGAGCCAAAGCTTCAGAAATCAAATTTGGGGACAAGGTTCTGAAATGGGATTCAAGGAGAGAGGACAAAGGTAAACATTGCAAGTTTGATAGTTTGTGGCAAGGTCCATATATTATCCAAGCCATTGTGGGTCCTAATGCATTTTTCTTACAAGAACTTGATGGTACAGAGCTGTTCGAGGGTCCTGTCATTGGCAGGATGCTCAAACATTAATTTTGCTAAATTTTAGTTTCCAGTTTCCATTCCATTGTACATACCATTGCAGTGTTTTCGTCATTTCAAAAAAAAAAAAAAAAAAAAAGAGGTTCAGACATACTCAAAACATGAACCTCCGAAAGGCAAAAATAATGGCTCAAACATAATCAAAATCTGAGCCGAAGGGAGCAGAATGGCTGGTCCTAATATGCTCAAAACCTGTACCAGCAGTGAAAAGAAGAATCAGCTCTAACATGCCCAAAACCAGAGCTGAAAGGAAGAAAAGGAAGTGACTCTAATATGCTCAAACTTGAGTCACGAAAATAAGAAGGATGCTGCAAGTTTTATATTTTAGGCCTTCACAGTTTTGTTTTCTGCAAAATTCTATCCATGTGCAACTGTTTTTATGCCTTGTATTCACAGCAAGTCAGACAGTTTAA
The DNA here is from genome assembly GCA_034641835.2 of Pinus albicaulis. NCBI lineage: Eukaryota > Viridiplantae > Streptophyta > Pinopsida > Pinales > Pinaceae > Pinus > Pinus albicaulis. Next base: position 1,999,590,007 of record CM076575.1, on the reverse strand, counting down.
TCCTGGCTTGGCTGTTTTGAATTTCCTGTCTTAGAATGTAGGAGAAGAAACCTGTTGGACCGTTTAATCCCAGCAGGTAATAGATTAGGTAGAGAAACATATGAGGCCAACAATTTAATCTGGCCTCATGGAGAAATAAGGGTAGACTCATAATAGGTTTGTTTTCTGTTTAGAAATAAAATGTAAAGGGTCTACTAGCTCAAATGCACCCTAAAAGAAGAGAAAATGCTAGGACTGTAGTCTGGGTAGGAAGACTAGCTGGAAAAAGTGTTTCTGCTGATTAATGTATCCAACACATTGTGGCAGATAAAAATCAAAGAAAGAAAGGGATGTGCCAAGCATCAGGCAACTGGCCTCCTCCAAAGATTATTTCTAGTTTCTTGCCTCCTTCAAGAAGAAGCCATCCCCATGTGGAGCCATTGTTAGCCCCCCTATGAAATTCTTGACAAGCAAGCTGGGGGCTATGTCATCTTGGAGACCTTCAAGGGATGCATCTCCCCTGAAGACACATCATCCTTGAGGTCTCTCCGTGCTTTTCCCCATACAAGTCCCCCTTGCTGGTTCCTTTCCCTAGGGCCTGCATTTACCCCTTGTACCCCTGTAAAATGTCCTTTTTCCCCTTTTTTCCTCCTTCGGTCGAAGTGCCTTTGTTCCCCTCTATTTCCCCTATTAATCCTCTACACCCCTCTAAAATCCCCCTCAAATCCCAACATTATCCTTGGTTTCCTCAATTGTCCCCTCTATTCCACTATCATTACCCACCAGAGGCTCCAAAATGAAATAAAATGGGTTAAAAAACCCACTTCTGACCATGTAATAGGCCTCGGCCCCTTCTCCGCTAGCCCTCGCCTTTTTCTCCCCATATAACCCAGCGTCGTGACCGAAGCGCTAGCCCTAAAGGCGCCTTCCGCATTCATTCATCAAGCGCAGCCTCAGCCGTAGATCTTGGCAGATCGGACGGCGGTCATTAAATCTCCAGCGCTCGCATCTTCCCCCGCCCATTTCCCATGCTGGGCCATCGCCGTCCATTTCCATGAAGATCCGACGGCCCATAGTGCGTCCGATGACGGTGGTCCCCATACAACTGTTCCAAACCCATCGGTTTCCTTCGCACCGCTCATGCATGGTAGGCGGTTTCTCTCCAATGCCCAGCGATTCCATACAGTTGCCGACGCGTGTCTTCTGTACGACGGCAAAACCGACCATCCCCCACGCATTATCTTTCGACCATGGATGCCGAGTGAAATCACTGTCAACCATCAGATCTTGAGCACCTCATCCAACGGTCGTCATTCATCTGAGTTGCGCACTGCTTAACCCTGTTCGTCGCACCTGCTAGCCCACTGTCTATCGCCCTTCTACCTTCGATCTCCACCATGATCGACGGTCCAGATCCGTCCACCCGCTATTGACTATTCCGCTGTCTCCTGGTCCCGCCACGTCATCTCCACGTGCACCCTCCGTACAGTCTCCCATTCCATTGCATATATTGGTTCTTTTTCGCGTTTTTAATGTTTTCCATGTATATGTGCTCTGCAGACCACCTCCATCCACCAGAGTGTTCCTCCATTCTTTCTGTGATTTTCTCCTCCGTATTGTCATCTACATGACCTTTCTCCACCTCCACATCATCTGCCACCCCATTCATGATTTCTGTAACTTGTTTATGTGTTTTGCAGGGTTATTAAGAGGCAATGGCCGCCATGATGCACATCTCTGCTAGAAGGATAGAGATATCAAAGAAGATCATTCACAGGGGAAGAATTGATGAAAAATGACCCGAGAAGGTGAGGACAGGACGTTCATTTAAAGGAACAGGGTTTAAATTCTGTGGCAAACCTACCGGCGCCATTAAAGCTCTAAATGTACAGACAGAGGCAGAGATGAAGCAACGGAATGCTTCAATACAAAGAAAAGAGATTAAGGCACACCAAAGGGAACCTTGAGCCTTAAATCTACAGTTTAAAAAGGCAAAGCACCAGTTTGAAGACCCCGAGGATCGATCGAAAGGTCCTGAGCACAGGTAAAAGATAATATCTAGGTTATTCATCAGCAGGATATTTTTCTTCATCGAGTATAGGGCGCCCATACAGCTTTTATTATGCATAATTTCCCTGAAGGAATGTCCACCTTGACAACAGTTCAAAACCACCAGAGCATTTATATGGCAAAACTCTCAGTAGTTTATTTTATTTTTTGTCAAATCACCAAGAGTACTAAAGCCGAAACACGTCAGAGTCATATCCAAAAGAAGATCACTCTTTCATCAAGGGGTGACAGAGATTAAATGCTCAGCGTGCAAACAGAATGGGCTTTGGCCCTCTTTCGTTTCAAGAGTTTAGTATAGCATTTAGTTTTTCATCTACCCCTTCTGCTCCTTTCCAGCTATAAAGCCCAGAGAGAAATATTGTATTGGTTGTTGATGAGTTATCAGAGAAATGCAAGCATTTTCCTCTTGAGACAAGTTCTCTGTGTAATATTGTAAGATAGGCTGAGATTTGATGTATTCAGACTGAATGTTCAAGTTGTGGGAAATGATGTACCTGATTGGTGTTGTTTTTAATATGACAAGCATATTTCTTTGGATCTTGATCTAAAGCAGCTAGTGATGTTTTCCTATCTCTGTGTTTGATTCCATTTCATTTCATTTCTACTGTCTCGCATCAGAAGTTTGGCATAAGATTTACCCTTGATAGGTACCTTATGTTGCTACTCTCCCAACCTTTTATGTTTTTTGCTTATATGTGTATCTGAATATTGATTTCAATTGATTTAACCAGTGTAGTGGATGTTATTGCCTGCTCTCTGATGTATGAATTAATGAAATTTATGTTTAGATGTTCTTGTGAGGATCTCGTTGGATGTGTTGAGAACACTGGGAGGTCTAGAACCCTATATCTACCTCACTAAGATCTTTCCATCTCAATTAAGCCTTTCTAAGATCCCTTGTATTGCCTCTGATTTTTTCCAAGTAGGTATGGAGTTAAATGACCTCTAACCTGATCTATAGACAAGATTGGATGGTTCTTCTTCATTCATTTTCAGTCCTTAATGTTCCACTTCGCCAATCATCCTTTAATATCCAAATGCTCTAGATGACCAGCCCAACTGAAAGCTTGGACATTGATTACAAGTAAATCCTTTCTTGAATCCATTTCCCAATGGACTTGATGTTCTCTGAGTTATCTACCTTTGCCTAAATTTCTTCTTACTCATCCTTGTCTTATACTAGACCCTTCTTTCCTGATTTCCCAACAACCAAACACAAACAATAAAAAAAATAAACCCTGTGCTTCATACCTAGCCTAATACCTTATTGTGAATTTCAAAGACATATATACTTTGACAAGCATAGAGAGATCCCTCTCTGGACCTAGGAGGGATAGATCCTAAAGTCTGAAAGTGGTTCTATGTTGTCTCATCTTTTGTTCTTGTCAACCTGGCCAAAACATGGGAACCCCAATAGACTTAATGGCAACCATGATGGTGTTTGATACTGACATCACCATTATTAAAACACCATAATACATAATACTCTCCCCCTTTGACATCAAGGGAAAAGGACGGATCAAAACCAACACAAGGTTTTTCTTCCCTTGTATAAGGATGAGCTCTGTAGATCTAATGTCCACTTAAGTTACCATGCTCCCCCTGAGTTCACACTAAATCTTCAAACATATTTTTCAATGAAGTACATGACTCTATGACCTTTCCTATCACCAAGGACTCATACTTACATCAATGATCCAACCAAGTGGATTTACATATGTTACTCAAGTACCAAACCAAGTGGGTTCACACATTTTGACTCAACTACCCAAACAAGTGGGTTTAAAAATTTGAATAAGTCCTTACATGACTGAATATAACAATTTACATCATAGGTCTCAACATAAACTTTTCATCAAGTTACAAATATGACTGTTTATAACCAGTACCAAAAAGGCCTCAAGAGAGAGATCATATTTCAGAACCATCATAATGCCAACAATGCATTACTCTCAGCAAGGGAAATTCTCCCCCTGAAACTGTGCTCCTGTCCTTGAGCTGACTCACAGTTTTTCTTATCAGAAAAACATACGCTTCTCTCTCCAATGGAACTCGCATGTATACCCGGGTTTAGTTAATGAAACCTGCGTATGAAAAGTGAAATAATGAAAATTTCACAGCTCCATTTTCTCCTGGATTTATACATTTTGCACCTGTCTTCTGTTGTCACATTAGATGCACTGTTAGAAATAAACACAACCAGAATTACCAAACCTACCATGGGAATCATCATATATTTCTCCCCTTGTGATGATACATTACTGATTCCTATAATGTATCTCACATCACTCCTACAGTCATTATGAGAAGTAAGCTGTAGAAGCAGAAGACTGCAGTAGGATTGTTATCCCCTACGCTTTTGACCGGTCCTCCTTCTTTTTCCAGCTTTGCTTGAAATTTCTTATTGTGTGCTGGAAATTATCCAGTTTCTCAGATCTATTCATCCTGCATTCTTTTTCTACATGTCCATACTTGTTACAAGCATATCATCTTGTGTGACCAGAAAAGTAAGCATAGGGATCATAATGTGTTTTTCTATTCTTTCTTCTATTGCAATCAGCTGCTTTATGACCAAACTTGCTGCATGAAAAACAATATCCCTTAAAGAAACCTAAGTACCTTTCTGTGTAGAATATGTTTCTTTGTGACTGAAACAATTTGCTTCTGCAATTGGCTGCAACATGCCCATAATTATGACATTTAAAGCATTCAACATTATTTATCAAAGGAGAGAATCGATTGATGCTTCTATAGTTAGGAGCGAATGATTTCCTTTGAGAGTTCATGATGTCGGTTGAGCTTTTGTCTCTTTCAACACTTCGGGTTTTGCATTCATATCTTTAGCACCTCCTTGTGAACTAGATTCTCCTTTAACAGTTTCATGAAAACCAAGACCAAATTTAACAGAAGGAGACCTTTGACTACTAAGAATATTATCCAGAATCTTAGTACTATCTTGAAACCTCAAGAGTTTATCCTTTTCCTCTAATTTACCTTTTAAAATATTTACCTCAACCTCCAATATTTGGCATTGCTTCTTCATACTTTCTTCGACCCTTTTTCCTTCTTCTACTTGATCATTCAATTTTAGAATCTCTTCTTGCAAACCATTTTCCTATTCTTCAAATGTTTGTAGACGTTCTTCATTCTTCTTATTTGATTTTTCCAGATTTGTTTTAAGAGAGATGATTTCTGCTTCAAGTCCTTCACTGTGATTGGTTACTTCATCCTACCATCTTTGATACATTTCTATCTCTCCATTCATTCTAGAGATCATATCTTTGTAGATAGATTCCCTCTCATTAAATAAAATATGTTGATCTTCAACTTTAATCTTCAGATTTGCTTGTAGACCCATAATATTACTTTCACTTTCTTTTTCACTATCTTCACCATTGCATGCACAAGGAAGTGAGTTACAAGAACAACAATTAGTACCTAATTCATCATCTTCCTTTTCTGTTGTACATTTCTTTCTTTGAGTAGCCCTCTTCTTTTGCTTCCTTCCCATTGTGACGAATCTCCTTCAAGCGATCAAGCTTTTGCAGAACAACCTCCTCTGATACCAATTGTAGGGAAAAATACTGAGAGGGGGGGGTGAATCAGTGTTTAGAGCTGACTGAAAAAATTTTACTTTTTCTTTCTCTTAAAACCATACGCTACTTTACTAAACCCAACTCGCATATACACGCGGATATCATTAAGAAAACTTGCATATGTACAGAGATCTTATTATGCATTTAATTCTTTACTTAGATCATTGCATCATTCATTCATCAGTTGTTTAGTAAGCAGTAAGCATGTGCAGTAATAACAGAATAAACCATCACAAATAAGCAACACACATGAACACCAGTATTTAAGGTGGAAACCCAATTCGAGAGAAAACCACTGTTGTTGTCGTCTCTATCTTCAATATTTATTATAAAGAAAACTTCTTACAATTTTTTACTAGCGCAGAGTCATAGCAGCACGCAGGCACCCACCTGCAAAAGGCTGCAACCTTCTCTCGTTCTCCAGCCACTACTGGAAGGGAGCTCCAACCCCCTGATCTCGTTTACCAGCCTCTCCTGGAAGGGAGCTACTACCCCCTACTCTCGTTTACCAGCCTCTCCTGGAAGGGAGCTACTACCCCCTGCTCTCATTTACCAGCCTCTCCTGGAAGGGAGCTACTACCCCCTGCTCTCGTTTACCAGCCTCTCCTTGAAGGGAGCTACTACCCCCTGCTCTCGTTTACCAGCCTCTCCTGGAAGGGAGCTACTACCCCCTGCTCTCATTTACCAGCTACCACCGGAAGGGAGCTACAACCCCCTCACAAAAGGCTTTGACACTCAGCACCACTACGGACCACGTTTCATCAATTTTCATATTGGTTCCAACAGCTTCCACACAACATGCCTTGTAGGCAACTTTTCATTATATTTTCAAACTGGACCCACTCCACATATTTAAGCTGAAACTTATAACCCCATCAATTCATTCATTGAATCATCAACCAATCAACCAAAAACTTGATCTTTAATCAACATAATCAGCAGCGTAATCAACATTCAATCAACCTAGATCTGTATGAATACATCATTGACAGATAGCAGTAAAACAACAAAACAGATCAGAAATTTCATTCCACGCACTTCAGCAAAACCCTAGATTCCATACGTGCTTTTAATTCACTGAACCCACGTATATACGCACTTTCATAGAGACAAACCTGCATATATATCTGCAACTATTTCAGGACTGACCTTAGATTCCATACGCGCTTTTTCTGAAACTAACCTGCGTATATACGTGCTTTCGCTGAGATGAACATGCATATAGATCTGTAACATTTCAGAACTACGCATCTCTTCAGAAAAAATAACTCAGATCTCAGCCTTTACTTCAGCAAAGATTCGCCAGATCAGAGATCTAAACATTCCATAAACAGATCTAGAAAATACATAGTCATTTCAGATCTAGAGATCCCTCTTCATCATTTTCTTCATAGGTGCATTATTAATTCAGATCAGTTACCCATTCCATCCAGATATACTTCAGAGTGAAGTATTCATTAAAAACCAGACCTATGCACACCTTGCACTATGATCCTCTTCTCCTTATATAGTTTTAGCCTTTATCGAAACCATGAGTCAAAACCACTTAACCGCTGATGGTATTCCTGGATAGGATCAAATAGATAATCCAACGCTCAATATTGTGGGCCAATACCATGGTCATGTCCCCTGGTTTTATAAATTTAGAGCGCAAAATAGGCATACGCTACTTGGTACGTACTTTTACGCGTACATACGCTACTTTTCCTTTACAAACCCGTGTATGCTTTATGACATATCTTATTCATCATTACTCCGGCACTTATTGGAATTTATTTCTTTGTTACTTCTGAACTGCTCTATAGATACATCATATTTACATCATTAACAAATAGGTTGCTATCAACTCATCAAGTCAATTTACATCAAGGACAACTTCATCAAGTAGGTTTCCATCAAGGATAACACATTGCATCATATTGCCAACAATCTCCCCCTTTGGACTTGATGGCAACCATGATGGTGTTTGATACTGACATCACCATTATTCAAACACCATAATACATAATACTCTCCCCCTTTGACATCAAGGGCAAAGGGCAGATCAAAACCAACACAAGGTTTTTCTTCCCTTGTATAAGGATGAGCTCTGTAGATCTGATGTGCACTGAAGTTACCATGCTCCCCCTGAGTTCACGTTGAATCTTCAAACATATTTTTCAATGAAGTACATGACTCTATGACCTTTCCTACACCAAGGACTCATACTTACATCAATGTTCCAACCAAGTGGATTTACATATGTGACTCAAGTACCCAACCAAGTGGGTTTACACATTTTGACTCAACTACCCAAACAAGTGGGTTTACAAATTTGAAGAAGTCCTTACATGACTGAATATAAAAATTTACATCATAGGTCTCAACATAACCTTTTCATCAAATTACAAATATGAATTTTTATAACCAATACCAAAAATACCTCAAGAGAGAGATCATATTTCAGAACCATCATAATGCCAACAATGCATTACTCTCAGCAAGGCTAATGCTCCCCCTGAAACTGTGCTCCTGTCCTTGAGCTGACTCACTGCTTTTCTTATCATAAAAACATACGCTTCTGTCTCCAACGGAACTCGCATGTATACGTGGCTTTAGTTCATGAAACCCGCGTATGAAAAGGGAAATACTGAAAATTTCACAACTCCATTTTCTCGTGGATTTATACATTCTTTACCTATCTTCTGTTGTCACATTAGATGCACTCTTAGAAATAGACACAACCATAATTACCAAACCAACCATGGGAATCATCATATATTTTTCCCCTTGTGATGATACATTACTGATTCCTATAATGTATCTCACATCACTCCTGCAGTCATTATGAGAAGTAAGCTTTAGAAGCATCAGACTGCAGTAGGATTCTTATCCCCTACGCTTTTGACCGGTCCTCATTTTTCCAAATTTGCTTGAAATTTCTTATTGTGTGCTGGAAATTATCCAATTTCTCAGATCTATTCATCGTGCATTCTTTTTCTACATGTCCATACTTGTTACAAGCATAACATCTTGTGTGACCAGAAAAGTAAGCATAGGGATCATAATGTGTTTTTCTATTCTTTCTTCTATTGCAATCAGCTGCTTTATGACCAAATTTGTTGCATGAAAAACAATATCCCTTAAAGAAACCTGAGTACCTTTCTGTGTAGAATCTGTTTGTTTGTGACTGAAACAATCTGCTTCTGCAATTGGCTGCAACATGCCCATAATTATGACATTTAAAGCATTCAAAATTATTGATCAAAGGAGAGAATCAATTAATGCTTCTATAGTTAGGAGTGAATGATTTCCTTTGAGAGTTCATGATTGTCGGTTGACCTTTTGTCTCTTTCAACACTTCAGGTTTTGCATTGATATCTTTAGCACCTCCTTGTGAACTAGATTCTCCTTTAACAGTTTCATGAAAACCAAGACCAAATTTAACAGAAGGAGACCTTTGACTACTAAGAATATTATCCAGAATCTTAGTACTATCTTGAAACCTCAAGAGTTTATCCTTTTCCTCTAATTTACCTTTTAAAATTTTTACCTCAACCTCTAATATTTGGCATTGCTTCTTCATACTTTCTTCAAACCTTTTTCCTTTTTCTACTTGATCATTCAATTTTAGAATCTCTTCTTTCAACCCATTTTCTTGTTCTTCAAATGTTTGTAGAAGTTCTTCATTCTTCTTATTTGATTTTTCTAGAGCTGTTTTGAGAGAGATGATTTCTGCTTCAAGTCCTTCACTGTGATTGGTTAGTTCATCCTGCCATCTTTGATACATTTCTTTTTGTCCATTCATTCTAGAGATCATATCTTTGTAGATAGATTCCCTCTCATTAAATAAAATCTATTGATCTTCAACTTTAATCTTCAGATTTTCTTGTAGACCCATAATATTACTTTCACTTTATTTTTCAGTACCTGATTCATCATCTTCATTTTATGTTGTACACTTCTTTCTTTGAGTAGCCCTCTTCTTTTTCTTCCTTCCCATTGTGACGGATTTCCTTCAAGTGATCAAGCTTCTGCAGAAGGGCCTGCTCTGATACCAATTGTTGGGAAAAATACTAAGGGGTGAATCAGTGTTTAGAGTTGACTGAAAATTTTTTACTTTTTCTTTCTCTTAAAACCATACGCTACTTTACTGAACCCAACTCGCGTATACACGTGGATAGCCTTAAGAAAACATGCGTATGTACAGATATCTTATTATGCATTTAATTCTTTACTTAGATCATTGCATCGTTCATTCATCAATTGTTTAGTAAGAAGTAAGCATGTGCAGTAATAACAGAATAAACCATCACACATAAGCAACACACATGAACACCAGTATTTAAGGCGGAAACCCAATTCGGGAGAAAACCACCGCTGTTGTCGTCTCTCTCTTCAATATTTATTATAAAGAAAACTTCTTACAATTTTGTACTAGTGGAGACTCATACCAGCACGCAGGCACCCACCTGCAAAATGCTGCAACCTTCTCTCGTTCTCCAGCCACTACTGGAAGGGTGCTTCAACCCCCTAATCTCGTTTACCAGCCTCTCCTAGAAGGGAGCTACTACCCCCTGCTCTCGTTTACCAGCCTCTCCTTGAAAGGAGCTACTACCCCCTACTCTCGTTTACCAGCCTCTTCTGGAAGGGAGCTACTACCCCCTGCTCTCGTTTACCAGCCTCTCCTGGAAGGGAGCTACTACCCCCTGCTCTCGTTTACCAGCCTCTCCTGGAAGGGAGCTACTACCCCCAGATCTCGTTTACCAGCTACCACTGGAAGGGAGCTACAACCCCCTCACAGAAGGCTTCGACCCTTAGCACCACTGCAGACCACGTTTCATCAATTTTCATACTGGTTCCAACAGCTTCCACACAACATACCTTGTAGGCCACTTTTCATCAGATTTTTAGATTGGACCCACTCCACATATTTAAGCTGAAAATTATAACCGCAGCAATTCATTCATTGAATCATCAACCAATCAACCAACAACTTGATCTTTAATCAACATAATCAGCAGCATAATCAACATTCAAACAACCCAGATCTGTATGAATACATCATTGACAGATAGCAGTAAAACAGCAAAATAGATCAGGCATTTCATTCCACATGTTGGGGTTCCCATGTTTTGGCCAGGTTGACAGAGACCAAAAGATGAGACAACATAGAACCACTTTCGGACCTTAGGATCTAGCCCTCCTAGGTCCAGAGAGGGATCTCTCTATGATTATCAAAGGATGTATGTCTTTGAAGTTCTCAGTTGTGATTTTAGGCTAGTTATAGGCTCAAGGTTGTTTGTTTGATTGTTTGAGTTTGGTTGTTGAGAATCAGGAAGGAAGGTTTCACCATAAGACAAGGATAGGTAAAGAAGGAAGCTAGGCAAGGATAGATAACTCAGGGAACATTAAGGCCATTGGGCAATGGAGTCAAGAAAGGATTTACTTATGTTTAATGTGTAAGCTTCAGTTGGGCTAGTCATCTAGAGCATTTGGATCTCAAAGACTGATTGGTGGGATGGAACACTAAGGAATGAGAATGAAGGATGGAAAACCATCTGATTCCGTCTATAGATCAGGCCAGAGGTCATTTAACTCCAGGCCTTCTTGGACAAAACCATAGGCAACACAAGGGGTCTTGAAAAGGTTTGTATTGGAAGGGTAGGTTATGAAGAGGCAGCGACAGGCTTTACACCTCCCAATGTTTTTAACCTCTTTCAATTAAATCTTAACAAAGACATCTGAACACTGATTCTATCAACTTGCACATCAGAGAGCAGGCAATAATCATCCACTACACTGGTTTAGTCAATTAAAAACAATATTCAGACACACATATGAGCAGAAAACATTAAAGACTGAGAGAGCTGGGATATAAGGTACCTAACAAGGGTAAATCTTATATCATGCATTCAGATGTCAGTCAGAAGAACATGAAATGAAATGGAAATAAACACAGAGATAAGAAAAACATCACCAACTGCTGTAGATCAGGATCCAATGAAAATTGCTTATCATGTTAAACACAACACCAATCAGGTACATCACTGCCCAAAGCCTTTACATTCAGCCTGAATACATCATATTTCTCAGCCTGTCATACAACTATTACACAGGAAACTTGGCTCGGGACAAAAATGCTTGCAATTCACTAATAATCCAACAACAACCATTATAATGATATCCCTCTGTGCTTTATAGCAGAAGAGACACAGAGGACCGACTGAGGAGGTAGGTGAATCTTAAATGTTACATTTAAACACAACAATGAATGCAGGGCCGAGGCCCATTCTGCTTGGTACATTGTATATTTAATCATTGTCACCTTCCTCGTGAAAGAAAGATCTGCTCTGGATACGATTTGACCTTTGGGCTGTAGTACTCCAGGTGATTTGAAAAAAATGAAAGAACTTGCTGGGACGGAAAACTCCTTCAGGGACACGGCGCATAATAAATACTGCATGGGAGACCTGTCCTTTATGGAAAAAAATTCTGCTGATAAGAAAACCTTGATATTACATCTTATTGATGTTCAGGATCTCCAGAATCGATCCTCGGGGTCTTCAAAATGATGCTTTGCCTCTTTAAACCTCTGTTTCAGGGCTCAAGATCTTCGTTGACGTGCATTAATCCCTCTGCTCTGTACTGAAAATCTTTGCTGCTTCATGACTGCCTTTGTCGGGTTACCTTGAGCTTTTAATGGCGCCGGCAAGATTTTCGGCGTTTGAACTCCGCTTTCCTTTAATGTAAGTACTGACAGCCCCATTCCTTGACTTTCCTGATGGTACTGGTTCATTGGATTTGATCCTGACTGTGTCGCTTGCCATTGAGGCAGTACATTGAACAAAGGCGGTCCTCTTTCTCTAGAAACTCTGCAACACGGAAAATTCGTGAAGAAACAGTGGACGGAGCAATGGACGCAGGGCGAACCAAATGGTGGTGCGACGGTGGCGGAAACAACGCTGTTTTGTGAAAGAACAATGAAAATGCAGTGAAGTGGTGGAGTGCACGGACAATAGGGTTTGGTGTGAAGATGCAGCGCAGACCGTTAGATCCTGGCCTGGAGACGAGAATCAACGGTGGGGACTGATCCGGCGGAACAATACATGAAATAGGCATAACATACAAAACACATGAAATGCAACGGAAACGAATCTAAGAGTGGAACCCAATGTGGTGGAGGGCGATTAGATCTGAGCCATCAGATCAGGGAGGAACGGGTGGTCAGGATTCAATCGCACAATCGCAATCGGAGGTCGGAGCGGGGAGCAATCGCGATGCACAACACGAATGTTCCGATTGCGATTGGGGAGACGCTACGATTAAACACCAACCGTCAGATCTGGGATAAGATCGACGGTCCACGTCTAATCGGAGGGAGATGGAGAGGGGCAGCGGAGCAGCGATGCGACAACGCTGAGCCGTTAGATCGGAGGGAGAATGGACGGTTGCGATAGAATCGGAGGACGAAGGAAAGGCTTGCGAATGCGATCGGGCGGGGCAATGCGATTGAGCGCTTGCTGTCGGATCGCGGAACAGATCAACGGCTGGGATGAAATCGGGAGGCGGAGAGATGGGGACGCGATCGCGATCGGGCGAAAGTTGCGATTGAGCGCAGACCGTAGATCTGGGCGAAAACGGACGGTGGAGATTTGATCGGAAGGGCAGTGCGATCGAGAGAGGACCTGTGATCGGAAGCTGCGATGACCGTCGGATCTGTAAGAGAATGGGCGGTCAGGATTAAGTCGGAGCATCGCAATCGGGAGGTGCACAATGAGTGTTGCGATTGCGATTGGGGGGAGTAATGCGATTGAGCGCAGACCGTCAGATCTTGTGACAGATCAATGACGCGGAACGCGTCGCAAGACTTAACGTTATAAACTAATCGCATCGGGGTTTTAGAGTATTACAAAGGAATTTGCCTCCCGCCCGGCTTCCGATTGCGATTGGCCCCCAAGGCTTAAGCGCTTGGTCTTGGGTGACGGGCATATGTGGGGAAGTGGTTGAAGGGGCTTAACGGGAAAGGGGCTAGGGCCTGTTATAAAGTCAGGAAAGTGGGTTTTTGGCCCGTTTTAATGGGTTTTAAGGGATTTTAAAGGGAAACGATAAGGGGAAAAGGGGAAAGAAGTTAAACAAAGGGTAAGAGGGGGAAATTAAAGGGGATTTTAGGGGGATTTGAGGGGTAAATGGGGAAATAGAAGGGGAAGACAAGGGGGAAGAAAAGAGGCTAAATGAGGGAAAAAATAAAGGGAATTCAGACAAAGGGGAAGAGGGGGGAACTGATGCATGTTGTAGGGGTAAAGGAAGGAATGACAGGCCCTTTCAGCAATTTACTGGTAGAGGGGAACTTGTATTAGGCAGAGAAATCGAGAGACTTCAATGAGGATGGATTTTCAGGGGAAAGACATTCCTTGAAGACTCAACAATGATTTAGCCCCCCATTTGCTTGTCAAAAATTTCATATGGGGGCTAACAGTGGCTCCACATGGGGATGGCTCCTTCTTGAAGGAGTCAAGAATTTAGAAATTGATCTCTTGGTGTAGGCCAGATGCCTGCTTCTTGAACCATCCCTTCTTTCTTTAGATTAGCTGCCACAATATATTAGATACACAAATCAACAGAAAAATTTTCCCAACCAATCTACCTACCCAAACTAGAACTCTAACAATTTTCCCTTGGGTGCATTTGAACTAGCAGACCCTTTTATATTTTATTTTGCAAAACAAAAAAAAACCTATTCTAATTCTACCCTTATTGCTCCATGAGGCCAGATTAGACTGTTGGCCTCATACAATTCTCTACCTAAACTACTACCTGTTGGGATTAAACTGTCCAACAGGTTTCTTCACCTACATTCTAAGACAGGAAATTTAAACACAGCCAAGCCAGGATTAGACTGTCTGACTTACTGGGCAGAAACTTGAAGAAGACAAAACTGAGAAGGCATGGAATTCTGCAACTGTGAAACGTCCTTTTTCTTTCTTGTGACTCGGGTTTTGAGCGTATTTGAGTCACTTCTTTCCTTTGCTCCAGCTCTGATTTTGGGCATATTAGAACTGGATCTTCTTTCACTGCTGATCCAGATTTTGAGCTTGTAAGGACCAGCTATTCTTCTTCCCTTTGGCTCAGATTTTGAGTTTATTAGAGCCAATCCTTTTGCCTCAGAGGTTCATGTTTTGAGCATGTCTGAACCTCTCTTTTCATTCTGTTTTTTTTTTTTGGACAATTTCTTCTCTTTTTTGCTGAAAATGAAAATTTGCAACGGTATATACAATGGAAATGAAACTGGAAAAGGAGAATTAGCAGGAATAGTGTTTGAGCATCCTGCCGTTGACAGGACCCCCAAACAGCTCTGTACCATCAAGTTCTTGTAAGAAGAATGCATTAGGACCCACAGTGGCTTGAATGATGAACGGACCTTGCCACAAGCTGTCGAATTTGCCATGTTTGCCTTTATCCTC
Organism: Pinus albicaulis; assembly: GCA_034641835.2. Taxonomy (NCBI): domain Eukaryota; kingdom Viridiplantae; phylum Streptophyta; class Pinopsida; order Pinales; family Pinaceae; genus Pinus; species Pinus albicaulis. The sequence goes on along the minus strand of CM076575.1, from coordinate 1,999,574,919 downwards.
TCTTCTTGAATCCCACTTCAGGACCTTGTCCCCAACCTTGAAATTTGCTGCTTTGGTTCTTTTGTCAAACTGTCTCTTCATGTTTTCCTGCACTCTGACAGCTCTGTCATAAACTTGCTCCCTTGTTTGCTGAAGATGGATTGTTTCATTAATTCTCCTTATCATGTTGTCTTCCTCTGATTGGACTTCTTGAATAAGCTTTACCACTGGTATCCCAAGGCTAGTGGGAAAAACTGCTTCTGTCCCATAAACCAGCTGGAAGGGTGATGTGCCGATAGATTTCTTTGTAGTGAGCCTGTCTGCCCACAAGGCATGTATCAACTTTTTATGCCAAGACCTTTTATTTTCTTCCAGCAGCTTCTTAATGATTGTAACCAGGCTTTTATTTGATGATTCAGCTAAGCCATTACCCTGGGGGTAATAGGCAGTTGAATGTCCAAGTGCAATTCCGTACCTGTGACAGAAATCAATCATTCTTTTGGATCCGAAAGCAGCAGCATTGTCAGTGATTATTTTCCTTGGGCAACCAAACCGAGATAAGATGAAGTCTTCTAGGAACCTAATGATGACAGAATCAGTGGCATTCCTAGTGGGTATGGCTTCAATCCACTTAGTGAAGTAATCAGTAGCAGTCAGGATCCATTTGTGTTGCCCAGAAGAAGAGGGGTGGATTTCTCCAATGAAGTCTAAGCCCCATTGCATGAAGGGTCATTCTATGGTGATAGGTTGCAGGGGGAGGGGAAGGAGCTTTCTTTTGCCCTCAAAGATTTGGCATTTGTGGCAGGCAAGAATCATTTTATGGACATCACTAAAGAGTGTAGGCCAATAGTACCCAGCCCTGAGTATCTTATTTGCAGTGGCCTTCCAACTCAGGTGGCCTCCACACTCCCCAGCATGGAATTCTTGTTTGATTTTTTCGGCTTCAGTTTCAGATAAGCATTTCAGTAAAAGGCCATTTGGATTTTTCCAATATAGACTCTCATTCAGAATGCAGTATTTTCTAGCTTTGAGTTTTACGAATCTGGCCTTTGTTTTGGACAGTTCTGGAGGGGCATGGAGGTGTGTGAGCACGTAAAGGATATCAGTGTACCAAGGAGAGTTCTGAAACTGCTCCTCAACAATTTGATGGGGAAGTCCTTCCTGCTCATCCAGGGCATTCATCATGTTAATATCAAGGGCTTGTAGATTAGATTCATCCATCGATTGGGCCAGGCCTTGACCTTTGATCAGCTTGGTGGGCTTGATTTCAATGTCATATTCTAAAATTGTAGCAATCCATTTGCCCCTTTTCCCATCTGGGTCTTGGGACAGGATATCTTTGACCACTATATTTGGCACATAGGCAATGGTGTGAGAATGCAGAATGTACACCCTAAAGTCTTTTAAGGCCTTAATCAGGGCATAGGCCTGCTTTTCCATGATGTTGTACTTTAAGGGTGCATCTCTCAAGGCTTTACTGAAGAAGGCTATAGGCTGTTCCTTACCTTCCAAATTTTTCTGCAGCAAAACTGCAGCTATTGTGTGTGGGGAAGCAAATGAAAAGATCAGAAAATCTTTTGAAAAGTCGGGGCTGATAAGGACGGGGGCCTGGGTGAGTGCAAGCTTTACTGACTCAAAATATTTTTTGGCTTCAATGGTCCACTTGACTCCTGCATCTTTCTTTAGCATTTCAGTCATTTTCCTAAGATGCTCAGCAAGATTGGGGATAAATCTTCTAAGGAAATTGATCTTCCCAATGAAGGATTGTAGCTCCTTGATGTTTCTTGGATGTGAAATTTGAAGTATTCCCTCAACTCTCTGGGGGTCTATCCTAATCCCTTTCTCGGATATGATGTGGCCCAGAAGCTTACCTTCTTGCAGCCCAAAAACAGTCTTCTTAGGATTTAGGGACAGACCGTACCTTCTACATTTTTCAAAAACTTTCCTCGGATGTTTTAAGTGTTCTTCTTCTGTTTTAGAAAAGACAGTTAAGTCATCCAAGTAGATAACTATAAAGTGTCCAATCTCATCTGAGAAAGCAATATCCATTGCTCTCTGGCAGGTAGCTCCAGCATTCATCAATCCAAAAGGCATTTTCACATACATGAAGGTGCCCCATGGAGTGGTAAAAGCTGTTTTGAGTTGATCTTCTGGGAGTACCAGAACCTGGTTGTATCCTGAAAAACCATCCAGTAGGGAGATTCTTTTAGAGCCCACTACCTTCTGTAAGATATGTTCCATTCTAGGCAAGGGGTAGTTATCCTTCAGGGAGGCTCTATTGAGGTTTCTGAAGTCTATGCACAGTCTAATCTCCCCTGTTTTCTTCCTTACAGCCACTAAGTTCGACACCCAATCAGAAAACCTCACAGGGACTATAATGCCTGCATCATACATCTTTTTAATTTCCTTTTCTACTGCAGGCAATTGTTTTGGATTAATTCTTCGAAGTTTTTGTCTAAAAGGCTTTTGATTTTCCTTTAGTGGTATCTTATGTTGTATAATGTTGGTGTCATAGGCCTTTAAGTCTTCGTAGCTCCATGCAAACACATCAATGAATTCCTTAAACAAGTCAATGTATCTTTTCTTCATGTCTGCAGGTATAGACTTAGCCAGTTTTATCATTTTGGGTTTGTCTTCAGTGCCTACGTTACATTCTTCTACATCTGATTCTGCATGTTCTATTGTGGGCTTCTTTGCAACATCATCAAAATCAAAGAGATCCTCTAAGGGTGCTAGGCCTCTTGGTATGCTCTTGTCTTTGGCTTGCAACACCTCCATTTCTTCTCTATCTGCGTTTTCACGTTTTATGGCTGAATCTCCAGTTTCTTCAGAAAAAGAATTTATTTCTATACTACAAGGTGTCTCTAGTTCATCTGGGGAATCCTGACTTGGGCAGCTGTCATCAGATTTTGAGTCTGAATCAGAAAATTCAAACTCATTTCTGCCCATCAGAAAATCTTCAATCTGTTTGTCTCCTTCAAAGACCTGCCAGTATTTTTCATTGTCTGGCACTGCAGGCCTGAATTTAGTCTGAATGATGATTTTTTGGTCAACTGGGGCCTTAGGATAAGAGCTAGCTAGGCAGGCTAGTCCATTTGCAATAGCGTTTTGACCCCTAGGAATGGATACTAAATCATATTCAATGAACGTTTTCAGAAAATCTAGAGTATCATTCCTATATGCCCTAAGCCTGGGGTGTTTTTCCGAATACTCACCATTCATCTGTTTGATTACCAACTTAGAGTCTCCTCTCACAACTATCCTACAGGCTCCTAATTTTTTCAACAGATTTAGGCCCAAGATTAGAGCCTCATATTCTGCAATGTTATTCGTGCATTTGAAATGCAGATTGACAGCGAGGCTCTCCGCGTGATCATTTTGGGTGTTACGCAGGCACACTCCCGCCCCAGCGCTTTGTCTAGTACAGGACCCATCAAAGTTCATTTCCCACAGGGGTTCTTTGTTTACTTCCACTTCGCTTTCTCCCTTACAGCTGGGTTCGTCATTAGGTTGAGTTGAGAGGTCTGTACTACGTTGTAAACTATCTCATTGTTCATAGAGGCCATGGATGTTAGGGAGGTGGTTGGCTGGCTGTTCTTGTTCTATTTCTGTTTCACTTGGAGTGAGAGGTCCACCACAAATCCTACAGGCTTCATTGCTGGTTTTCTCTTCGTTTTCAGTGTGTTTCCCATGGTCTTCCTGATCATATTCTTCCAGAGTGGCCATTATGTGGAGGTCTATAGGCTCAGTGTTCTCATTCGTATGCCTATTCTGGGACTTTGGCTCTTCTAAGGATTCGTCATTACAAAAGATGAAGGAGTCAAGATTGGTATGCACAGAATATAATGGTGAATTTTCAGGTTTCTTGGGGCTGCTGACTAAGAATTTCATTTGGGATTCTCTATATAGTCTTCTTGATTGGCCAAATATAGGGATAGTGGCATATGAGCCATCCATCTGCATGGTGCCTTGCAGCTTGGCTCCCCATGAACTAGATAATAACATGCCATACTTGGGTGGCACGTCTGCCACCACTACATCCATGACCATACATTTCGCAGGAATCTGAGTTAAACTCACACATAAGTCTTTGATGAGGCCTAGGCATTTTACTCTACTAGAGTCAAAAGAGTATAAGTCTTTGTAAGGTCTGGTAATTTCTAGACCTAGCCTTTCCATCACTACCTTAGGAATTAGATTGTGTGATGCACCGAAGTCGTGCATGGCATTATGAAGGATCTTGTCATGAATGTTAAGACTGATATAAAAAGGTGGAACTACCCCTTCCTGAAATTTCCCCTCAATCTTGGGACCGAATAAGAGGGCAGGCTGATCATCGCTCAAATTTACAGTGTCATTATTTATACTCAGATTTAATGCTTTCAAAATCTGGCCCTTATATACATCCTGAGAGGCCAGCTCAGATAATGGTACAGAGATTTTGATTTTTTCAATCTCACTTTCTAAACTGAAAGTGGATTGACTCTTGGAAGTATTCAACTCTGTTTTATTTGCAACCACCTTAGTAGATGAATCGGTTTGTGTTTTCTCATTATGTACATGTGTAGACACAGTTTTATCAGGAGCACTAACTGAGGTGCTAGTGTTACTGGTTGGTTGACTTTGTTTTTCATTGTTTTGGTTGTCCTTTTCTTTGTTACTCTCAGAACTCTTGGCCGTTGAATTGTTGTTCACAGCAGTTACTTTAGAAGATTTTTCAGGCCTCTTTTTGATGGTTACCTTAGGAGTTTTAGGTTTGGAAGTGTCTTGGTTCTTTTTACTCCTGAGCTCATATTGTTCTCTGACCTATAACATGGCATTTTTGAATCCCAACCTATAATCCTCAGATTCAAACCATTCCTCCTCCCCATAAGAGGTTGAGGGTTGGTCCTCTTCTGAATCATAGTTTAGGATCGAATCTTCTGTTTCGAACATGTTTATCACATTCCCTTCAAACTCTTCTATGATTCCCTCATCCTCATCAAGAAAGTTTTGGAAAGGGGGAATGACTTGCTGATCTGACTCTTTCTGTCTGTTGGGGGTGTTGTTGTTTCTTCTAAAGTTTTGGTTTTGGTTTTGATTTTGGTTCCTTTTCTGAGTGATAGCCATCTTTTCGACCACTTGGCATAGCTTATCTAGATTCTTAGACAATCTGTCAATATTAGGATCTGAAGTGGAGGCTATAGTGTCATCCTTGTATGTTACTCTCTTCTCAGCTCTTAGTTTGGCCCTTTTTTCAATCAAATTTGCCTCTATGTTTACTGCCCCTTTCTGCATATCCTCCAACATGGTATATTCTTTATCTCTAAGCTCATAGGCCATGTCAGCATCAAATCCATCAGGATATTTGGCCAGGGCCATACCTTGCGGAGGTTTCATGTGTGGGGGAAGAGCGTTGTAAATACTGTTGAATCTAGTGGTGTAATCATGAACACTTTCCCCTACGTTCCTCTTAAGGGACATGTATTCTGCTAGGAGCTGGCGAGGGTTTGCTCTAGTTTCCCATTTGTTGATGAAAGTCTGGTATAAAGCTGGGAGATCTTGGATACTACCAGCAGGCAGGTTTTTAAACCACTTTTTAACCTCTCCCCCCAGGCTCTGCGCAAAAATTCTCATTTTGATTGTCTCATCATCAATTTCCATATAGTCGAAAGAGTCCTCCATTTTATCTACATGTTGTTGCGTTGTTGTAGGCTCTTTAGCAGGGAAGTGTGGGATTTTTGACTGATAATCATTTGGTAAGGGCAGTAGAGGCTGAGGCAAAACTAGAGGTGCATACCAGACTGCCATGATGATGTTCTGCTGAGGTATAGGGTTGGCTTGAGCAGTTGGTAGTTGGATGACAGGGATGGTAGGACCAGCAGAAGTCTGTTGAGCAGATCTAGGGTGAGAAAGCCCCGAGTTTTGGAGAAAGTGGAGATCAGGTGGTGTGGAAGGAGGGGTTTCGCTGTCCCTAGTGTCTGGCTGGTCTGAAACACTGAATGACCTGGTTCTAGGTAATCTGTTTTGGAGGTCTAGGTCGAAGAAAGGGTCTAATAGAGCTGCAAGATCTTTTGGTGCAGAATTGGCTCTATGAATGTTGTTGGAAATAGTTGATCTCCTACTCACAGGTGTTCTTTTAAGGATTTTCTCAGGATTATCAACTGTTTCAGGTGGGTTTGGATCAGGGAAAGCTCTTGTATGAATGGTTCTGTGAGCCAGAGTGTTGTTTATAAGCCAAGCAGCTTAGCCCTACTTGTTATTTCTACTGTGGTTAATGTTGTCTTGGGAACTGGTCTCCCAGTGGAGTCTTCATTATGCTTTGGGACTGGTCTCCCAGTGGAGTCTTTAACGTTTAGGAACAATGGAGTCGCCAGGTGGAGGGTTTAGGATGATTCTAGGGTACACTGTCCACCACAATGCTCATGCACTATCACCTTTCATGAATCTCCTCTAAAGCAACAAGCTCCAACCAGAGATTGACTGGGAGGGCATTTACCAGATATGTCACCCCTGAAGAGAGGATGAGATCTGGAGGCTACCTGGCCCTATCCAGGCTCTGTCTAAGAGTATGGTGGATATTTAATAATGGAGGCTGATTCAAGAAAGGTGTGACTTACCGCCAACCTAACCAGAGTTCTAAGTTTCTGAGGTTTAAAGAGTGTTTAAGATGAAATGTGCTCAGAACTCCCCAGCGGAGTCGCCATTATGTTGGGGTTCCCATGTTTTGGCCAGGTTGACAGAGACCAAAAGATGAGACAACATAGAACCACTTTCAGACCTTAGGATCTAGCCCTCCTAGGTCCAGAGAGGGATCTCTCTATGATTATCAAAGGATATATGTCTTTGAAGTTCTCGATTATGATTTTAGGCTAGTTATAGGCTCAAGGTTGTTTGTTTGATTGTTTGAGTTTGGTTGTTGAGAATCAGGAAGGAAGGTTTCATCATAAGACAAGGATGGGTAAAGAAGGAAGCTAGGCAAAGATAGATAACTCAGGGAACATCAAGGCCATTGGGCAATGGAGTCAAGAAAGGATTTACTTATGTTCAATGTGTAAGCTTCAGTTGGGCTAGTCATCTAGAGCATTTGGATCTCAAAGACTGATTGGTGGGATGGAACACTAGGGAATGAGAATGAAGGATGGAAAACCATCTGATTCTGTCTATAGATCAGGCCAGAGGTCATTTAACTCCAGGCCTGATTGGACAAAACCATAGGCAACACAAGGGGTCTTGAAAAGGTTTGTATTGGAAGGGCAGGTTATGAAGAGGCAGCGACAGGCTTTACACCTCCCAATGTTCCTAACCTCTTTCAATTAAATCTTAACAAAGACATATGAACACCGATTCTATCAACTTGCACATCAGAGAGCAGGCAATAATCATCCACTACACTGGTTTAGTCAATTAAAAACAATATTCAGACACACATATGAGCAGAAAACATTAAAGACTGAGAGAGCTGGGATATAAGGTACCTAACAAGGGTAAATATTATATCATGCATTCAAATGTCAGTCAGAAGAACATGAAATGAAATGGAAATAAACACAGAGATAAGAAAAACATCACCAACTGCTGTAGATCAGGATCCAATGAAAACTTCTTATCATGTTAAACACAACACCAATCAGGTACATCATTGCCCAACGCTTTTACATTCAGCCTGAATACATCATATTTCTCAGCCTATCATACAACTGTTACACAGGAAACTTGGCCCGGGACAAAAATGCTTGCAATTCACTGATAATGCAACCCCCATTACAATGATATCCCTCTGTGCTTTATAGCAGAAGAGACACAGAGGGCCGACTAAGGAGGTAGGTGAATCTTAAATGTTACATTTAAACACAACAATGAATGCAGGGCCGAGGCCCATTCTGCTTGATACACTGTATATTTAATCATTGTCACCTTCCTCGTGAAAGAAAGATCTGCTCTGGATACGATTTGACCTTTGGGCTGTAGTACTCCAGGTGATTTGAAAAAAATGAAAGAGCTTGCTAGGAGGTCTGCCTCATGGATGTTAGATTGCTTTGAACTATAGCTGGGACGGAAAACTCCTTCCGGGACACAGCGCATAATAAATACTGCATGGGAGACCTGTCCTTTATGGAAAAACATTCTGCTGATAAGAAAACCTTGATATTACCTCTTATTGATGTTCAGGATCTCCAGAATCGATCCTCGGGGTCTTCAAAATGATGCTTTGCCTCTTTAAACCTCTGTTTCAGGGCTCAAGATCTTCGTTGACGCGCATTAATCCCTCTGCTCTGTACTGAAAATCCTTGTTGCTTCATGACTGCCTCTGTCGGGTTAGCTCGAGCTTTTAATGGCGCCAGCAAGATTTTCGGCGTTTGAACTCCGCTTTCCTTTAATGTAAGTCCTAACAGCCCCATTCCTTGACTTTCCTGATGGTACTGGTTCATTGGATTTGATCTTCACTGCGCCGCTTGCTATTGAGGCAGTACATTGAACAAAGGCGGTCCTCTTCCTCTAGAAACTATGCAACACGGCAAATCTATGAAGAAACGGTGGACGGAGCAATGGACGCAGGGTGAACTAAATGGTGGTGCGGCGGTGGCGGAAAAAATGGTATTATGTAAACGAACGATGAAAATGCAGTGAAGTGGTGGAGTGCACGGACAATAGGGTTTGGTGTGCAGACGTAGCGCAGACCGTTAGACCCTGGCCTAGAGACGAAGATCAACGGTGGAGATTGATCCGGCGTAACCATACATAAAATAGACGTGACATACAAAACACATGAAATGCAACGGAAACGAATGGAAGAGTGGGACCCAATGTGGTGGAGGGCGATTAGATCTGAGCCATCAGATCAGGGAGGAAACGGGCGGTCAGGAGTCAATCGCACAATCACAATCGGAGGTCGGAGTGGGGAGCAATCGCGATGCACAACACGGATGTTCCAATTGCGATTGGGGAGACACTGCGATTAAACACCAACCGTCGGATCTGGGATCAGATCGACGGTCCACGTCTAATCGGAGGGAGATGGAGAGGGGTAGTGGAGCAGCGATGCGACAGCGCTGAGCCGTTAGATCGGAGGGAGAATGGGCGGCTGCGATAGAATTGGAGGACGGAGGGAAGGCTTGCGAATGCGATCGGGCGGGGCAATGCGATTGAGCGCAGACCGTAGATCTGGGTGAAAATGGACGGTGGAGATTTGATCGGAAGGGCAGTGCGATCGAGAGAGGACCTGTGATCAGAAGCTGCGATGACCGTCGGATCTGTAAGAGAATGGGCGGTCAGGACTAAGTCGTAGCATCGCAATCGGGAGGCGCACAATGAGTGTTGCGATTGCGATCGGGGGGAGTAATGCGATTGAGCGCAGACCGTCAGATCTTGTGACAGATCAACGGCACGGAACGCGTTGCAAGACTTAACATTATAAACTAATCGCATCGGGGTTTTAGAGTATTACAAAGTAATTTGCCTCCCGCCCGGCTTCCGATTGCGATTGGCCCCCAAGGCTTAAGCGCTTGGTCTTGGGTGACGGGCATATGTGGGGAAGTGGTTGAAGGGGCTTAACGGGAAAGGGGCTAGGGCCTGTTAGCATGGTCGGAAAGTGGGTTTTTTGCCCATTTTAATGGGTTTTAAGGGATTTTAAAGGGAAACGATAAGGGGAGAAAGGGGGGAAAAGTTAAACAAAGGGTAAGAGGGGGAAATTAAAGGGGATTTTAGGGGGATTTTAGGGGTAAATGGGGAAATAGAAGGGGAAGACAAGGGGGAAGAAAAGAGGCTAAATGAGGGAAAAAATAAAGGGAATTCGGACAAAGGGGAAGAGGGGGGAACTGATGCATGTTGCAGGGGTAAAGGAAGGAATGACAGGCCCTTTCAGCAATTTACTGGCAGAGGGGAACTTTTATTAGGCAGAGCAATTAAGAGACTTCAAGGAGGATGGATTTTCAGGGGAAAGGCATTCCTTGAAGACTCAACAATGATTTAGCCCCCCATTTGCTTGTCAAAAATTTCATATGGGGGCTAACACCACACACTTCAGCAAAACCATAGATTCCATACGCACTTTTACTTCACTAAACCCGCGTATATACGCGCTTTCATAGAGACAAACCTGCATATATATCTGCAACTATTTCACGACTAACCTTTGATTCCATACGCACTTTTGCTGAAACTAACCTGTGTATATACGCGCTTTCGCTGAGATGAACATGCGTATAGATATATAACATTTCAGAAATATGCATCTCTTCAGAACAGATAACTCAGATCTCACCCTTTACTTCAACAAAGATTCGCCAGATCACAGATCTAAACATTCCATAAACAGATCTAGAAAATACATAGTCATTTCAGATCTAGAGATCCCTCTTCATCATTTTCTTCATAGGTGCATTATTAATTCAGATCAATCAATAAATTGTTACCCATTCCATCCAGATATACTTCAGAGTGAAGTATTCATTAAAACCCAGACCTATGCACACCTTGCACTACGATCCTCTTCTCCTTATATAGTTTTAGCCTTTATCAATACCATGAGTCAAAACCACTTAACCGCTGATGGTATTACTGGATGGGATCAAATAGATAATCCAGCTCTCAATACTATGGGCCAATACCATGGTCATGTCCCCTGGTTTTATAAATTTAGAGCGCAAAATAGGCATACGCTACTTGGTACGTACTTTTACGCGTACATACGCTACTTTGCCTTTACAAACCCGCGTATGCTTTGTGACATATCTTATTCATCATTACTCTTGCACTTACTGGAATTTCTTTCTTTGTTACTTATGAAATGCTCTATAGATACATCAGATTTACATCATTAGCAAATAGGTTGCTATCAACTCATCAAGTCAATTTCCATCAAGGACAAATTCATCAAGTAGGTTGCCATCAAGGACAACACATTGCATCATATTGCCAACAATCTCCCCCTTTGGACTTGATGGCAACCATGATGGTGTTTGATACTAACATCACCATTATTCAAACACCATAATACATAATACTCTCCCCCTTTGACATCAAGGGCAAAGGGTGGATCAAAACCAACACAAGGTTTTTTTTCCCTTGTATAAGGATGAGCTTTGTAGATCTGATGTGCACTGAAGTTACCATGCTCCCCCTGAGTTCACGCTGAATCTTCAAACATATTTTTCAATGAAGTACATGACTCTATGACCTTTCCTATCACCAAGGACTCATACTTACATCAATGATCCAACCAAGTGGATTTACATATGTGACTAAAGTACCCAACCAAGTGGGTTTACACATTTTGACTCAACTACCCAAACAGGTGGGTTTACAAATTTGAAGAAATCCTTACATGACTGAATATAAAAATTTACATCATAGGTCTCAACATAACCTTTTCATCAAATTACAAATATGACTTTTTATAACCAATACCAAAAATACATCAAGAGAGAGATCATATTTCAGAACCATCATAATGCCAACAATGCATTACTCTCAGCAAGGCTAATGCTCCCCCTGAAACTGTGCTCCTGTCCTTGAGCTGACTCACAGTTTTTCTTATCGGAAAAACATACGCTTCTGTTTCCAACAGAACTCGCGTGTATACACGGCTTTAGTTCATGAAACCCGTGTATGAAAAGTGAAATACTAAAAATTTCACAGCTCCATTTTCTCGTGGATTTATACATTCCGTACCTGTCTTTTGTTGTCACATTAGATGCACTCTTAGAAATAAACACAACCAAAATTACCAAACCAACCATGGGAATCATCGTATATTGCTCCCCTTGTGATGATACATTACTGATTCCTATAATGTATCTCACATCACTCCTGCAGTCATTATGAGAAGTAAGCTTTAGAAGCGGAAGACTGCAGTAGGATTATTATCCCCTACGCTTTTGACCGTTCCTCCTTCTTTTTCCAGCTTTTCTTGAAATTTCTTATTGTGTGCTGGAAATTATCCAATTTCTCAGATCTATTCATCCTGCATTCTTTTTCTACATGTCCATACTTGTTACAAGCATAACATCTTGTGTGACCAAAAAAGTAAGCATAGGGATCATAATGTGTTTTTCTATTCTTTCTTCTATTGCAATCAGTTGCTTTATGACCAATATTGCTGCATGAAAAACAATATCCCTTAAAGAAACCTAAGTACCTTTCTGTGTAGAATTTGTTTGTTTGTGACTAAAACAATCCACTTCTGCAATTGGCTGCAACATGCCCATAATTATGAAATTTAAAGCATTCAACATTATTGATCAAAGGAGAAAATGATTTCCTTTGAGAGTTCATGATTTTCGGTTGAGCTTTTGTCTCTTTCAACACTTCAGGTTTTGCATTGATATCTTTAGCACCTCCTTGTGAACTAGATTATCCTTTAACAGTTTCATGAAAACCAAGACCAAATTTAACAGAAGGAGACCTTTGACTACTAATAATATTATCCAGAATCTTAGTACTATCTTGAAACCTCAAGAGTTTATCATTTTCCTCTAATTTACCTTTTAAAATGTTTACCTCAACCTCCAATATTTGGCATTGCTTCTTCATACTTTCTTCGACCCTTTTTCCTTCTTCTACTTGATCATTCAATTTTAGAATCTCTTCTTTCAACCCATTTTCTTGTTCTTCAAATGTTTGTAGAAGTTCTTCATTCTTCTTATTTGATTTTTCCATATCTGTTTTGAGAGAGATGATTTCTGCTTCAACTCCTTCACTGTGATCGGTTACCTCATCCTGCCATCTTTGATACATTTAAATCTGTTGATCTTCAACTTTAATCTTCGGATTTTCTTGTAGACCCATAATATTACTTTCACTTTCTTTTTCACTATCTTTAGCATTGCATGCACAAGGAAGTGAGTTACAAGAGCAACAATCAGTACCTGATTCATCATCTTCATTTTCTGTTGTACACTTCTTTCTTTGAGTAGCCCTCTTCTTTTTTTTCCTTCCCATTGTGACAGATCTCCTTCAAGCGATCAAGCGTCTGCAGAAGGACCTCCTCTGATACCAATTGTTGGGAAAAATACTGAGAGGGGGGGGTGAATCAGTGTTTAGAGTTGACTGAAAACTTTTTACTTTTTCTTTCTCTTAAAACCATACGCTACTTTACTGAACCCAACTCGCCTATACACGCGGATATCATTAATAAAACATGCGTATGTACAGAGATCTTATTATGCATTTAATTCTTTACTTATATCATTGCATCATTCATTCATCAGTTGTTTAGTAAGCATTAAGCATGTGCAGTAATAACATAATAAACCATCACGCATAAGCAACACACATGAACACTAGTATTTAAGGTGGAAACCCAATTCGGGAGAAAACCACCGTCGCTGTCATCTCTGTCTTCAATATTTATTATAAAGAAAACTTCTTACAATTTTGTACTGGCACAGACTCATACCAGCACACAGGCACCCACTTGCATAAGGCTGCAACCTTCTCTCGTTCTCCAGCCACTACAGGAAGGGAGATCCAACCACCTGATCTAGTTTACCAACCTCTCCTAGAAGGGAGCTACTACCCCCTGCTCTCGTTTACCATCCCCTCCTGGCAAGGACCTACTACCCCCTGCTCTCGTTTACCAGCCTCTCCTGGAAGGGAGCTACTACCCCCTGCTCTCGTTTACCAGCCTCTGCTAGAAGGGAGCTACTATCCCCTACTCTCATTTACCAGCCTCTCCTGGAAGGGAGCTACTACCCCCAGATCTCGTTTACAAGCTACCACTGGAAGGGAGCTACAACCCCCTCACAGAAGGCTTCAACCCTCAGCACCACGGCACACCACGTTTCATCAATTTTCATACTAGTTCAAATAGATTCCACACAACATACCTTGTAGGCCACTTTTCACCAGATTTTCAGACTGGAACCACTCCACATATTTAAGCTAAAACTTATAACCCCATCAATTCATTCATTGAATCATAAACCAATCAACCAACAACTTGATCTTTAATCAACATAATCAGCAGCATAATCAACATTCAAACAACCCAGATCTGTATGAATACATCTTTGACAGATAGCAGTAAAACAGCAAAACAGATCAGACATTTCATTCCACACACTTCAGAAAAACCCTAGATTCCATACGCACTTTTACTTCACTGAACTCACGTATATACGTGCTTTCATAGAGACAAACCTGCGTATATATCTGCAACTATTTCAGGACTGACCTTAGATTCCATACTCACTTTTGCTGAAACAAACCTATGTATATACGCGGTTTCGCTGAGATGAACATGCGTATAGATCTGTAACATTTCAGAACTATGTATCTCTTCAGAACAGATAACTCAGATCTCACCCTTTACTTCAGTAAAGATTCGCCAGATCATAGATCTAAACATTCCATAAACAGATCTAGAAAATACATAGTCATTTCAGATCTAGAGATCCCTCTTCATCATTTTCTTCATAGGTGCATTATTAATTCAGATCAATCAATAAACTGTTACCCATTCCATCCAGATATACTTCAGAGTGAAGTATTCATTAAAACTCAACCTATGCACACCTTGCACTATGCTCCTCTTCTCCTTATATAGTTTTAGCCTTTATCAATACCATGAGTCAAAACCACTTAACCGCTGATGGTATTCCTGGATGGGATCAAATAGATAATCCAGCACTCAATACTATGGGCCAATACCATGGTCATGTCCCCTCGTTTTATAAATTTAGAGCGCAAAATAGGTATCTTATTCATAATATTACTTTCACTTTCTTTTTCACTATCTTCACCATTGCATGCACAAGGAAGTGAGTTACAAGAACAACAATCAGTACCTGATTCATCATCTTCATTTTCTGTTGTACACTTCTTTCTTTGAGTAGCCCTCTTTTTTTGCTTCCTTCCCATTGTGACGGATCTCGTTCAAGCGATCAAGCTTCTGCAGAAGGACCTCCTCTGTAACAATTGTTGGGAAAAATACTGAGAGGGGGGGGGGGGTGAATCAGTGTTTAGAGTTGACTGAAAAATTTTTACTTTTTCTTTCTCTTAAAACAATACGCTACTTTAGTGAACCCAACTCGCGTATACACGCGGATATCCTTAAGAAAACATGCGTATGTATAGAGATCTTATTGTGCACTTAATTCTTTACTTAGATCATTGCATCATTCATTCATCAGTTATTTAGTAAGCAGTAAGCATGTGCAGTAATAATAGAATAAACCATCACACATAAGCAACACACATGAACACCAGTATTTAAGGTGGAAACCCAATTCGAGAGAAAACCACCGCTGATGTCATCTCTGTCTTCAATATTTATTATAAAGAAAACTTCTTACAATTTTGTACCGGCGCAGACTCTTACCAGCATGCAGGCACCCACCTGCAGAAGTCTGTAACTTTCTCTCGTTCTCCAGCCACTACTGGAAGGGAGCTCCAACCCCTTGATCTCGTTTACCAGCCTCTCCTGGAAGGGAGCTACTACCCCCTGCTCTCGTTTACCAACCTCTCCTGGAAAGGAGCTACTACCCCCTACTCTCATTTACCATCCTCTCCTGGAAGGGAGCTACTACCCCCTGCTCTCGTTTACCAGCCTCTCCTTGAAGGGAGCTACTACCCCCTGCTATCATTTACTAGCCTCTGCTTGAAGGGAGCTACTACCCGCAGATCTCGTTTACCAGCTACCACTGGAAGGGAGCTACAACCCCCTCACAGAAGGCTTAGACCCTCAACACCACTACGGACCACGTTTCATCAATTTTCATACTGGTTCCAACAGCTTCCACACAACATACCTTGTAGGCCACTTTTCATCAGATTTTCAAACTGGACCCACTCCACATATTTAAGCTGAAAATTATAACCCCATAAGTTCATTCATTGAATCATCAACCAATCAACCAACAACTTGATCTTTAATCAACATAATCAGCAGCATAATCAAAATTCAAACAACCCAGATCTGTATGAATACATCAATGACAGATAACAGTAAAACAGCAAAACAGATCAGACATTTCATTCCACACACTTCAACAAAACCCTAGATTCCATATGCGCTTTTACTTCACTGAACCCATGTATATACGCGCTTTCACACAGATAAACCTGCGTATATATCTGCAACTATTTCAGGACTGACCTTAGATTCCATACGCACTTTTGCTAAAACTAACCTTCGTATATACGCGCTCTTGCTGAGATGAACATGCATATAGATCTGTAACATTTCAGAACTATGCATCTCTTCAGAACAGATAACTCAGATCTCACCCTTTACTTCAGCAAAAATTTTCCAGATCACAGATCTAAACATTCCATAAACAGATCTAGAAAATACATATTCATTTTAGATCTAGAGATCCCTCTTCATCATTTTCTTCATAGGTGCATTATTAATTCAGATCAATCAATCAAGTGTTACCCATTCCATCCAGATATACTTCAGAGTGAAGTATTCATTAAAACCCAGACCTATGCACACCTTGCACTATGATCCTCTTCTCCTTATATAGTTTTAGCCTTTATCAATTCCATGAGTCAAAACCACTTAACCACTAATGTTATTCCTGGATGGGATCAAATAGATAATCCAACGCTCAATACTGTGGGCCAATACCATGGTCATGTCCCCTGGTTTTATAAATTTAGAGTGCAAAATAGGCATATGCTACTTGGTACGTACTTTTACGCGTACATACGCTACTTTGCCTTTACAAACCCGCGTATGCTTTGTGACATATCTTATTCATCATTACTCTTGCACTTACTGGAATTTCTTTCTTTTTTACTTATGAACTTCTCTGTAGATACATCAGATTTACATCATTAACAAATAGGTTGCTATCAACTCATCAAGTCAATTTCCATCAAGGACAACTTCATCAAGTAGGTTGCCATCAAGGACAACACATTGCATCATATTGCGAACAATCTCCCCCTTTGGACTTGATGGCAACCATGATGGTGTTTGATACTGAAATCACCATTATTCAAACACCATAATGCATAATACTCTCCCCCTTTGACATCAAGGGCAAAGGGCAGATCAAAACCAACACAAGGTTTTTCTTCCCTTGTATAAGGATGAGTCTTTATATCTGATGTGCACTGAAGTTACCATGCTCCCCCTGAGTTCACGCTGAATCTTCAAACATATTTTTCAATGAAGTACATGACTCTATGACCTTTCTTATCACCAAGGACTCATACTTACATCAATGATCCAACCAAGTGGATTTACATATGTGACTCAAGTACCCAACCAAGTGGGTTTACACATTTTGACTCAACTACCCAAACAAGTGGGTTTACAAATTTGAAGAAGTCCTTACATGACTGAATATAACAATTTACATCATAGGTCTCAACATAACCTTTTCATCAAATTACAAATATGTCTTTTTATAACCAATACCAGAAAGACCTCAAGAGAGAGAGATCATATTTCAGAACCATCATAATGCCAACAATGCATTACTCTCACCAAGGCTAATGCTGCCCCTGAAACTGTGCTCTTGTCCTTGAGCTGACTCACTGTTTTTCTTATCAGAAAAACATACGCTTCTGTCTCCAACAGAAATTGTGTGTATACGCAGCTTTAGCTCATGAAACCCGCGTATTAAAAGTGATATACTGAAAATTTCACAGCTCCATTTTCTCCTGGATTTATACATTCTGTACCTGTCTTCTGTTGTCACATTAGATGCACTGTTAGAAATAAACACAACAAGAATTACCAAACCAACCATGGGAATCATCATATATTGCTCCCCTTGTGATGATACATTACTGATTCCTATAATGTATCTCACATCACTCCTACAGTCATTATGAGAATTAAGCTTTAGAAGTGGAAGAATGCAGTAGGATTATTAGCCCCTACGTTTTTGACCGGTCCTCCTTCTTTTTCTAGCTTTGCTTGAAATTTCTTATTGTGTGCTGTAAATTATCCAATTTCTCAGATCTATTCATCCTACATTCTTTTTCTACATGTCCATACTTGTTACAAGCATAACATCTTGTGTGACCAGAAAAGTAAGCATAGGGATCATAATGTGTTTTTCTATTCTTTCTTCTATTGCAATCAGCTGCTTTATGACCAAACTTTCTACATGAAAAACAATATCCCTTAAAGAAAACTAAGTACCTTTCTGTGTAGAATCTGTTTGTTTGTGACTGAAACAATATGCTTCTGCAATTGGCTGCAACATGCCCATAATTATGACATTTAAAGCATCCAACATTATTGATCAAACGAGAGAATCTATTGATGCTTCTATAGTTAGGAGCGAATGATTTCCTTTGAGAGTTCATGATTGTCGGTTGAGCTTTTGTCTCTTTCAACACTTCAGGTTTTGCATTGATATCTTTAGCACCTCCTTGTGAACTAGATTCTCCTTTAACAGTTTCATGAAAACCAAGACCAAATTTAACAGAAGGAGACCTTTGACTACTAAGAATATTATCCAGAATCTTAGTACTATCTTGAAACCTCAAGAGTTTATCCTTTTCCTCTAATTTACCTTTTAAAATGTTTACCTCAACCTCCAATCTTTGGCATTGATTCTTCATACTTTCTTTGACCCTTTTTCCTTTTTCTACTTGATCATTCAATTTTAGAATCTCTTCTTTCAACCCATTTTCTTGTTCTTCAAATGTTTGTAGAAGTTCTTCATTCTTCTTATTTGATTTTTCCAGATCTGTTTTGAGAGATATGATTTCTGCTTCAAGTCCTTCACTGTGATCGGTTACTTCATCCTGCCATCTTTGATACATTTCTATCTGTCCATTCATTCTAGAGATCATATCTTTGTAGATAGATTCCCTCTCATTAAATGAAATTTGTTGATCTTCAACTTTAATGTTCAGATTTGCTTGTAGACCCATAATATTACTTTCACTTTCTTTTTCACTATCTTCACCATTGCATGCACAAGGAAGTGAGTTACAAGAACAACAATCAATACCTAATTCATCATCTTCATTTTCTATTGTACACTTCTTTCTTTGAGTAGCCCTCTTCTTTTTCTTCCTTCCCATTGTGACGGATCTCCTTCAAGCGATCAAGCTTATGCAGAAGGACGTCCTCTGATACCAATTGTTGGGAAAAATACTGAGAGGGGGGGGTGAATCAATATTTAGATCTGACTCAAAACTTTTTACTTTTTCTTTCTCTTAAAACCATAAGCTACTTTACTGAACCCAACTCGCTTATACACGCAGATATCCTTAAGAAAACTTGCGTATGTACAG
Organism: Pinus albicaulis; assembly: GCA_034641835.2. Taxonomy (NCBI): domain Eukaryota; kingdom Viridiplantae; phylum Streptophyta; class Pinopsida; order Pinales; family Pinaceae; genus Pinus; species Pinus albicaulis. The sequence goes on along the minus strand of CM076575.1, from coordinate 1,999,555,749 downwards.
AGATATTATTATGCATTTAATTCTTTACTTAGATCATTGCATCATTCATTCATCAGTTTTTTATGAATTAGTAAGCATGTGCAGTAATAACATAATAAACCATCACACATAAGCAACACACATGAACACTAGTATCTAAGGTGGAAACCCAATTCGAGAGAAAACCACCACTACTTTCGTCTCTGTCTTCAATATTTATTATAAAGAAAACTTCTTACAATTTTGTACTGGCACAGACTCATACCAACACGCAGCCACCCACCTACAGAAGGCTGCAACCTTCTCTTGTTCTCTAGCCACTACTGGAAGGGAGCTCCAACCCCCTGATCTCGTTTACCAGCCTCTCCTGGAAGGGAGCTACTACCCCCTGCTCTCGTTTACCATCCTCTCCTGGAAGGGAGCTACTACCCCCTGCTCTCGTTTACCAGCCTCTCCTGGAAGGGAGCTACTACCCCCTGCTCTCGTTTACCAGCTACCACCGAAAGGGAGCTACAACCCCCTCACAGAAGGCTTCAACCCTCAGCACCACTGCGGACCATGTTTCATCAATTTTCATACTGGTTCCAACAGCTTCCACACAACATACCTTGTTGGCCACTTTTCATCATATTTTCAGACTGGACCCACTCCACATATTTAAGCTGAAACTTATAACCCCATCAATTCATTCATTGAATCATCAACCAATCAACCAACAACTTGATATTTAATCAACATAATCAGCAGCATAATCAACATTCAAACAACCCAGATCTGTATGAATACATCATTGACAGATAGCAGTAAAACAGAAAAACAGATCAGACATTTCATTCCACACACTTCAGCAAAACCCTAGATTCTATACGCGCTTTTACTTCACTGAACCCGCATATATACGCACTTTCACAGAGACAAACCTGCGTATATATCTGCAACTATTTTAGGACTGACCTTAGATTCCATATGCACTTTTGCTGAAACTAACCTTCGTATATACGCGCTTTCGCTGAGATGAAAATGTGTATATATTTGTAACATTTCAGAACTATGCAGCTCTTCAGAACATATAACTCAGATCTCACCCTTTACTTTAGCAAAGATTCGCCAGATCACAGATCTAAACATTCCATAAACAGATCTAGAAAATACATAGTCATTTCAGATCTAGAGATCCCTCTTCATCATTTTCTTCATAGGTGCATTATTAATTCAGATCAATCAATAAACTGTTACCCATTCCATCCAGATATACTTCAGAGTGAAGTATTCATTAAAACCCGGACCTATGCACACCTTGCACTACAATCCTCTTCTCCTTATATAGTTTTAGCCTTTATCAATACCATGAGTCAAAACCACTTAACCGCTGATGGTATTACTAGATGGGATCAAATAGATAATCCGGCTCTCAATACTATGGGCCAATACCATGGTCATGTCCCCTGGTTTTATAAATTTAGAGCGCAAAATAGGCATACGCTACTTGGTACGTACTTTTACGCGTACATACGCTACTTTGCCTTTACAAACCCGCGTATGCTTTGTGACATATCTTATTCATCATTACTCTTGCACTTACTGGAATTTCTTTCTTTGTTACTTATGAACGGCTCTGTAGATACATCAGATTTACATCATCAAAAAATAGGTTGCTATCAACTCATCAAGTCAATTTCCATCAAAGACAACACATTGCATCATATTGCCAACAGTTCATCCTCAAGATCTATGCGATTGGGATTTTTCTTTGTTTTTGAATTCTCACATTCAAGCTATCTATGTTGTTCAGGCCAAAGAAACAATTTCGTGGGACCTCATAGTTGGTGGGTGGGATGGTTCTTGTCAGTCATAGTTTGTGCTGAGTGAACAAGGAATCTATTCAACTCTAATTGACAAGAACATAAAGTTGTCTTCATCTGATGAGCCAATTTTCAATTCCTTCAAGGCATCAGAGGGAGTGAAGGTAGTTCTGATAATAGACAACTCCCCTTCAAACAAGAAGAAGGTTGCAGCTTATAGATACATGGTAAAAATGAACATTGTCTAGGAATTCGAGCCTCGTAGTAGATTAGATGTACTTAGAAAGTTGTCTTACATTCAACAATCAGAAATTTTATTAGTAAATAATGTGCCATCATGTTGGAGAAGCAATTTTGTCTCTTTGGAAGCTGGAAATTTTATCTACATATGTAGTACTATATAAAAGTTAAATTGGTAATAATAAAGGTTGTTTGTGTTTCCAGAGCAGATCATCACTGTGAATTCCACAGCTTTTCATGTTTGTGATTGATAGGTATACGATATACATGGTAAATCAAGTATAAATAAAATTTATAAATATTGACCAACCCAAGGCTAGTTAAATTTTTTATTTATTGTTTACCCCATGCACAAATCTATATAAATAATATTTTTAGTTCGAAAATTGAATATTTTATTACATACCTCATCAATAAAAATGTTCTTCAAGGAATGGTCTACATTCAAAGGGTTATGTAAATGAAATTAGTCTGTTGCCTTTGGTTACATCTTTTCTAAAAGCTCAAACTTATCTTAAAATAGAACCGATTGTTTGCTTTGTCTTTTTGGTTACTATATAGTAAGTATATCATGAATTCAGGACCAATGCAACCCAGAGAACCCAAATGAACTGGGAGAAAAACTATATTTGAGGGTGAAGCACTTTGTATTATACATATGAACATATTCTAATTTAAGATAATGCAACCAAGTGGATTTAAATGAATGGGATATGAAAGGTGACGGGTTTGGATAATAGATAGAAATTTGGTCAATTATGTTTTGATGTATATATTTGTTTAAATAAATTTTTTATTTTATTATATTAAAGAGTTGTGACCAATTTTATTTCATGGAAATGATAATATTTATATAAATATAAAAATTTTAAGATTAGGGAGGAGTTGAAGTTGTTTACTATCTTCTGCATTCACTTTATTATATTTTAAACAAGGATTAATTCTCCTCTCACGAACTAGGTACATATTCTGTAGAGGTCGTTGAATATGCATTTTTTGGATAGTTTTTTTTTAAGGTTTCAAAGGTAGGAATGAAGAGAACAAATAAATTTTCAAGATAACTCACAAAAGTTGATAAACAAACTACCCATTCTTCCAAAACATTTCATATTGCCTCCAACTTTATCACCTACATCACCTTTATCTCGCATGGAAGATGTATCCCCACTCCCTGGCGTTACTTTGCACCTCTCAGTGAAAATGCTAGTATTAATTGATTTTCCATGCTTATGTGGAGCATGGTTGAGAGAAGGAACTATAACAACAATGGATTTGCATGAAATATTTATAATTTTTTCAAATGTGAAATTTGTGATGTGTTACTAAGTTTCTTCATTATTTTATAGATCAATACATGTCAAACCGACTTTACTCCTTGACTGGCATTGTATTCAACATTGTGCACAAGTATGATTTAAATATATCGATCAAAAGTACGATTTTATCTATATTTTATAATGCAAGTTGAGAACATCATACAATACATAGGAGTGCTATGGATATGAAGTTCAATATGAAATAATCTATTGATTGCTACTATTACTATTATATAAGGGGTTCTCTTCCAATGGCCATTTATTTGCTATGTGAAGAAGGCTTTGTGGAATTTGTATTTACTATAAGATTATGTATAGCTGAGTTGTGGAAAACTAAGTAGAATTTGGTAGGAAGTTTGGAGTATGTGTAATTCATAATGATCTTGTCTTATCTTCATTGACGAATTTTCAATGTGTGAGTTTTGACCTAATCCATTGCATTATGAATGTGTCAAGGCTCAAAACTCGACCTATATGTCAACTACTTCTTATGATCATTCCTAGGAACACTAATCCTAATTTTTGTAGGTTTAAAATTTATCACAAGTTGCTCTATTATGGTCGAATTTGTGGAGGTTATCTCAAAATTTATTTAAGGTACCATGGATCTAAATTTCTTATGAACTTTCAACACTATAACAAACTTTGGTGAAAATTGTTGATCAATTCTCACTTGGTTAGGGTTATAGATGTTAACGAAAATTTTGTGTGCATGCATGAGAGTTGGGTGAAAATGCACAATGTGTTTGTAGCCTTAGTGTGATAAATATGGGATAGTGCAAAGCATAGTTTTGAAAATTAGTCTAAGTTGACTCATACCTAATAAACTCAGTCAAGTTGATTGTTGGTTGAACGGTTAATTGGTGGTTAAATGGACAAAAGATCTTGCAGGCCAAAATACCAAAGGGAAAAATGGAGCCCATCATGGGGTTCTCTTTGTAATTCTCCACCACTGCTACCTTCCATGATTCCTCAAACTCCTCTCCAACCTCAATATCAGTGCTAGTAGTAGCATGAGCAAAAACACTATGCTTAGCAGAACTAGAAGAACGCATTTTCCAAACTGCACGAGAACTACTTCCCTCACGAGTCACCATGTTCCATGCTTGGTCTCGGTGGTTCACTTCATTCAAATCCTATTTCAACTACCATATCTTCATTGGAACGAACACCCCGAACTCAAATAGACAAAAATTCACCATTTTTTACTAGTGATGCGCCATTTGTATTAGTGATTCACCATGATTTTACAAGATAATATAATCTCGTGAGAGATTCACCAAAAAAATTATTTATACATATTATATTATTAATAAAATTTCCTTCCATTTTTTCTATGTATCATGGGGATTCGCCCATTTATTATACATATAAATTTAGGGGGGTTCTTAAAATTTTCCCTAATCGGGTCATTGATGAGATTTCCTCATGTAGAGATCTCCAGGAGGTTGCACTTCAACATATCATGGAGTGCAAAGATAGTCAACAGATTTGGGAGGATGGTATTCTCCATTGGGTGGATACCAAGTTGCAGCATGACAGGAGTCATCACCCACAGTTGGATGGATGGGTGCGATGATGAGAAAGTGGTTGGTGAGCTACTTGCATATATATGACATAGGGAAGCAGGAGGCATGGCTGCACTGGCTACTCTTGAGAGAGTTTCGCCATCATATGACATTTCATATGTCAATGGGTGTGTTATTGTTTGGGACATGGTATGGAACTCACATCATGTGGTAGCAAATATTTTGGTTATATTGGACTGATGTGATAGATTTCATGACAATCATCATGTTTTTTCTCCATGGCTTATATAATGATGATATGAGGAGGCAACAAGAGTCATTGTTGCATTGTTTACTCTTGGGAGAGTATGGGATAACTTTCTCTCATAACTTGCATGATATTTTGGGAGTTGATGATGGCCCAATTCTGGCCTTTGAGAGTCAGGTGATGTTTCCATACATGAAGAAGCTTTACATTTATGGTAAGGGGTTGTAGGCACTCATACATGCATTTTCCAAACTCAGGGATATTTGGAGGAGAAATAACTTCCAAGAAAATATTCACCACCATACACTTCAATCTTTTCTTGAGAAAATGCAGTTGCAAAAAAGACATCAGAGGTGGAGGGACAGTATTCCAACATGTAGCTTTGGCATTGAGCATGTCATAGGATGTGTATTTTGTTGCAATCACTCACTTTTCCGAGAGAGAGATGGGAGAGCTCACCTATGGACCTCATCACCCGTTTGCCAATAGTACATGGTAAGAGTTGTGTCATTGTACTTATTTAACATCTAACCAAGTATTTGCATTCTCTTTCCATCTATATACAGTGCATTGCTCCAAAAGAGGGCAATCCTCTCTTTGGACTTCATGGTATTTTTAAGACCAACATCAGTGATGGAGATAGTCACTTCTTATATGAATTTGGGAAAGTATTGCTCTATTTTGGGTATACTCAGTTGACACCCAATTTCATTTACTACTTCCAAGTAGATGAGCAAATAGACACAACAAGCAAGTGGTTGGGAAGCTACTTGCCACATTATATTTAGGGACAAAAAGTAGAAAAACTGTGTTGGTTCCACTTGGGGAACTATTGTCACCATCCAGCATTTCATATGACACTCAGTGTACTTATCATTTGGATTCCATATTGTGATGATGTTCTATTCCCTATATGTGGAATGGCTTGGGCAAGAAAGGTTGCTAGATCAAAAGAATGGATCCTTGAGAGTCTGGATGCCTTCTGGCCTCTTGAGGACAACATTATTACAACCAAATATCAGTAGTAGCTCTATAAAAATCATATATGGAGTGATAGACAACGTTGGATGGACAATTTGGTCTATCATGTTCAACCATACAACCCATCTAAATTACAGGAGCAGGAGATGGAGGCGTTTTCTATGAGCTACCTAGAGTGATCCATCTTGTTTGGATGATAGCATGGGGATTACAGCTTCTCATGGGGGTTAAGGTCCCCAACAATTTTCAGATCCCATGCCTCAAGAACACCTCTATACAACATGTATTTGCCTCCATGTATATCCCACTTCTTCATGATGAGAGCCATTTGGTTTTATCATCAAAGGTTAACTTGCACACTTGGGAGGAGCAAATAGGGGACAAATTGATTGAAGAGAATCTTGTTAAGTGGAGGAGTTTATCAGATGAGGATGCTACAGGAGGAGGAGAGGAGGCTTTGCGGTATCCATCCTTGCAGTTGCTTGAGGACAAGCAACATTTGGGAGGGGAGGACTATAATATTCCTAATTAGCTTTCAGCTAGTTGGAATATTAATTTTTTCTTTTGATAATAAGATAGGTGAATAAGTGGGTAGAGAGACCCATAAATCTCTTTAGTATGAATAAAACCAATTCCCATGTGAATGTGGATCATTGTATTAGCTAAATAAAGCACCTTTAGGTGTGAATAGGGGCTAAAGCATGTGGACAGGTGTTGAACCTCAAAATTATCCTCTCTCTGACATCCTTTCTTACCTTTTTCCCTTACTTTCTCATAAGATCACATATTCCAATCAATGATAAATGCCATGTTTTGTCTCAATGAATACATCTAAATGACTTCCATGTTATATTCTCATGTTCTTTCTATTCGAATATATTTTTGTGATTTGGCTACAGAACGCAGCCTATTCTGAAACTAATTGTGGATTCCGTAGCTACTCTCATGGTCTGATAGGTTCCAGGTATCAAATGGAGAATTGAGCCACACGGGCATTTCTAGAATCACCTCCACATGTATTTTTTCCTATTCACTTGGTAGAGATCGATAAGAAAGGAGGCCTAAGATCGTGGTCAAAGGCATGGTCAGAGGACATTAGTCGAGAAAAAAATGACTCTTGATTTTCTCTATCATAGAAAATAAAGAGTTAAACAGTTCCATTGCAATTCTAGAAATCGAATTAGCCACCTATAGTAGAATTAGCTCATAGAGAGTTATGTTTATTTTCTTTAAATACCGTTTGTACAGAACCGAGAACAAGGAAGTTTTAAGTTTAAGTTAAGATTTGCTGATAAATTATGTATTAAGAATTCATTTTATTATAATACAAAGACCGTGTTCATGCCAATGATTGCTTAAGTGCAGCTTTAGCTAGATTTCAGTTGCAGAGGGCCCGTGCACTAGAGGAGGTTTTTTATGCATTGTTTTATTTTAATTTTCCTTACTCTGTTTTTGTCAATTTAGTTTTCTGAGTAGATTAATGTTACATTTCAGTTTTTCTCATTACCATAAATTTAAAACATAATTGTGTAATCATTATTCTTCTAAGACACTTTGTGTATATAGATCTTTCTGTTTTCAATTTGAATCAAGTTTGAAGCAATAAGAATATACAGTTATCTAGTTTTCTTACTATTATGTCCTTTACTTTCTTAGAATATAATTATCAATTAATTGTGTCAATGGATGTTCTCAAATTTCATTTCAAGTAGATGATTTTGAACTAAATTATTTAATTTCTAATTCATACAGTTATTGATTTTTCCTCTGCACATTTTACTTGCTTTCTAGAAACTTAGAAACTAAGGTATAATTGATTTCTTACACAATATCTCAAGAGGGTAATAATTCATAGTGAATGTTGGAGTAAATGAAACATACATTAGTTGTTCAATAGTTAGCTTTACATTTTGTTACATCTTCTTTTAGATCCTCATTTAGTTGCATCACTTGTTGAGATTCAACAAGATGATGATCCTAGTGAAAACTAAGCACCTTCACTAGGTGGGGCCCGCAAGCTATTTTTAGGTGTATGTCTATTTTTAGAATGGTGGGCATATTATAAAATTAGCAAGATGTTGATTCTAGATGGTTGATCAAATTATTTCTTTAGATGAGTCTCTATTTTTAAAACATGGGCGAAGTCTATTTATAGATCGCATATCTAAAAATAGAATGCATGTCGATTATTATTAGCCCTTAATGATAATCAGACAATAAATAATAACTTATACTCTTGGAGAACTTGATTTCAGTTAATTGATGTGGAAAACTAGTTAGCTGAAGGAATTACGAGTTGCAAGGTTGGTTGGTGACTCATGCATGATGGACTTCTTTGTAACTGAGTGTGACATAGTTGTAATACAGTTGGAAGAGTAGTTATGGGAGTTTTTATTTAGTTTAACTCAGTTGTGCTAGTTGTAACTAAAGATACACCAGTGAAATATGAGTGAATTTATTATTTGATTAAGTCACAAGTAGTTTCTTACTTGAAACTGAAGAAATACAGTGGTTAACTACTTGCATGTTAGATCTAGTGGAGACCCAGTGGAGACCCAGTGGAGAGATAGGTGAAAGGGTGTGTTTGACTATCAGTTGTGATATAGTGATGCATTCAATGCATATACACACACATTGGAGTTTCCAATGAGTATTGTGCAGTCAAATCAAGGCAATATCGAATTCATTCAGGGATCTTCTTCATCAAGTATTGCACAGTGGAGGTAGACTGTCAGGAGGCAGTAAATTGGTGCATGTGTGAACCAATTTTTGTATGACAGTGGGAGACGATTGTATATTGTACTAAGAGCTCTATGAGATGAGCTTTGTATGAGATTGTTTCATGATTCCATGATATACATAATATATGATATTTGGAGGTTTTAGCTTTAAGCTTTCCCGATAAAACAACTTGTTATGTGCGATTGATTTTTCTTCATATGTTTGCAATTGGTGATTTAATTTCCACAAACAATTGAGTAGAAGGATTTTGTATTTAACAATAGATTTAATTGTTAGATCAGGGGAGTCCAGTAATATACATGCATAGTGTATAATTTCTACATGGTATCAGAGTAGTATTAATCACTAGAGATTGCAATATTGAAGCAGTGCTAAGTTGTGTTGGTGGAATAATTTGAATTTGCTGCAAGAATTTCTTGGTGCAACAGTTGAGTAAACATTGAAATGGCTTTCAATGGGTTGCGGTTATATTATGCACTCGAGGGAAGCTCAAACTACATAGCCTCGAAGGACAGGATGGAGGCGGTGCTTTAAGATAATGGCTTGAAGGAGTTCATCGATAGCGATGTTCCTATTCCCACTTCCACAAATGCTGCATTACTTAACGCCTGGAAAAAGAAAGTAGCGAAGACGAGAAGGATTCTGTTGGAAGGTGTGAAAGACCATATTGTGTCAAGCCTTCATGGAAAAGCCACTCCATTTGAAATGTGGAAGGCTTTGATAGATATTTTCCAAAGCAGCAACAACCATAGGAAGTTGGCGTTGAAAGATAAACTCATAAAAATCAAAATGGAGAAGGGCAACAGTATTCCAAAGTATCTCACGAAGCTTTTCCAATGTAGGGATGAGCTGGGGAATGTGGGAATTACAGTCAATGATGATGACTTGGTCAGCTTGGATCTCCTTGGACTTCCGAAGAGTTGGCACAGTTATCAAGACTATGTCAATGGGCAGGAGAAACTGCCGTATTGGGAGAAACTTTAGTCGGATCTAGTGCAGGAGGAGATAAGGCGGAGTACCAAGGATGGATCTTCATCAAAACATGATGATGAAGAGGATTGTGCTTTGGATTCCAAAGCGAGGAAAGGGAAGGGGAAGAAATCCCATCCAAAATCTAAGGCTAAAGGAAAGAACCTAGATTTGTCTTATGTGAATTGTTTTCACTGTCACGAAAATGAGCATCTCGCCACTAACTGCCCACAGAAAAAGAAGAACAAGAAGGTTGCTGGAGCTGCAGCTGGTGATTCCCTTGCCTCAAAATTTAAACACCATTTCTCTTTGATCGCATGCTTGGTTTCAAGCGCAATGGGACCGATGTGGTATCTTGGTAGTGATGCTTCCTTCCACATGACGGGAGATAAGGAGCTTTTCAGTGACTTGGAGGAGAAAGATCTCCAAATGCATATAGAAATGGGTGGCGATGGACGATATAGTGCAACTGGAATTGGTACCATTACCTTTTAGAGGGAGTCAGGTAAACTATTTCTGTTGAAAAATGTTATGCATGTTCCAGGTCTAAAGAAGAACTTGGTCTTAGTCGTGATGTTGGAGGACAGAGGTTATGACATTTTTTCCAGCGATAGAAAAGCCTTCCTATGACATAAAACAACAATTCAAACCAAGAGGATAGGGATTCGAGTTAAGAATCTCTACAAGCTGAAGGTAGATAGCTGAGCTGCAATGGTGGACAAAGAAGAAGAAGTGGTGAGCCGGGATGAGGGCGAATTATGGCACAGGAGATTGGGCCATCTTCACCATGGCACCCTGAAGATTTTGCAGCAGATTTTTACTGGACTTCCCATGGGTACACTTGTGTAGATAGATTAGTGCAAAGGATGTACTATGGGTAAGTTTGTGAATACCACCTTTCATGAAAAGGAGAACCGTGCTTCGGGGATCCTGGAGAGAGTTCACACAGACATGTGTGGGCCATTCTCAATTTCTTCAATAGAAAAACACAAGTATTATGTTATTTTTGTTGATGAATATTCTCATATATGCTGGATCTTCTTCATTCAGAAGAAAGATCAAACATTCTCAAAGTTCTATGAGTTTAAATCATTGGTGGAGAAAGAGTCGGGGAAGCAAGTGAAGGCTTTGTAGAGCGATAATGATGGTGAATATATCTCGAACAAATTCAAAGACTTCTATATAAAATAAGGAATTTGAAGAGAACTCATAGCACTTCATAACCCACAACAGAATGGGGTCGCGAATAGGGAGAACAGAATGATTGTGGGTGTTACATGAGCTATGCTAGATGATTAGGGCCTACCAATGCACTTGTGGGCAGAAGCATGCAACGCTGCGGTTTATGTGCAAAACCATTGCTCTCATAGAGTACTTGGCATGAGTACACCTGAAGAAGCTTTTACTGGTGAGAAACTGGATGTTTCTCACTTTAAGATTTTTGGCTCATATGTTTATGTTCATGTGACCAAGAATGACGAGAAGAAGCTGGAGCTGACTGCAGAAGTTTGGATATTTGTGGGATAAATAGAAACACCCCATAATTATCGTGTGTATTTTCCAAAAATTCGAATAACTATGGTGTGACGGGATATAAAATTCAATGAGGAGAAAGCCATGAAGTTGTCGTTTGAGAGGGAGCTACACTTGCATGCAGAGGAGGAACTACTTGTTCCCAAAGATGAGCCTCAAGATGTGGATTAGCCACAGGAGGAGGATCATGGAGTGGAGGAGTCCACTCACGTAGAGGAAAACATCATAACTGGCAGAAGGCATACCACCGAAGTTGAGAGGCTGAAGATTGATATGGCACCGAATGTAGGAGTACCTACTTCATAGCACAGACAAAGATAGTCTCCTGACCGATATACTGGATACATGGCTCTCATGAGAAAATGTATTGTGACAAAGCCATCTTCTTTTCAGGAAGCAGTGCAGGAGCCCATATGGGTAGATGCAATGGTGGAGGAGTATGACTCCATTGTCAGAAATAGTGCTTAGGAAATTGTTCCAAGGCCAGTTGATAAATCAGTGGTAGGTTCAAGATGGATCTACAAGGTAAAGCAAGTTTTTGATGGGAGTTTTGAGAAGTATAAGGCAAGATTTGTTGCTCGGGGCTTCTCACAAATCGAGGATATTGATTATGAAGAAACCTTTGCACCTGTTGCACAGTATTCTTCCATAAGGACCATCCGTCCTCTCTCGTGTAGATGGGTTGGCACATTCATCAGATGGATGTGAAGACTGCATTCCTTAATGGGATCATTGAGAAAGAAGTGTACATTGAGAAACCTGAAGGATTTGACATCTTCAGCAGTGAGTTGCATGTGTGCAGACTCAAAAGAGCGCTATATGGGCTAAAGCAAGCACCTCGCGCTTGCTACACTTAGATCAACAACTATTTCACTAGACTTGGCTTCACCAAGAGTGAGGCGGATGTAAACCTATACCAGATTGTGGTGGAGGGTAAGATTTTAATCATTGTTCTTTATGTTGATGATTTAATATTGATTGGTGATGAGCAGCTGATACACTCATGCAAGGAGGACCTTGCAATGGAGTTCCAGATGAAGGATATGGGCCTCCTTCATTATTTCCTTGGATTGGAAATATGGAAGCGAGAAGGTGAACTGTTTGTGTCTCAAGGAAAGTATGGTCAGGAGATACTTAGTAAGTTTCACATGGAGGACTGCAAACCCATGGATACTCCTCTTCTAGGAAATTGGAGGAAAGAGGATGCTACATCGACACAGTTAGTGGATGCTACCATCTATCAATAATTGGTGGGTTCACTCATGTATTTAGTTAATGCAAGACCGAAAATATGCTATGTGGTGAACCAGGTTAAGCCTACCAAGCTATTTTGGAAGGGAGGCAAGCATGTCCTGATATATCTCAGGGGCACATCTGAGTATGGCTTATTGTACAGACATACGGATGAGGTGAAGTTGCATGGCTTCACGGATGCAGATTGGGCAGAAACCCCAATGGAAAGAAAGAGCACATCAGGAGGGGTTTTTAGTATCGGATATACAGTTGTTTCTTGGTACAGTAGGAAATAGAAATCTGTGGCACTCAGTTCAGCGGAAGCAGAATACATGGTAGCAAGTCAAGTTGCAACCAAGGCTATCTGGATGAGGAAGATCCTGGTCGATTTTTTCGGTTCTCATTTAGATCCTACTGTGATTCATTGTGATAATCAGAGTTGCATTAAACTCTCGATTAATCCTATGTTTCATTATAGATTTAAGCATATAGATATCTGGTATCATCATATCAGAGATTATGTGCAGCGGAAGATCATGTTTCTTCAGTAAATTCCTATGGAAGATCAGGATGTAGATATTCTGACAAAGGCGCTCACCAGGAGAAAATTCGAATACCATAGAGATAGGATCAGGGGGAAGGATAATCCCTTTTTTTTTAGAGGGAGTGTTGAGATTCAACAAGATTATGATCCTAGTGAAAATTAAGCACCTTCACTAGGTGGGGCCCGCAGGCTATTTTTAGGTGTATGTCTATTTTTAGAATGGTGAGCATATTCTAAAATTAGCGGGATGTTGATTCTAGATGTTTGAGCAACTTCTATCTTTAGATGAGTTTCTATTTTTATAACATGGGTGAAATCTATTTATAGATCACATATCTAAAAATAGAATGCATGTCGATTATTATTAGCCCTTAATGATAATCAGACAATAAATAATAACTTTTTTTGTTGGAGCACTTGATTTCAGTTAACTGATGTGGAAAACTAGTTAGCTGAAGGAATTACAAGTTGCAAGGTTGGTTGGTGACTCATTCAAGATGGAATTCATTGTAACTGAGTGTGACACGGTTGTAACAGAGTTGGAAGAGCAGTTATGGGAGTTGCTATTTAGTTTAACTCAGTTAAGTGAGTTAAACTCAGTTGTGCTAGTTGTAACTAAAGATACACTACTGAAAGATGATTCAATTAATTATTTAATTAATTCACAAGTAGTGTCTTACTTGCAACTGAATAAATACAATAGTTAACTACTTGCATGTCAGATCCAGTGGAGACCCAGTGGAGAGATAGGTGAAAGGGTGTGTTTGAATATCAGTTGTGACTATAGTGATGCATTCAATGCATCTACACACACATTGGAGTTTCCAATGAGGATTGCGCAGTCAAAGCAAGGCAAGATCAAATTCATTCAAAGATCTTCTTTAGCAGGGATTGCGAAGTGGAGGTAGGCTGTCAGGAGGCAGTAAATTGGTGCATGTGTGAACCAATTTTTGTATGACAGTGGGAGACGATTGTATATTGTACTGAGAGCTCTATGAGCTGAGATTTGTATGAGATTTTTTTCATGATTCCATGATATACATAATATATGATAGTTGGGATTTTTAGCTTTAAGCTTTCTTGGCAAAACATCTTGTTATGTGTGATTGATTTTTCTTCATATGTTTGTGATTGGCGATTTAATTTCTGCAAAGAATAAAGTAGAAGGATTATGTATTTAACAGTGAATTTAATTGTTATATCAGGGGATTCCGGTAATATATACATGCATATTGTATAATTTCTACATCACTGATATTCCTAAAGGTCATTCCAAGAAGTTGATTCCATCATGTTTCAAGACTGAATGATTGAATGTTTAATTAATGCAATTACTGGGTTATTTTCTGCATACTTTACTTGCTTTTCTAGAACATTAGAAGTTAAGGTATAGATAGTTGCTTACACACCATCTCAAGAAGATAACATTTTAATAGAATGATAGAGTGACTAAATATGCATTAGTTGTTTTCTTCTTTTACTTAGAACAACACTGCAATTTCAATCTCAGTTATAAGAATTAGATCCATGGAATAGGACTAATGTTAAGATAGAAATCATTAAGATAGATACTCTGTTTTTCAGATTAGAATCTAACTAGCCAATAGTCTTTGATTTATTTTTATGTAAATTAGATTAACTTAGGAAAACTTCATTTTCTTCCTTCTTAAAATTCATTAGATTCATTTAATTTCTTTCATATTTTTAGATTAAACATTCTTAGACATCAAAGAAAAAAACCCCCAAAACAACATAAAATACAAACAATGAAGTAAGAAGAAGGTTAACTAAGCACATACCGTGCACCACACTTCATCAGTTTACAAACCTTGGTTGATAATTTATTTAAGCAATTTAAGACATTAAATCGACTAAAAATTTTGGTGTCGTTGTCGAGGAAGTGTAATTAGGTAGCCTCATTTCTTACATCTAAAAAAAATTATATGCGTAGAGAAAGAGACTTTAGGGGCAAATTCATATCTAGAGGAAGGAGTTTAATACCTACAGCACCACTTCCTCCACTAAGATTATGAAGTGATACACCTCCATATCAAACTCATATTCCATATTTCACTAGCCATATAATTCTTGAAGTTCTAAGGTCAGAAATCCAATTCAGAGGATCTTCTACTTCATCCACTGAGGCAGTCTTAGAGGAAGAAGATCCTAGATCTCCAACAACAGGAGTAACCTTTTTCACCTCTATAGGGAACATATTCTAGCTGAAGGGTTAGAAGTTCCTAGTGGAGATGAAGAAGAAGATCATTTCTTCAACATACCATTGATAGAAGAACTAGAGGAAGAGAAATTAACCTTGCAGGTTGAATCTTATATTAGCTCTAAGGAATCTATAATGGCAGGATGAGGAGAAGCAGGAGAAGGAGAAGGAGAAATTATAAATGGAGAAAATGTAATATTTGGAGGAGGCAGAGGTAGAGGAGGAGCTAAAGGAAGAGGTAGAGGAGGAGATAGAGGAAGAGGTAGAGGAAATGTAGAAGGAGGCAAAATAAATAGGGTAATTGATAGTTCTTTTGGATTCCCTATAGTTGATGAAAATACAAATTCCACAATGAAAAATATCTCACCTTCTGTCCTCCAAAATTTTCATGGATTAAAATGTGAAGATCCTGAAACCTTTTTGTTTGAATTTGAAGTCTTATGCAGAACTTATGATTATTTACAAGGCTCTCAAAAATGCAAATTGTTTCCTTCAAAATTGAAAGGAGTAGCTCTAAAATGGTTCATGAGTTTAATGACTCGGTCTGTCAGAACATGGAATGACATGAAGAGAGCATTTTTAGTGATGTCCCTCCTAGAGACAGCCTAGAGTTGTGATAGACCAGTGCCTAGGACATCTTAGCATAGCAAGGAGCGTATGATATAATGTATGAAGTTGTCAACTTCAGCTCACATTCTATCTCTTGTAAATAGGGAAATAAAATAGAATGGGACCAAGACCTTCAGAAATTGACACAGAGAAAGAGATATTGTAGGGGCAACATGCAAAACTCCAATATAAAAGCAACAGACAATTCAGAGACATCTTACTGCAAAGCGGGCCGATTCAGAAATACTTCACAGACATAAGTTATCAGAAGGTGTATGTAGTGAATGAAATGTAGAGGAGATATTAGTTAACATTGAGCTGATACCCATATATACAATACCACCATGCATGGGCTTACCAATCTAAGAATCCATACATGATAATAGCATTTTAAAAGCACCCTCCCAAAGAAACTAAAATAGCAGAAATACGGTTTAGCTGAATAATGCAACAGAATATCATGCATGAGCCATATTTAAAGTTCTTGACTGATCCGAGCATGGGCATCAACTAGGATGAATCCATACCAAAAATCAGTGAGCCACTCGCATTCCAAAACATGATACAAGAAAGATGGATGAAATGAAATGATCTATTAATATAACACATAAGAGAAAAGGTTACACACTGTGAAATACCAAAGACCAGAATCCTCTTTAACAGATAGAACTCCTCCTCACTAAGACCCTATGGGCTCTGAGCCTTCATACAAGAGCTTTCCAAAATGTATACAAAAAGCCTTTCACTGCATAGTTTTCTGATAAAATTTGGAACCCTCAATAATTTGTTCTTAGGCCATTTATAGAAGAAGAAGAATCCTAATAAAAGAAGTAGGTGAAAAACATTTAATTTTCCTCATTAAGACAAAATGGCGGAAACATTTGCGCCCATACTGCTGAATGACTATGTTGTGCTGTATGTACTCTGCCGCCGGCTTTCTGAAGTAATTGCACTGGATGAAAGCCTCTTCAGGGACACGGCGTAGAAGTGAAGTCACATAAACATTATTTCCTTTCCTGAAAGGAAATGCTGCTGAAATAAAACCTGGAGGGTATGGTTTCTTGTGCATTGTACCCTCTGTGTGATCCGGGATATCTTTGATCTGGTACCTTAATCTTCTAGACCATGGATTAGGTCTTAGAATCTTTAATGTTGGACGCTGAAATCCTCGATCTTTCACTGATACTCTTTGCCGGCGATATTTATGTCTGGATCTGCGCAATCTTTGCATTCGAATGACTCTGGAGGGTTTGATATAATTTAACCCTGATTCCTCGATGGAGGTCTTGTCATAACGGCTCCCTAGATTTTTCTTCATAATTGCAGCTTCTGAAGAATAGTCCTTTGATGTGCTCTGCTAATGTAATCAAGACTGCAAATTACAATATTTTTCCATCGCTAAAACCCTGCAAAATCCACAAAGTTGTTAGAAAAACCGGGCACAGGGATGGTGGATGTGGCGGGGTCAATGGAAATGGTGTTGCAGACATGGAGAAACGGTGGAACGATGCAGGATGGCAGAAAATGCAGCGTAGCGATGGTGAATGGATTGACGAAATGTTTTGACGTAAAATATTAAAATACGAATCATGAATGGAATATATAAATGGCGGAGGAAAAAGGTGATGAACACATGGAATGATGATGGGTGGACGTACGAAATACTATGCGGAAAGGATGCCATGGAGTGCTGACAGTGGGACCGATCAAAAGTGGGGGCGATCAAATCTAGACCGTCCGATCTCAGGAGGAGATCGACAGTTGAAAAAGCATCGGAGGCGATGGATAGTGGGCCAGGGGTGTATTTGTCATGGATTAAAACTCCTGCAGCTTCAGAGCACGGTGACCATCGGATGAAGGGCTTTGGATCAAAATGTTCACGCACATATCGCGCCATGACTTTGCCCGAACAATAATGCACGATGGAGAGTGGTTTTGGGGCCGTACGCGGGGACACGCGGCGAGCGATGTATGGAATCGCTCGGATTTGAGGAATACCGCCTTCTGCTTGGAAGGTGGTGCGATATAAACCACCAGTTTTTGCAATGGAAGCAGGCGTGGGGACCACCAGGACAGGCGGGCTGCGAACCGTTGATTTCAAAGTTTGATCAAACGGTTCATAATGTGCCCGATGCATATATTTGATAAGCGCCTACTAGACTAGCTCCTGGTCTCGGGGCTGGGTCATGTGGAGGAAAAGAGTGCAGGGGCTTGATCGGAAGGGGCTAAGGCCTGGTATATTTTCAAAATTCAATTTTTCGACCCTTTTATGCGATTTCGAGACTGGGAGAAGGCGACGATAGGTGGATAATGGATTTTTCAGGCCCAACCAGAAGGGACTGCTTGCCAAAGATTCGATGGGGGCTGAAATGATCAACATCGACTCCATCTGGGGACAGCACGTTCATCCTTGGGCATGCCGAGAAATTCGCAGACCATCAAATACTCTTCTGTGTGAACTTTGCCCTTCGACACCTCTACTTTTTACTTCATGATTCATCACGACACCCACATCATTCAAACAAAAATGATTCAGCAAACTAATATACAATATAATACACCAGGCTTTCTCGACCTGAGTCAGAACTGGAAATAGGGTTTAAGGAATTGACCATTTATAGGGGCATCCAGCAAGTCGCCCTGTAAATTCTCCAACCTAAAAGTATTATATCCCCCCTATTCCACAATTTTGAAAGGGCCAAACCAGAGGGGGTCAAATTTACCATTTTTTCCCTTCTCAGCTCTCCGGATGTCCCATCTGAGCACTAGATCACCAATTTGCAGATTCTTTTCTTTAACACGCTGATCAAAAAGGTATTTCATCTTCTCCTGATATTTCATCAGCCTTTGATTTACCTGATTGCGTGTTTCTTCCAATTCCACCAGCTGGTTTATTCTCCTGATCATATCATTAGGCTCTTCTTGACTTTCCTGCATGAATCGGGCTACTGGTAGGGCTAATTGAATAGGAAATACTACTGCCCTCCCATATACCAATTCATATGGGGATTTTCCAGTTTCTCTCTTGCTGGTAATTCTATTGGCCCACAGAGCAAATTTCAATTGGGAATCCCAATTCTTCTGATTCTCATTTATAGCCTTCTTCAATGCCCTCACCAGGGTTTTATTGGAAGACTCTGCCAAGCCATTTCCCTGTGGATAATAGGTTGTAGAGTGACTTAGTGTGATGTTATACTACTGACAGAAGTTTACAAACTTCGTATACTTGAAGGCCTATGCATTATCAGTCACTATTCTAGCAGGGCAGCCAAACCTGGATATGATGTTTTCTTCCATGAACTTTATGATCACAGTATCTGTTGCATTCCTCGCAGGTATGGCTTCCACCCATTTGGTGAAATAATCAGTGGCCGTTAAAATCCACTTATGTTGACCACTTGATGGAGGATGTATTTCACCTATAAAATCAATTCCCCACTGTCTGAATGGTTCATCTACGTGCACAGGAATCATGGGGAGAGGTGCTAACTTCTGCCTTTCAGAAAATTTCTGAGATTTTTCACATGCTCTAACCTGGGAAAAAACATCTCCAAAAATCTTGGGCCAATAGAAACCAGCCTTCAGAATTTTATGAGCAGTGGCCCTCCAGCTATAGTGACCCCCACAGATCCCTTCATGAAACTCGGTTATAATACTTCCTACCTCATCCTCTGTGAGACATAGTAGTAGGATACCTGAGGGATCTCGCTAGTATAGTCGGCCATTGGCAACTATATATTTCTGTGATTTCAATCTTAGTGTTCTGTATTTAGTTTTATCACAGCTTGGAGGGAAACTGAGTGTGAGGAGATATTCTACTATCTCTTTATACCATGGACTGGTGAGGTACTTTAGATGTGTTTCTGGAGTAGCTACTCCAATTCCCTGTCGCTCTTCTTGCTCTTCAGATTCCTCACCTGCTATAATGGAAAAATTTATGCCCAGAGCTTGATAGTTTGATTCAGATAACATTTTGGCAAGCCCCTATCCTTTGATCATCTTAGTAGGGCAGATGTCTAAGTCATATTCCTATATTTTAGCGATCCACTTCCCCCTTTTTCCTTCACTATCCCCCTGAATAAGAATATCTTTTACAGCAGCTGCAGGCACAAATGCAGTGATGTGGGGCTATAAGACATATACACAGAATTATTTGAGGGATTTCACTAGGGTGTATGCTTGCTTTTCCAATATGTTGTACTTTAATTCTGCATCACGGAGCACCTGACTGAAAAAGGAAATAGGCTACTCATACCCTTCCTCATTTTTCTGTAATAAAACTCCTGCTATTGTATGAGGTGATGCAAAAGAAAAAATCATGAAAGGTTTATCATAATCTGGTCCAGCTAGCACAGGGGCTTCTGCAAAAGCATTTTTTATTCTGGTAAATGCCTCTCATGATTCCTGGGACCATTTAACTTCATTATTCTTCTTCATCATGTCAGTTATGTGTCTAACTATTTCAGCATAGTTAGGAATAAAACTTCTCAAGAAATTAATATGCCCTAGGAATACTTGTACCTCTTTCTTATTTCTGGGAAAATCAATATTATTTATAACCTCTACCCTCTTAGGATCTATCTTCACCAAATATTTGGTCACAATATGGCCCAAAATCTTTCCCTCTTCTAATGCAAATAAATACTTTTGAGGATTCAGAGAGAGACCATACCTTCTGCATTTTTCAAAATTTCTACGCAGATGCTCAATGTGCTCAGCATCATTCCTAGAAAATACAGTGATATCATCGAGGTAGACCACCAGGAATTTATCTTTCTCCCCAACAAAAGCAATGTCCATCTCCCTCTAAAAAGTGGCCCCTGCATTAATCAATCCAAAAGGCATCCTGGCATACATAAATGTACCCCATGGTGTGGTGAAAGCAGTCTTCTTTTGATCCTCTGGAAGTACAGCCACCTCATTATAACCAGAGAATCCATCCATCATTGACATCCTGGAATCTCCAACCACCCTCTACAAGATGTGGTCCATCTTGGGCAGAGGATAATTATCCTTTAAGGATGCTCTGTTTAAATTTCTAAAATCCACACACAGCCTTATTTCTCCATTCCTCTTTCGTACAGGGACAAGGTTTTCCACCCATTCAGAGTACCTCAATGGTACAATTATTTTGGCCTTTAAAAACTTCTTAATTTCCTTCTCAATAGAAGGAAGCAGCAGGGGATTTATTTGTCTAAGCTTTTGCTTATGGGGCTTTGCATCTCCCTTCAGTGGAATTTTGTGCTGCATAATACTGATATAAAAAAATTTCAAGTCCTGATAGGACCATGCAAAAACATCTTTGTAAGACTGAAATAATTTCTGATATAGCTTTTTATATTCTCTAGGGACTTTCTTAGACAGTTTTAAAATTTTGGGGTCAGCCTCAGTACCAAGATTCAGGTCTTCTACCTGATTTTTCTCTACCACTTTGCTTGGCTGCAGTGGGACATCATTTTTATCAAATAATATTTCTAGAGGCACCAGCCTGCTAGGTATAATGTTTCCCTTTAGCTGCAACACTTTATTACCTGCCATTTTCTCCTCCCAATTTCTTTCTGAGGTATCTTTAGACTCATCCTCTTCATCAGCATCAATCTCCATATTGGAGAATTCTCCTACTGTTTCCAGGAATGTCTTCATCTTTTCTTCATCTTCAAATACCTGCCAGTGTTTGATGTTGTCTGGGATTGACAGCCGATAACGCACCTCAACTTCATATCTTAAAAGAGGGTTCTGAGATGGTCGAAATGTATTAGCAGCTACCGCAAGGGAATCAGCCATCCTATTTTGTTCTCGGGGCATGAACTGGATATTAAATGCCAAGAATAAATTTTCTACCATGTCCCAAACTTCATTCCTATAAGCCCTTAGCCTAGGAATTGTGGTCTGACATTGATTCCTGACTTGTCTAATCACCAGTTCTGAATCTCTCGGAACTTTTAAACTTTTTATATTCATGCTCCTGGCTGTTTGTAATCCTAATAGAAGTGCTTCATATTCAGCCACATTGTTGGTGGCTTCATATTCTAGTTTGAAAGACAGTGGGATCCATTTGCCTACAGGAGAGATCAATAGCACTCCAGCCCCATTACCTTCTCTTGAATTTGCTCCATCAAAATGAAGTGTCCAGATTCCTGAATCATGGCTCTCTAAGGACTGCTCAGTCTGAATCTGGCAGAAGGATGGTTCATTAGCATAATCTTGATCTTCTTCCAACATCAAGCATGAGAAATCTACTTCTTTACTATAGACTGGTCAATTGACAGAGTTGTCAGCCTTAGAAACCATCTTGACAAATCGTGTTTCCCTATACAACCTCCTCTCCTGACCACCAAAAAATGGGATAGTGGCATATGTTAGATCCAGCTTTATTGACCCGCCAATTTTTGTTCCCCAGGACCTTGACAGCAACATACCAAAACGAGCTGGGATGTCAGCCACCACGATGTCCATTACCACACTTTTTGTTGGGATTTGGGCCAAATTGACCACCAAATCCTTGATCATCCCCAAGCATTTAAATATTTTGGAGTCAAATGAATAGAGGTCCTTGTATGGTCGGGTGATTTTTAGTCCTAATTGTTCCATGACTGACAGAGGCATAAGATTATGGGAAGCCCCAGAATCTAGCATGCAGTTATGTAATAGCAGGTCATGAATTACTAGAGACACATAGAAGGGAGGAGTAGAGGGATCTATCTCCTCGACATGTGGGCCAAATACAACCATGGGTCTTTCTTCTTGAAGGTTGAGACTATCTGGGATGAGTGCTGCTTCTGGAGGGAGCATGAAAGAGGTGACTTGAGATTGGTAAGCTGGTTGTTTCAACAATTCAGTCAAGGGGACTGGGATTTTGACTTTCTCAAGTTCCTTTTGCAGGCTAAAAGAAGAAGGGGACTTTTTTGTTACAACCTCTTTGGACTCTTTATTTTCAGCTGAGGGTTTGGCTTCTTTTGACACAGATTTGGCATTGGGAGGAATGACTACTTTTCAAGAGGAAGGAATTTGATCATTAGACTGCAAAGGTTTGTTTAGAGGACTCTTACCTTTGTCTGTGACTTTCGGCATCATAGACTCCTCCTGAGCAGGTGTTTCCCTCTGGGGAGGCTCCTCTTCTTGGTCTTGAGTACGAGTCCTCTTTCTAGAGGATCTGAGATCATATTTTCTATTGAATTGTGCTTGCATGAAATCAGAAAATTGTTTACAACAGTAATCAATTTCTGAGTCTTATGTGTCTCTGGATTTTTTCTCTTCTTGTAATGAGGACTCGATTCCATCACTATCTTATAATGGGAATTCTACCTCATCATTATTTGAAAAAGCAAGATTTGCATCCTCTAGCTCATAGGCAGCATCTTCATCAGGGTTATCTACTGGACCCTCCAAGTACAATGGGTGTGGTACCTGATCTTGTTGCTCCTTCCATTCTTTTTGTAATATTTGCAGGGGTGGTTTCCTATACTGGGGATTATAACCCCTATTTGGATCATTCTGTAAATTATTGGAGTTTGAATTCCTAGCCCCCAAATCAAGTTTACCCAGATGACTATAAATGTTCTTGGTCATTTTGTTCATTTATTCCATTCTATCTGAGTCTCGGTCCTGATTAGAGGTAGATACATCCTCTTTGCCCCTTCTTCTAGTATCATGTTCAGCTTTTCCCTTTGATTTACCAGTGGAAGAAAAATTTGCCTCCAACTCTAAAGCATCTGTCTGAGCGTCATCTAGAGTGGCAGGCTTTCTTTCTCTGAGAGAGAAACCAAATTCTGAATCAAAGGCTGCTACAAAAACAACTTTAGCAGCAGTTTGATGAGGTTTCATGTCAACAGGCAGGCTCAAATACAATTTATTAAATCTCTTGATAAATTCTGACACCCATTCATTATATCTTTTCTTGAGTGTATTAAACTCAGTAATACATTGTCCAATATCTTTCTTCTCCCCCCATTTTCTGAGAAACGTATCTTCCATATTATCCCAAGTGGTAATAGAACGACCTGCAAAAGTCTTAAACCATTTTTGGGCTTCACCATCTAGAGATTGCACAAACAGTCTTAAGACCACATCTAAATTTTCAACATTAAAGTTCTCTGCAAAGGAGCAGAAAGTCTCAAGATGTTTTTGAGCATCAATTTCATTTTCCCCATTGAAACTGGGCAAGATCTTCAGATAATCTTGGGGCATATCATTCAACACTTGGGGTAATGCCAGGGGAGCATATTTATTCAACAAGAAGGCTGGAACATTGGCCATTGGAGGAGGTGGGGGTAGTGCAATAGTCTGATGTGTAAGAGGAGGAGGAGGAGGTGGAAGTGGAGTATGAATAACAATAGGAATATACTCGATTGCAACTTGAGGGGTTGAGGGGAACAAAGGTCTGTTAATAGAAGATACTTAGGTGACTTCCTTGACCTCTTCGACCTCAGAAGTAGGATGAAGACTGTCTTTAAATTGGACACCTCCTCAGGGTGGACTATCTGAATAGTAATCGGTATCTCCGACAGTGGGGTCAGGAATTTGCAATTGAGAATCTTGAGAGGAGGAGGACGGAAATTCTTCTTGAGAGAATTTGCGGAATCTTAGAATGGACTGATTTTCTTTCCCTCCAATTTCTTCTATGTATGATCTTTTCAAGGTCATATACTGAAGGTGTCTTTAGCTTAGACATATCTGACCTCAAGTGTGGCTTACGAGGAGCCAGGACTGCAAATAGATTCTTCTGATAAATGGATGTGGAGTTTCCAAGGTGAGGGTTCTACAACTCTCAACTCTCCATGCTCACCTATTTAGAGAGTGAATAAAATTTTGTCGAGGCCCAGGGATTCTGATTTTCTTAAATTCATCCCCAGAAACGGCGCCAGAAAGATGTTGTCGCTCCTAGAGACAGCCTAGAGTTGTGATAGACCAGTGCCTAGGACATCTTAGCATAGCAAGGAGCGTATAATATAATGTATGAAGCTGTCAACTTCGTCTCACATGCTATCTCTTGTAAACAGGGAAATAAAATAGAATGGGACGAAGACCTTCGAAAATTGACACAGAGAAAGAGATATTGCAGGGGCAACATGCAAAACTCCAATATAAAAGCAACAGACAATTCAGAGACAACTTACAGCAAAGCGGGCCGATTCAGAAATACTTCACAGACATAAGTTATCAGAAGGTGTATGTAGTGAATGAAATTTAGAGGAGATATTAGTTAACATTGAGTTGATACCCAAATATACAATACCACCATGCATGGGCTGACCAATCTAAGAATCCATACATAATAATAGCATTTTAAAAGCACCCTCCCAAAGAAACTAATATAGCAAAAATATGGTTTAGCTGAATAATGGAATGAATATCATGCATGAGCCATATTTAAAGCGCTTGACTGATCCGAGCATGGGCATAAACTAGGATGAATCCATACCAAAAATCAGTGAACCACTCGCATTCCAAAACATGATACAAGAAAGATGGATGAAATGAAATGATCTATTAATATAACACATAAGAGAAAAGGTTACACACTGTGAAATACCAAAGACCAAAATCCTCTTTAACAGATAGAACTCCTCCTCACTAAGACCCTATGGGCTCTGAGCCTTCATGCAAGAGCTTTCCAAAATGTATACAAAAAGCCTTTCACTGCATATTTTTCTGATAAAATATGGAACCCTCAATAATCTATTCTTAGGCCATTTATAGAAGAAGAAGAATCCTAATAAAGGAAGTAGGTGAAAAATATTTAATTTGCCTCGTTAAGACAAAATGGCGGAAAAATTCACGCCCATACTTCTGAATGACTATGTTGTGCTGTATGTACTCTGCCGCCAGCTTTCTAAAGTAATTGCACTGGATGAAAGCCTCTTCAGGGACACGGCGTAGAAGTGAAGTCACATAAACATTTTGTCCTTTCCTGAAAGGAAATGCTGCTGAAATAAAACCTGGAGGGTATGGTTTCTTGTGCATTGTACCCTCTCTGTGATCTGGGATATTTTTTATCTGGTACCTTAATCTTCTAGACCATGGATTAGGTCTTAGAATCTTTAATGTTGGACGCTGAAATACTCAATATTTCACTGATACTCTTTTCCAACGATATTTATGTCTGGATCTACGCAATCTTTGCATTCGAATGACTCTGGAGGGTTTGATAGAATTTAACCCTGCTTCCTCGATGGAGGTCTTGTCATAACGGCTCCCTGGATTTTTCTTCATAATTGCAGCTTCTGAAGAATAGTCCTTTGATGTGCTCTGCTACTGCAATCAATACTGCAAATTACAACAATTTTCCATCGCTAAAACCCTGCAAAATCTGCAAATTTGTTAGAAAAACCGGGCACTAGGATGGTGGATGTCGCGGGGTCAATGGAAATGGTGCTGCGGACATGGTGAAACGGTGGAACGATGCAGGATGGCAGAAAATGCAGCGTAGCGATGGTGAATGGACTGACGAAAGGTTTTGACGTAAAACATTAAAATACGAATCATGAATGGAATATATAAATGGCAGAGGAAAAAGGCGATGAACACGTGGAACGGTGACGGGTGGACGTATGAAAGACTATGCGGAAAGGATGCCGTGGAGTGCTGACGGTGGGACCGATCAAAGGTGGGGGCGATCAAATCCGGACCGTCCGATCTTCGGAGGAGATCGATGGTTAAAAAAGCGTCGGAGGCGATGGACAGTGGGCCAGGGGTGTATTTGCCGTGGATTAAAACTCGTGCAGTTTCGGAGCACGGCGACCGTCGGATGAAGGGATTTGGATCGGACAGTTCACACACATATCGCGCCATGACTTTTCCCGAACAATAATGCGTGATGGAGAGTGGTTTTGGGGCCGTATGCAGGGACACACGGCGAGCGATGTATGGAATCGCTCGGATTTGAGGAATAACACCTGCTGCTTGGAAGGTGGTGCGATATAAACCACCAGTTTTTGCTATGGGAGCGGGCATGGGGACCATCAGGACAGGAGGGTTGCGGACCATTGATTTCACAGTTTGATCGGACGGTTCATAATGTGCCCGATGCATATATTTGATAAGCGCCTACTAGACTAGCTCCTGGTCTCGCGGCCGGGTCATGTGGAGGAAAAGAGTGCAGGGGCTTGACCAGAAGGGGCCAAGGCTTGGTATATTTTCAAAAGTGGATTTTTTGACCCTTTTATGCGATTTCGAGACTGGTAGAAGGCGACGATAGGTGGATAATGGATTTTCCAGGCCCAACCAGAAGGGATTGCTTGCCAAAGATTCGATGGGGCTAAAATGATCAACATTTAGAAAGGTATTTGGATTATTGCATACCCATCAATCACAAGGATGAAGTATTTAAAATGATGCAAAAAGAGGATGAGAATTTGGAGGATTTAAGTGAAAGATTCAATTATAACATAAAAAGAGCAAAAATGGATAATTTAGATCAAGATACTTTAAAATCTCTTTTATTAAAAGTCATTAGAAATGAATGGATAGACATTCTCAACATGATGGGGAAAGGGGATATCTCTCAACTTCCATTATTTGAAATTGGTGAATTATGTATCCATCTGTTAAGGGGAAAATAAAAAACTAGGAAAAATCCAAGAGATCCTTCTCTTGCTAGAGTAAATAGATCTGCAACTGGAACAATGATTAGGGAAGAAATTGGAAACATGCTTGATGAATTTAAAACAGACATTTTAGGGAGTCTTAGTGAATATATAGACACCCTTAAATTACAAAACAAGCAGAAAGTCGAGACTGATGCTTTAGCTATTTTCTATCCAAAATGCAGAAAGAAGCTTGATTTAAGAGAATGTCCTATTAATTCAAAAGTCATAGAGACTTGTATTATTTGTTCAAAAATTCATGAGACTATGAGTTTTCCTTGAATTCCATGTCTTAAGGTTGTTTTTCAAGAAGAAACAACTTCAAATCCAACCGAATCTCTTTGCTTTGTCTCTAGAAGACCATGGCAAGGGCCACAAGCTCAAGGCTTTAACAATCAAATGTATACTCAGCTCCCATGTAATAATTGGAATTCTTGGCAACAACCTTGGCCTCAATCTTGGGCTCAAGGAATGAAAATCCCCTATGGAAGATTCTCTCAATACTACCAATATCCTCCATCATATCCAAACTATCCTCCCCAACAAATTCCTCAACAAAATCAACAACCCCAACTCCAAAACCAAAATCCACAACTTCCACTACCATTTCCATAGAGACCAAATCAGCTACCTGCCCAACCATTACCAAACCCCAACAATAAAAATCCTCAAAATACCTATATAATAGAAGGGAAGAAATTTCCAACTTACATGATCACTCCTCTAGATCTCAATGATGTCCAACTTAGATCTGGTAGGATATTAGAAAAGAAAATCCTTTTGTAGTTATTCAAGAACAAGACAGTTTTGAGGAAGATAATAAACGTTTTGAGGAAGATACATATCTTCAAAACCAGAATTCTAAAAATGAAAAACAAAAAGAACTAGCAAAATCAACTCCTATCATACAGCAACCATCAGTACCTACTTCTACACCTCGTTTTCCTGAAATATTACAAGTTGATATAGGGGTAGAAAAACATATTATGTTGCCCAATTATGATTTTCTAGATGAATTGAAAATTTTATGTATCAAAATCCCTTTGTTATAGGCCATTAAAGAGATTCTGATTCTAGCCAAAACAATAAAGGAGTTGAGCATGAAGAAACCAGGAAGAAAAACAAAATAAATAAAAATAATTCAACTCGTAGGAAAAATTGTAGACATAATGATGGGAAAATTTTCCATACAAAAATATATAGATTCAGGAAGTCCATTTTTAAAAACACATATCAATGGAGTTGAAATTCCAAATACATTGATTGATTTAGGAGCAGCAATAAACATCATGAGCAAACAAACCATGGAACAGCTCAACCTTCCTAATCTTCTATATACACCTACATTACTGCAATTCGTAGACATATCTGTAATCAAGCCAAATGGTGTGTTAGAAGATATTTCAATATCCATAGACGCTTGGGAGTATCATGTTGATTTTATGATATTAACTCCTAAGAATGATCTAGGAGGACATCCACTTATATTATCAAGACCTTGTTTGGCTACAGTTGATGCCTTCATTAGTTATAGATCTGGTGACATGTATATCTCTGATGGTAACTCAACAAATAAATTCACTCTATATCCTCTAGCAAGAAAAATCATAGAGTTAGATGACAAAGAATAGATTGATGATGAAAATGATATATAACCTCTCTTTACTATTTCAACCATTAGTGAAGATATTCAAATCTTAAGTTTAATGGAAAATTTTGAATCATCCCTGGAATATGAACATGATCAATTTCAAGAAAAATCCAATATTGAATATTTTTCATCTAGGCAAATGTCTCTTTATTCTATGGAATAATTTGGTAGCTCTACAGTTGAAATATTTCCAGGAAAAACTTTGAACATAAACAATAACTTGGAGAGATTACAACAGGAAAAGTTAATCAAAACATTACAACAACATTCTTCTACATATGCATGGGAATACACTGACATGAAAGGAATTATTCCTAATACTTGTATACATCACATCTATATTGAGGGAAACTATAAACTTATCAGAAAACCTCAAAGAAGGACGAATCCAAATCTTAGGGAAATTGTGAAAGAAGAGTTGAAAATTGACGAATGTAAACTTCATTTACCCAATTTTAGATAGTCAGTGGGCTTCCCCTTTAGTGATTGTGCCTAAAAATAATGGTAAATGGAGGGTATGCATTGATTATCAATAATTGAATAAAACTACCCTAAAATATCATTCTCCAATACCCTTTATAGATCAAGTATTGGATACATTAGAAGGTAAGAAGTATTTCTCATTCCTGGATGGTTTTAGTGGTTACAATCAAATTCAGGTAGCACCTGAAGATCAAGATAAAACAACATTCACCTGTTCATGGGGGACTTATTCCTACCGAGTACTTTCTTTTGGATTATGCAATGCACCTGCAACATTCCAAAGGGTGGTACTAGGAATTTTTTCTGATCTAATACATGATTTTGTAGAGGTGTATATGGATGACTTTACAGTTTATGGGAATGCATTTGAAGAAGCTTTAGAAAATTTAGAAAAGGTTTTTAAAATATGTAAGGAAGCAAACCTTTCACTAAGCCATGAAATTTTTTTTATGATGTTTACAGAAGGGATTGTTTTAGGACATCACATTTCAGGAGATGGAATTAAAGTCGATAAATCTAAAGTTGAAGTCATCTCCAAGCTATCAATTCCAGGTTTTCAAAAGGATGTTAGAAGTTTTCTAGGATTCACAAGATATTATTGAATATTTATAGAAAATTTCACTAAATTAGCATCTCCACTCTTCAATTTACTCACCAAATATTGTGAATTCAGTTGGAATCCGGATTTCCAGTTGGCATTTGAGACTTTAAAAGAAAAAAATTCTAAAGCACCCATTTTAAGAGGTCCAAATTGGAAACTGCCTTTTCATATTTCAACAGATGCTTCAGATACGGCTCTGAGAGCTATATTAGGACAAAAATACTTGATCCCCTATGCCATATATGACACAAGCAATAATTTGACTCCCACGGAGTTAAATTACATTGTAACTGAAAAGGAATTCTTAGTTGTCGTTCATGCTATCAACAAATTCAGACATTATATAATAGGCTATGAAACCTTTGTTCATACAAATCACTCTAAAATTAGATATTTAATGAATAAATCTTACTAATGGTAGAGTTACAAGATTGTTATTACTCCTGCAAGAATTCAACATCATAGTTCTAGACCAACCTGAAAAACAAAACACAGTTGTTGATTTCTTGTCTAGAATTCAAAATATCAAAGATGACACTCAAATTGAAAATAAATTTCTTGATGAATATCTTTTTGCAATAACTACTTAGACTCCTTGGTTTGCAGATATTTCTAATTACTTAGTTATAGGAAAATTACCTTCACATTTGTTTCCTAGGGAGAAAAGAAAAATCATTCAAATAAGTGCAAGATACTCATGGATTACTAATGAATTGTATAAAACAGGTCTAGATCTCATTATCAAAAGATGTGTTCAAGAAGATGAAATGCCTGAAATTCTTAAGGCATGTCATGATGAACCTTGTGGTGGACACTTGATGACAAAAGGACATCATATAAAATCCTTCATTTGGGATATTATTGGCCATCCATCTTCAGAGATGCCAAAGAATATGTCAAAAGGTGTGACAGCTGCCAAAGGGTAAGGAAACCTGCTCCTTCAGATGAAATTCCATTACAACCTTAGGTACTCATTGAACCTTTTGAAAAGTGGGCCTTGGATTTTGTTGGACCAATCAATCCACCATCTAAACAAAATAAGTACATTTTGGTATGTATTGATTATGTCACTAAATAGGTAGAGGCTAAAGCATTACCTTTTGTTAATGAACGATTTGTAGTTAGTTTCCTTTTTGAGGATATCTTCACTCGTTTTGGTGTTCCAAGAGAAATTGTGACAGATCAGGGATCCCATTTTACATCCAAGTTGGTGAAAAGGCTCGTGGAAGAATACAAGATCAAGCATAGAAAGTCTACTCCTTATCATCCACAAGAAAATGGTCAAGCAGAGTCTACCAATAAAGTGATTGAAGGAATTCTCACTAAGATTGTGCATCTACACAGAAGATATTGGGCAGAAAGGCTTCCTGAAGCCTTATGGGCTTACAGAACTACATGGAGGAATGCAACAGTTAATACTCCCTATAAACTTTTTTATGGGAAGAAAGTTATGTTCCCTATAGAGTTTCAGATTCAAATCGTCAAGATGACAGTCCAATTGGGACTTGATTTATCAGAAGCACAGAAACATAGATTGGAGCAACACAATGAGCTTGATGAAATCAGGAAAGATGCAGTTCAAAGAACTAGTATAGTGCAGCAGCAAAGGGCTAAATGGCATGATAATAATATCAAGGAGAATAATTTTCAAGAAGGGGATTGGGCACTTTTGTTCAATTCAAAATTCAAAGATTTTCAAGGGAAGTTTCAGAATCATTGGCTTGGGCCATATGAGATTGAAAAATTCTTTGATAATGGAGCAGTGAAGATAAGGACAATAGATGAATAAAAGGTACCTCTTCTTGTGAATGGTCATCGATTGAAAATATATCATAAGCCAATTTCAAGAGAAGATTTTATCAAGATTTTCCAAGATAATATTGATATGAAGTTAGTGAAGAAGAAGTCTTCTTCTTCACTAAATTAGCTTTTATTTTTCCAATATATATATATATATATATATAATAAAGTGTATAAGTATGAAAACCAATCAATGATTGGCATACTTATATAGAAAATACAGGGTGAAAATCAGAGATTTCTGAGATCCTGTATTTTTCATTTCTTTTCTGCAATAAGTACAAAACTACATTCATATTCCATCTTTTGCAGCTCACAATCTGAAAATTCATTCCATTTTATAGTTTCATTCCATTTTCAAAGTCATATTCACTTTCATTCCATCATCACATTCATATTCCACTTCCATCCATTTCACAATCATATTCCACTTACATTCCATTCCACAAACCATACTTCATTTTTTTTCCCACAGATTCAATTCTGCAGCTGACTACATTTTGTAGCTGATTCCATTATGCAATTGAGAATATTCTACAGCTAACTACATTTTGCAGTTGACTACATTCTGCAGCTGATTCCATTTTGCAGCTAATTCTATTCTGCAGCCACATTACATTTCATTCAACATGTAATATCCCAAAGGGAGAATGCAGCAATACTTAAACACAATATAAGGACTACAACTAAGTAAAAAATAAATCTTAAGACAACATCATAATTTGCAGAGAAGTTGAGCCATTTTATTATGTGGAGATGATTTAGTTACACAATGTACAAGAATATGAGTAGATCTAGCCAAAACGATGGTCTAGAATCACCCAGAAAACATACTAGAATAGGTATAGCGTAACTGGAGAGGCACTGAAGCAAATATTGCATTATCCCTTCAGCAAAATATGAACATATATTTGCAGACTTAATAGGAAAATGTATATCTACTCAAAACTAAATCTCAGATCATGCCAAGATTCAAGATCTGGCCAATGTGATGGATTCCCAATATAACCAAGAAAGGATTTTCCAGATCTACAACTTTGGAAAATCACCTCCCTAGGATTTGATCCTTGATCTGCTAGGAAATACATATTTGAAGCTAGATCTATCAAATAGATGGCTGAAATATGTTGCAAGATCAGATCTAAGCTTGAAGGGTTGATCCCTTCTACAGATCTACAAGCTATAAGCTCTAGATCTAGCTTCTCAATCCTCCAATAATGATTTCAGCTGCTACAACACAACCGCCAATAGAAAATGTGATGTGAGGGAAAGAGAGGCCTTCTTCCTGCTAAAAAATGTTGCAATAAACCCTAGGCTAATGGGAAGACTGATGGCAATGTGAGGAGATGATCCCTCACAGGATTACTAGGTGAAATGCTAGTAACCTCCTTCCTCCTTTTGAATTTTCAAGATGGACAACGTAATTCCTGAAGGAAATACTGCTGCTATGAGGTCAATAAATTTTTGCCTGATTCCAGATCTAAAATGAAGCTCTGGGAAGCTTATATTTAGCCCAAGGTGATGGGAATAAACCCTCACTGGTTCTCCAGCTGAAGTACTGAAGAAAAATTCCTCCTTCCAAACTAATCTTCAGAAATCTGCAATTTTTTAATACGGATGTTCTGCAGAAAGTAGGAAAAGAGATCTGTCACTTAAGCTTGATGTAGAATGAAGTACAAGACTATTTCTAGCGCTACTCTAATAAAGAGGTTTTATTCCCGACCAGGAACACCCTGTGCTAAACAACACTTGAAATCTTTTCTAAACAGCCCGAGAAAGTAATGGAATGTCACATGACAATTCCAGATCTGAAAAGATCTTTTACATCAAGAATAATCAGCATGCCCTCATCCTTGCCTTCATCTTATTTATATAATGTTTGAGTCATCCCAACCCTTGGCCCTCATCTAGACTGCGCAGCGCATGTGGACAAGAACCCTTGCTCTTGGGATTCACGGACATTAGCCAAAAATTCATCGCACAAGTATTGAGCCCAATTGAAAGAGACGCCCTTCGCACACCGGTTGGCCAACTAAATCACATAGGCAGGGACAATCGCAACCTAGAACTTCTTCATTAGCTTGCAGGCAAAGAGCCTAGTACCCATCTGTGTAGCCAAGTCATTGATAGTCTGATTACAAACCCTCGTTGATTTTGACGCACCGTGTAGGTCTTCCGCACAAACGTAGCGGTAGCTGCTTCATACTTTTTGCCTACCCGCTCTAGAGGGTGTGGCCCTTGCATAGGAAGGCCTGTAATCTTGTGGATCAATGCAACATCAATAGGGACCCTATCTCGAATCCATAAGCAGCCATCGTGAATGAGGATGAGCAACTGGCGAGCCAACCAATCTGTGACATTGTAATGGCCAAAATGGGGCATCCAGAGCAGATTCAAAAGTCCTAACCCGGCGAAGCTGCATACCCAACGTTGGGGCACCACCATGACTCCATCATTTCCATGGATTTTATCAAAGTATAATGTGGGGGCCAATTCAAGGAGGGTTTCAAAGTCCGCCAAGTCGTGATCATCAAACTTGACCTCGTGGAGTCGCCCGCAAGGATCACTAATGACAGAGACTTCTCCTGGAGTTAGGGGGGTTTGCAAATAGGTGACCAAGCCACTTTTTGGCATTCACGTAGATGGCCTATGTGGGTGAATGAAGGGAGGTAACCAATCAATCAGGTTAGCAGGCAGGGCACCCTCCTATGTGTCTTGATCTAGAGGTGATGTTGGCGGAGACCCAGCATGCCTTGGAGAAGTCCTAGGCTTCTCGATAGCCCACCTTGCCGCTTTCGGAGCTTTTCCTTAACCTTGTGCCTTTCCTTTACCTTTCCTTGTGACTGGTGTAGGGGGGAATTCTTCCAATTTAGACTCAACCTCCATTATTTCTTCAACATCAGGCCCCGTCAGGGCCGATGGTTCGGTAGGGTTAGTGGTCGGCATCCTTGCGCGAAAAATTAATCCCAGCCCTGGGTACTAATATCAAATGGAGTAGGTTGACTAGACATGAGAGGGATAGTGTGGATACGGAAAATATGATTGCTAAAATGTTTCCAAGAGAAAAATTATGAGGGCAAGTTGCGCAAGTGAAATGGCACCTCTAGCTGAACTATCCTGCTCTTTTTATAGTACCCCCAAATGAGCAATGGTGAGGTAAGCTTTATTTGAGGTGGGTCCCCCAGGAAATGGTAAAAAATCCCCACAATTTGTTCCATAAAATTCCTAGAGGGCGCTCCTTCCAACGCTAACTTTTTATTTTTACCAATGGGTACTGTTCCAACAGCTAGTTTTCGTATCACCGGTAGGCTTGACCCATCTGTCATGCTAGGGTCACCCACCTGTATCGGTTGCATGTCCCCCCCCAACACGGCTTGCTTCCTAGGAAACTCATGACCCATGACAAAGAGAACCTCATCGTCTGTGTAAGTGAGGTTTTAAGGGGGGTTGTAGTCAGAGCATGTTGTCTTAACTGCAACTGTGTTTATGTTGTAGAGGTGGTTGGATGTATCAGAGAGCTGCTTTCTAATCCTATGGCTGGTGTAGAGTGTATTTTAATGCTACTTTCTCGTGGGTCAGCCTAACCCTTTCCTGGGGTTGGCCCACAGTAGCCGCCAATTCCTGGTCCCATCAGGGTCCTTACCTCTGAGGAAATGCAACGAAAGTTTTTTTTGATTTGAAGGAAACACAATTTAGAGACGTCGCGTAACCAGTTCTTCCAAGTCTCTATTTCCTCATCGGGATCAGATAAGCATTCAGTATCCCCTTCCCCACAAATTATTTCGTCCCTTGTTGGGTTTTTCACGTCTTGCGCAGTCATCTTATAGATATAGTCCACATCTTCCTCCTTGGGTACTGGTTCCGTGTAGCATTTACCTTCCGTAGGGTCTAATGGTACGATTACCCTTGTGCCATTATTTTCAAACAC
The DNA here is from genome assembly GCA_034641835.2 of Pinus albicaulis. NCBI lineage: Eukaryota > Viridiplantae > Streptophyta > Pinopsida > Pinales > Pinaceae > Pinus > Pinus albicaulis. Next base: position 1,999,519,759 of record CM076575.1, on the reverse strand, counting down.
CATGCTTCTTTTTTTCAATTTAATGATACTGCCCATGTCGATGGCCCAATCCAGTCCCAGTAGCGCAGGGTAGGGGTCTGCATCCTCGATGATTTGAATGACTTCAAAGTTAGCCTGGACCTTTACTCCTACAATATCTACCATAATCCCCGATAGCCTTCCCAAAAGTACGATATTTTGTTGATTAGCCATGCATAGTTGGGTAGTGGACCATTCCAGCTTTGGTTCACCCATTCGTTGCCAGGTTTGTTTAGGTAATACATTGGCGTCTGATCCGAGGTCTAAGATAACCCAATCCATCTCATAATTGCCGATCTGTACTGTCAACCGCATCTCCCTCCCAGTGTGTTTCTGATACCTGTACAATTTGTGCACATCCTTAATATCAAGGGACACGGCGGAGCGCATTGCACAACTATATATTAAAGCCTGCAGATTTTGCACTACCCTTGGGTTTGGCAGCAATTTCATACATGCCTGTAGGAAGGGTTTGACCTCCTCAGTTGTTGTAAGACCCTTAGGGAGTAGGGATGTAGATGCCTCGGTCCCGAGGAAATCCCTTCGAGCTTCCATAAATGTTTCCCTTGCTTTTTCTAGGTCCAGCCCTACTTGTTTGCTAACTGCTTTGCGGATCAACGTTCCAGCTTCAACCTTCTCCTCAATCCCTCTAGTAGCCAATCTGTTGTGCGTAACAACATTTATGCTTGGGCCCTTACCCCTTAGCTTAGTCTTAACCCTCTTCACCTTCTGTGTAGGTGGGAGCTGCTTCTCCTGTATTTTTGCTATCAAGACTAGACAATCTTCAAGCATATGGTCCAACTATCTGTAATACCTGCAGGATTGTCTTGTAGGTTTCGGGAAATCCTTCGCAAAGTGCCCTATGTCTCCATAGTTATAGCAGATCAATTGGCCCCAACCCCAACCTGCACTTCCACTTCGGCCTCCTTCCTTACTTCCGGAGAGGGAGCCATTCATACCCGCAGGGGTTTTTGGCAAGGCGGGGTCTGACTGTACCTTATACAATTTTTCCTGATCTATCACTAGATCATAGGTCCGAAATTTCTGCTCATCATGCCCTACTGACCGAAAAAATCGGCACCAATGTTCGGGAACATTGGTGCCCAGACGAAGGCAGCGGTTGGTATCATGCAGCCCAAATACGCAACCATCCTCACACCAGGACGTAGGTCTACTTGGGCCCCGTTGTCCTGGGCTAGGTTCCTCGCTTGATCCTGGGCACCTTGGGCACAGGTCCTTTGTATGCCTTGAGACTTGACATTGTAGGCACCATAGTTCTACGCTAGCTTCCCTTCCTTGTTCCTGTCGTAGGTCCTAAATCTCTATGTGCATTTCCCTGAGTTGTGCCTGGATTTTCTGCACTCCTAATGAAGCATCTATCTTGGGCGTAGCTTCTAGTTTCATAGCGGATTCCAAAGCTTTGTCTTGTGAGTCGAAATTCTGGTGACTCATAGGTACACGTAGGTGAGGGAGTAGCATAGCGATGAACCATTTTGTATGATGCCTATTGTCATACTTAAATTATCCTTCTCTGATAGCTTTCTTTAGGCATTGATTATCTTCCCACACCAACTCAATCATTCCTTGCTTGAAATCTTTCACGTTTGCTACGATCTAAGCATAGGACTCAGGTTTTCAGAATTGTTGTTTCAGGGCGTCCTTAATATCTTGAATGGATGTCCTCCCATTTTGAGATATGTACTGCATATACTAGTCCAGCGCTCTCTCCTCGAAGGCCAAGGACAGTTATGCCCTTTTCATAGTATCACTCACCACACCTTGTGCCATCCATACCAAGTCTGTAACAAACCAAAATCGGTCCATGTTCTCATCTCCCATACCTTTAAAGATCGGTAATTTCAAGTGCGCTGCCATGTCTCCTTTCGGCAGTGTTCCGGGCGAGGTTTTATCCTTACACGGTTCTGATGGTGGTGTAGCTGGCAGGTTTTTCGCAGCTTCTCCTTCCTACGGGCTATAAACAGATTTATCCCCTTCTTGATTGGTTTGATGGCATTTACCGCTTTGTGTCGTTCCCTCGTTCAGATTGGAATTCATTCACTCGAACCTGCTCTTCTTCTTTGTCAGGCTTCCAATACTCTCTTTTCGTTACCCAATCCCTTTCTCAAAATGCTTCAGCATCCCGGCAACGGAACCATTTGTTGGCTTGAGGGGTCCTGACCCAAGGTTGGAGTTCAAGGTTTGCCAAAAAACCCCTATACTACTGGCCCTTTCGGCAGTGACCTACTTGCACAGGTCAAAGTCTCACTCGAAGTAGTATGGGTGGGTTCTGGAACCAGCTTTCCGCACCCTGAGAAAGGATAGGTAAGGAAAGCAGAGCTGCGTCCTACCTCGAGATTTCCAGATCTTCCCGAGCAGGAATTATAGGTCTCTTTTCGCATCCATGTGTGCAAGGTTAATTATGCTATGGTGTTGAATAATCATATACTTCTAACACAGTAGCTCGGTATTTCATAAAACAAAACAAAGTAGATCTAGATGCAGTAAAAACACTTACACAGAACTTTCACAGCTGAATACAAAATACGCATAATGCAGCAATTACCAATTGTTCGCATAAACAGTACACATAGATTTAGTTCTCAAACAACCTTCTTATTCATCAATTCATCAATTCCCTCTTACAATGTTTGTCCCAGCCTACGCACACAGCAGTAGGGTCCGCACACAGCAGGACTCTGGATCTCCGCGCACACAGCTAGCAGGAGTCCTTCCCCAAAAACCCAAATATATTTACTAAATCACAATTCGCATCAATGGCCATTCCTTTTTCTACCTTACAATTCAAAATGTTCCTCTATTTATAACAATCTAGCCTAAAATTTCCTATGGTCCGCAAACCATGGTTTTTGGACCCCAGGTTTACCCTTTGATCCCTTACAATGCTTTCGGGGCTTTGACCCACCCCAAAACCCCTGCGCTAAACTAATGATAATCAAAAATATACAAAATCGGACCAGTTTCGCAGCTCGTAGGAGACCCTGTTCCAAAACCGACTGCAATAAACAATATCAAATACATAAGATATACTAAAAAATACAGACTATGGAGATTACTTTATTCACCCAGATAAACTAGGTATTAAAATACATAAGAGCTGGAGTAGAAGAACCTAACATTTTCATGTGTGGGGTCCCATGATACAATTATATCTAACACTTAAACTTACTAAAGAAACTAACACATATCTATAGAAAAATGTTTATTAATATGTGTTGAAGAGTTCAAGCTGGATTTACCCTGCAAATCTAGGGCGCTCTACAACCCCGATGAAGATAGGGACAACTTCAAGAGTTCAGTTTGGTTTTACCCTACAAATCTAGGGTGCTCTACAACCCCGGCAAATATGGGGACAACTTCAAGAGTTCAGGTTGTTTTTACCTTGTAAATCTAGGGCGCTCTACAACCCCGGTGAAGATAGGGACAACTTTGATGCATACATTCTTAAAAAATGTAAACAATATTTTAATGCTAACAATAGATTAGGCACACATAGCATAGGCAATAACAACCACATATAAATACAGATAAAGAGGCATGATAGAGCCAAATTTACATGGGTTGTGCCCATTTTAATTTCATTTAGCTTCACAGAAAGAGGCAGGATGTACTGGACCACAGAGAGAGAAAAAAACAATCAACACCATATTTCCATGCGGGCGACACTAACATTTCTAAAGGATTAAGGAGTTATGGCCAATTTTACCCTGCAAATCTTGTGCTCAGATTTAATAGGGATAAAGCCAGATTTAGATAGGTTGTGCCCATTTTAGCTATAGTAGGATTCACAGAAAGAAGCGGGATGCTTTACAATGGCAGAGACAACCAACCCAATTAAAGACATTTACTGAGTATGAAAAAACCCATTAAAACTCAGATTTAGATGGTTTTTCTCTGGTTTATTTAATGATTACACCCTAAATTAAAGAGGTCATATACAGAGCATGTAGAGATGTGAAATAATCAAATATGGTGTCATTTAAGTGCAACAACGTAGAAACTAATCCCATCTGAAGAGCATAACATTTACCCTATAAATCGAGCTTTTATATGTGTTACCAGATGCATTTGTGAAACTATTTATATGCAACCTCAAACTTCTCAGTATCAAGGCATGTGTAAAAAGGCTTGAGAAATATACTTATAGCTAGGATTTTTGAGCTTGAGAGTCCTAAAACAGATTTCGTAAAGGGCCTCATTGTCAAGTACCATACACTCATCTGCATTCTCCACCAGCTGATGCACAGAGAGCGTTGCATTGTAAGGCTCCACCACTGTATAAGACACCTTGGGAGAAGGGAAACTAGAGAAGGTAAGCATCACTCTATCAGGGTACTCCTCCCTGATCTTGCAGATCAAAAGGATTCCCATCCCAGATCCAGTAGCTCCTCCCAAAGAATGACACACTTGAAACCCTGCACAGCAAAAACCCACAAAAATTTTCAAAACTGAAAACCTACATTCAAATAATAAGTTCAAGGGTTTGAATCTGAAACACACATACCTTGAAGATAATCTTATTTTTCTGCCTCCTTCCTAACTACATCTAGCACAGAATCGATGAGCTAAGCCCCCGCTGACCAACATTGTTAGACTCGCTGAAACAATCACCAACTCTCACCAGCACACTTCAAAACATTCGGACTGGAAAATTTATACAAAAATTTGAGGTGGATAGGCCAAGGTACTCAGATATTCAGGAAATCACCTCCAAGTTCCATGCCCCAACTAGTAAAAAAAGGGGGCGAATGTCATTCCAATCCCCCCGACCCAGTAAATCCCAGGGCGAATGCCATTAAAATCTGCTCCAAACTAGAAAATCAGGAGGTGAATCCATGGTTTAAGGTTTATGCGCATTTAATTTTTTGGGCTAATAGCTAATAATTAATTATTTTTAAAATAATTATAGGGCTAACTCTATAAAACTATACAAAAGGGGTTTTATATAAAAAATCCGCCCCTCCAAAATCTAAAACCCTTTAAAATTTGCCTTTGGGCTAAAATTCGCCCCTAAAATTTTCCCTGAGCAGAAATGTGTTGAAAGACAAATCAGTGTTATAGAATAGCACTAGCAACACTATTGTGAAAATAGAAAACACACTAGGCACTAAAACAAGGAAAAACAAAAAAAAAGGTTCACACCAAAACGAGACCTAACACAGTGAAATGACTATCAAACCCTATGCAAACTAAAAGAGACCTAAGAAAACTTAGATTTAGTGATCATTCAAACTGATCAAATATTAGCTTAGGAAAGGAAGGCTAAGAGGCTAAATCTCCCCAGTGGAGTCATAAATTATGTTGTGAAGATAAATCCCCTTTGTGGACAAAGGCGATCTCTCTAGCCCTAGAGTGGATCTAGCAACTTGAGATACTTTCTAATGCAAAGATTTCTTAGCTAATATTCAAAATGCGACAAGAAAGGAGATAGAGGTACATTTTCCTAATGTTATTTTTGAACTCATTGATGATGAACTTGATCCATGATCCTTTTAATATCACTCCTTGCTATCGATGGCACACGAATACCTACGGATGATCAAGAGGCAATAGAAAATGTAATCCAATACATAATAATCATTAAATATTAGCTATATAGAAGATCAAGGAGTACTATAATATTTTAGCAAATAATTAGACAAAAATAGAAAGCAAACATTAGATGTTTTATTAATGAATATAGAAGAGAGAGTTTAAAACCCAGGCCTTGATGTTGGAGACCTCCCTTTAGTGAAAATATGAGTCCTTCACTGAATCTCTAAAGCATTCCTCCTCCTGAACAACGTAGGCGTTATCACCTTGCAAGAATGTAAAGGGAACAAGAGTTCACACCAGCCCAACAATGACCAACCAGTAGTGGAAGGATGGGAAAAAGTTTATAGGAATAGAGAAGAGGTTGGGAGCCCATGAAAGGAGGAGTAAGGTCCACTTTCTAAGGGATAAACCCCCCATGGATGAGATCAAAGCTATAAAATCAGAGGGATCAACTCTATCACCACCGTTGAAAAACCAACTTTCCACCCTGGAACTTCTAGATGTCGAAGCTTCTCCTCCAATTGAGGAAACACTGTCGAAAAGGGATCAACACTATTTTACAAGAAATAAGGGCGTTGATGGCACTAATCCAGAACTGTCAACCTGACATCAGCACGTGCATGAAACTAGAAAATGTGTTGGCCCAGAAAACTAGGGTTTTGGCCAAGTTGCTTCAGTAATCTTCAAAGGAATTTTTCTTTGAGTCTTTAGTGGATGTCGTTACATATTTTCCCATGATGGAAGCATTACACAAGGTCTTTCACAGGGCACTTCAGGATCAGGGATGGGAAGTTAGCATGGTGACAAATTACTGTGTAAAATATGCCCCCTAAAGCATGAAGGTAGAATGGGGAGCGATAGCTGAAATTATTCATGAACCAAGGCAACGAACTCAGATCACTACTAGGAAACCTGCCAAATAAAAATTATTACAATATATGACATCTTTAGTATGAATATGCCTATCTGTTGGAGGTTGTTGGGATTTTGTACCTTGGTCTTGCTCATATTCATTGTTGGAAATGTACCTATTTTGTGTATTTATTATCATTGTGCAGCCATAGCCCTAACTTGGGGGTGATCTATAATTGAGATAATTGGAGCAACACGGTCTACGGCTAGGTGGAACGTCTAAGGTCTACAGCTAGCTTTTATCAATTGGATGATCAAAATTGTTTATGTTGTTTATGGTTCTCATGCATGTTATTATGATTTTTCAGTTATGGTGTGTGTGTGTGTGTGTGTGTGTTGTGCTATTATGGTATAAGTATCACTATGAGTGGCATCACACAAGTTGGGTAGCCAGGGGGTTGTTGCAAGTGGTAACAAATCCCAAGTTACAACACTAGGCCTACATGGGACAAAGATAGAGTATAGAAGCAGAATTTTAAGAATGTTTACTAATTGTTTGATAAAATAATTAAGAGTGATGTGGTCTCTATGTATATAATCAATGCAACATATTCTTCGAAATAGGATATAGAGATCATCTATAAATTTTTAGATAAATGCCTGAGAAGAAATAGTGAATAAAAATTCCTAAATTAATCAACACAACATGAACATCATTGCAATTTACAATTAAATTAAGAATAATATTTTAAATCCACATTCAATAAAATCCATGACTTGTACCCCCATAAACAAGCCAACTCTAAAACTATATGTTTCCTTCTCCAAGAGTAATATTTCTATTATTGATTGATTCCTAGCATTATTGGATTTCTTGAAGATGTTACTTTTAGAAAATCTGAAAAATATCAACAAGGGAAAAAAAACCAATTTTATAGGTCAATTTGGGCACCATTCCCAATGACCTGCTTAAAATGGACATCATCCCCATAACCAATGAAATACAGCCTATCATCCCCTACCATTTCAGTTGCTACATGCCCTAAGACAAATAACAAGAACAAATCATCCATGACTTCCATTGCAAGGTTTCCAAGATTTGAAGTACATGTTATATCACCTATGAGCTCACCAACGCAGCCTCTCAAGGGACTAAATTCTTTGCGTATGTAGTTACCTCCATTCAAGGGTACTCTGAAAAGCACTTCCCGACATTCAAAAGTGTGTTGGACAAATGGGAGTGAAATTCTCATTGTTCTGGAATCTCCACATGGACAGTGCCTTCTAGAAGAGTTCATATGTGTCAAACTTTGAATCCATGTGTCCATCTAATACCTCTGAGCTTAGGAACATGTCTTGCCTATTATTAGAAGGTCATTGATTGAGAAACTACCCTCAACTGCTCTATAAATTGAGCACAGATCCTAGTGCTTGAGAAGGAATAAATTTGGTAAAGAAATGATGTTTGCTTCTCAATTGAAAGTTTGATTAGAGCGATATGCTACCGGAGAGATGTTTATTGTGATGAGGCTGGGATGAATGTTGGAGCTGGTGACATCAAATCAATCGCTGGTTGTAACCTCCCCCTTCTATCCATTAATAAATATTGCTGCTCATTTTCCCACATATATATCTTTTTATGTTTCTATATTTCATATCATGGATTCTTCGCTGATTTATATGTTTCATGTTTCATTGATTTAACTTATTAAGATAAATAGCCATCTGTATATTGAAATATCTTTTTTTTTTAGTGTTTATACTTGCAGGAACTAGTATGGTGATCAAAGTTGGATTGGAAGCTATAGCAAGGGCGACAGAAGGAGAATAGGAAGCGCTTGGACCCCAAGTAAGTTTATCCATATTTCTATGTGTCTATTTACTCTTAGGAAAAGTGTATGCAAAGTCTTTGATCTATTGTTCTAAGTTCATAGCACCACATTTAGGGAATGTGTTTTATCCATTTTATAATTCTGCATAACAAATTGGTGACTCTGTTAGGGAGTTTCCCTTCATCCTTGGTGTCTTTGCCTCTATTTATCCACCCAGTAGAATATACTATCAATTATTATACTTTTGAAACAAAGAATTGCATTAGAAGTGTGTTTAGTACCTTTAATTTTGTTCTCTACTGCACCCAACGCATTGTTTGTCAAGACACAGTGCTTTGCATAGCATTGTCTCCCACTCAGGGGTGCTTTGCAACACACTGTCTCCCCTTAGAGACTATGTTGCCCCGTAAGCCAACCAAATTCCCTTTGAATTTGTCATTTCCATCACTTTTAGCCTTTTGTTTTTTGTGTTTTCAATTTTCTGATTCCTCATAGAGACCGGTGAATTTTCCTGAATCTTCCTCCTTTGAAAATTAAGTTTGTTCAATGTCCCTTTAAGTGTTTTTCTTTATCATTGAAAAATCAAATTCAAAGTATTTTAGTTCTGCATTAGATCCATTTGCTTTCGTAAAGGAAATTTTCATTAAATTCTTTGTTTCCTGTAGGAAAAATTTTAGTTCCATTCTTCATTTTTCCTAAAAGAGAAATTTTTGTTAAATTCATAGTTTATCAAAGAAGAAAGCATTTGTTTTTTGTTGATTTGATGCATGTAGTTTCCTTTTTGCATTCACGTTAAGGGAACTGAAAAGAAATGCCTGCATTTGCATTTAGTGGATTGTGTGTTTTAAATAGGAAAAAATTAGGAAATTTGCATATTAGTTTGTGCTCTTTGTTGTTTGCTCTCAAAACTGATTGCTCTTTCCCTTTAGTAGCTAAGATTTTTATTGAAAAAACTAAAAGTGAAAAGTTTTCTTATCATTTTAGTTTGAATTTTAGGAATTTCCATCACATCATCATGGTGAAACTTGAAAGGAAAATTGATAAACAAGATCAACTTAAAATTTACATTAATTTACCTAAAAAGCATTGGAACCATAACGATAACATTTAGAAGGTCTAGGCTAGAGACGTGTTCCAGCGTCGTAAAAGATAGCAGCTGTCATTAATTGTCTATGATACATTCCGAGTGTGATACCTCACTCCACGTATGTAAGTATATCGTAGCTTGTCCACGTACTTTCGGGTATATCGGGCAGTGTTATAGTACGAAAAGTATAAAGGGGTGCTCTCACTGTGCGTTTTCACATTAGACGGTGCTAATACGCACTTGGGCCTCCATGTACCTTCGAGTATATTTGGGAGGAAAAATTTAGGTTGTTATCCATCCATAGTAAACCGAATTAGCAGCCTTGTAAATTGTGATACACCGAACACAGCATTCGGGGAGATTGCCTACCCGTACTTCTTGGTTCGCCAAGAGGTATTCTATAGTTCAAAGTTTTTTTGTAAACCTTTTGCCTAGCATTACCCTTTTATTTTGTTTATTTGTTTTTGTTCATAAAACAAATCAGTCATCGTGGAAGAAGAAAATCCATTTCTTTGTCATTCGCATAGACTTGCATTGAAACCACCTTTACCACCGGAAGATACTTCTGATCAGGGAAGGCGACATCGATCTACCGAAACTAGTACCATCAGTACCTCTAGTGAAACATCATCTTCATATATAACAGAGTCAGGACAAGTTGTTTCTACAAATCCTGGTTTGTCTAATGTTGTCGAGATGGAGTCCTCACAGCTACCCGTGGTCACGATCCATCTAATCAGTGAGACAATACCTCCTGAACCTGATGTTGTTGAACTGGAATTTGATCTAGATCCTATATCTTTTTTGTCAGAACATCTACATCCCAAACTCGAACAACCAGAATTTATTCCTGTATCGGTCACCCCATAATCTATCGTAGCCATTGAGTCTCCCATATCACGCAATCAACCTCCTAAAATATACTTTGAGCCTTGTTTTTACCTGCTGGGTTTGGTCGAAATTTATCAAAAGTTCATTAAAGTTGATTTCAGTCATTTACAGTCATACATGGTATTTTGGTCAAAAAAGAGTCATTTCACTTTCTAGGTCTAGGGTTTGGTCTTCAGAAATGTTAATAATGCCCGCAGGCCATGAGGACGTCTTCAATAATTTTTCATTTCAAGATTTTCATCGTCAATAATTCTCAAGGATGTTTCTTCTTCAAAACTTTGTTTTGAAGAAGAAATCGTCAAATTTGTTTTTGTAATAAATTTGTATTTTAAAGTTTTTCCTCCATGAAGTACTTCAAATGCAGACTCTGGTCCTCCTTTGCCGAAGTTCAATGCCATCATCCCTGCAAAAATCAACCAAGAAAACATCATTTCAAGCCAGAAAATCAGAAGGAAATTTGAAAAAACAGAGTTTTATTAAAATGTGAAAAGGTGCTGATGCCAAATATTACAAAATTGGTTTGTGAGAAACAAAAATTGAATCCACCACTATAAGATATTTTCATTTGTTTTAAAACATTCATTTGCATCCAAAGGTCGATTGAAGTTGAATTTCAGTGATGAGAGGGCGATTTTGTCATTTTGAAAAAACCAAGACTGTGTTCAAGGCTGCGCGACGCATTGGGCGTTTTCACACAGTGTATTTTTCTTCTAGCGCGACGCATCCACAGGATGCGGCGCACTGGGCTTGTGCACGGCGCACAGAGCCTCCAAGGCAAAAATTCATCTCCACTCCATAAAAAGTCAATTCGATTCAGCTCATTTTTCTCCAAGTAAGTTCGACCATGCTTGTTCAGTGATTTTAGTCATGTGTGGTGTGGTTTAAAGGTGAAGACATTAGAGTTTGGTTGGTGAAAGAACAAACCCTATATCCATATTAAAATTTTCTCCCTAGGGTTTGAAAAGATGTGTTGAAATTTGATTATTGGCGCTTAACACTCCCACCCCATTTTCATTTGTGTTCCCATCATTGTTATCATATTGTTTTCATACTGCTATCATAATCCCCTCTCCTATTCCCGCTATCCCATATCCCTTATACCCTTTTCATCCTCAAACCCTATCACTTGCTATCACTTCCCTTCCTTCATATCATTGATAAAGTCCTAATTTTCAAAACATTCAAGGATTGTTTTGACATCCTTGATTTCGCTTAACTTATGAATATCTTGTCATTTCATTTACTCCTATCTATAAAAACTACCCCCATCACTATCACCCATTCCCATATCACTTATAAAGTCTCCAAATCCTGAATTCCCTCAAGATGTCCAGTGACTGTCCTTCCACTCCAATTTCACTTGACAGTCCATTATATATTCACTGTATAATTTCCTCACAGTCCTCTATTTCATATGTGGCACACTTGGTATTGAAAGACAAACTCTTGTTTTCACCACATACATATCAGCTTGCCAAACACCTTGTTTTCAGCACCATGTCAGAGACAAATTCATCATATGAGCAAGGATATGAGCAAGACAGTGACTCAACCGTAGAGCTAAATGTACCGAGGAGGTCTCATAAAAGTGGCAGGCATGTCAGAGAAGATCCCACTTCCTTGACTCAGTTGCAGGCCTGCCCACTTGCAATGACATGCTTTCAGCAACATTCATGTTTTCGGTATTGTGAGATGATTGCTCAGATTCAGCATCATCAGGAGTTAGTTCGCTTATTTGTCCCACATTTGCATGATGGTCATGTAAACCTTGCTGGAGTGAACTTCACCTTAACACCAGAAACCATTTCTCAGGCGACCGAGATACCAAACATAGGTGAAGAGTGGAATAAGAGACAGCAGCTGGATAGAGCATATTATGAACCTTACATCAGGCCTGGTTATATGAGGCATCTCAGCAGGGTGTTTCCTTTCAGATTCTTGAAGGAGTCCTATGCGCCATTAATGAAGCTCATCATTAGATACTTCAGTTGCGAGGGTAGATTATCATGCCTTTATGCATACCACATCCGACTGTTGATACGAGAGTGAGACTGATGAATATTCCATACTTCATGTGCCGAAACATAGAGCGGATGACTACCCTTGTGCAGAAGAAGACTCCAGAGCAGCAACATAATAGCATCTATCATTATGCGCTCATCAAGATGATTGTGGTACATCAGCTTGGTTTGCAGGGCATTGCATGGGAGGAGTTCATTTCCCGTGACTTCTTTACAGCCCCTCAGCCTCCTCCAGAGATTTTTCACGATGCAGGTGAGCCTTCGCATCAGTTTTAGGTTCTTGAGACAGAGCCTATCAGTGTTCCAGTGTGTGTTACCTATCAGAGAGGTACCAGAGCCTTATTTACAGCAGCACGACGAGTACTATCTCCGCCCAGGGTGGAAGGGGTCTCGTTACCTTCGACAGCAGCGCGAGTACTATCTCCACATGGTGTGGAAGGGGTCTTTCCTTCTACATCAGCACAGGTACAGGACAGAGGCAAGAAGCCTATGCAGTATGAGGGCCCCTCAGGAGGCCAAGATACTGATTTTATATTGATCGATGTTGATTCGAGCTCTCCCAGCTCAAATCTGAAAGAGATCATCCAGGAGCAGAAAGCTGAGATCAACACGCTGACCGAGAAATTGCAAAGAGCTCAGTGGGTTATAAATTACTTGGATTAGTGGAATAAACAATTGGAGGATCAGCAGACACTCATATAGTTGCGGCAAATCCGTGAAGACCGTGAATTGGCCCGAAAGAGACCAGGTGACATGACACCATTTGAGCGAGAGACTTGCCTTACGAGAGTCAAAATTCATCTGGAGAAGCTCTTGGCGAAGGCCAACAGGGAAAAAGACATGCTCAGACATATGAAGAACCATTATTGGGCCCGCACACACGTTTGCAGAGCTAGGATGAAGATCCTAAAGGCGAGGTTGAGAAGAGCACTGAAACGTCGGAAAAGGCCTAATCCACTCTGACTATTGGCCGAAGCTTCCTTGGCTAAGCATTAGACATGATGGGAGACCTTCACTCCAAATTTCAGCAAATTTGGAGTAAATTTTGTCATTTTTGAAAATTTTGGTTGCAAAACAGGTTTTTCTGCCCGATGCGTCGCGCCACTCGACACACACTTACGTTTGAGAGATCTTCTGGAGGAAAAATTTACATTTTTGGATTTTTTATGAAAATTTATGCATGCTCAGGGATGGCTGAGAGATTTCATCAAGTTCTGGATGGTCTTAAGGGTCAAAAACACTCCAAAAATGGCCTTTCTGCCACCTTTTGCACCAGCAGGAACCAGTCTTGGGAGATTTCCGTTTTGAAGGGGTAAATGAACTCCAAATTAAAAAATTCCACTTGGGTTGGATAGCTAACAGATAGGGATTTCCAACGAGCTATCATGAGCTCAATTTGGACTTCAAAAAGTGCCCCAAAAATAGGCTCAAAGTGGCACGGCGCATTGAGTTTTCTGGCGCGGATTTTGGTCCAATTTTTACTTTTTAGCTCAGAAATTCGGCCAGTTTGACTAGTTTCACTTCTTGATGTAATTATTGTTCTATCTTGATTTAATTTTTTGGATATGATGTAAATTTGGCATTTTTTTACTTGTTCTAGAGGATTCATTCACTAAAAAGTGAAAATTAAGTGAATGGATCAGTTTCCTAGCATATAGAGGCAAGTTGTTTGGATGCTTAGATTTCAGTTCCATGTTTAGAATTGGTTGAAACAGCTCCTAGAAGGATGAGCTCGACCCCTAGAGGCATGGGAAGGGGTTAGGATGGTCTATATATTGTATTTTCTGAGACATTTTTAGGGTTGGACTCTTGGGAATAGTTTGGCACTCCATTGTATATTCATTTCAGATTTTTGGCAAAGGAAAGACCAGAGTTTTGCAGCACTTGTTGGGATCCTTGTGGCTCTGAGTTTTGATGATGTTTTTCTCCATGTATCTGTAAGTTTCATTAATTTTTATGTATGCTATTTCCCTTCTCTTTGCTTCTGAATTAAACAAATGAGTAACTAAGGTAGAATTCATTAGTTTGTTGGTGCTCTGCCTTAAACTTTTTTTTAGTTTTATATGTTTTCATCAATTTGAAGAGGATCCTTGCACCCTCTTGCCCTAGTCAGCTCCTCAGCAGTCTTTTCTATCCATTAATTGGATCTAAGACCTCAAATCCATTGCCTTCCCTGCCCCAACTTGAACTCTCCAAGAAATTGGCCTCATCCCCAAGCCCAAAAATTGCCTTTCCCTTTTTCCAACAAAAAACCCTTCAAAAATCATTTCAAACTCCTTGATTAATATACCTAGCCTAAAATTAGCACTCATTTCAGTCATCTCAAGCCCTATTGATACATTTTTCCTGAGATTGACCCGGAGAGAGCCCTCTCCTGTTCTGGTAGGGCTAGCTACCAGACTGAGCGTGGTTTGGTGTTACCTTGAACTCGCCTTCCTTCAGCCTGAGGTGGATTTAGGCTATAAAAAGCCTGACGGTGAAATCCTTCCACCTGGTTTAACTTCGGTTGAAGAAATACCACAAGACGAAACACCTTTACATCCAACTCATTTTTGGGGGGATATTTACCTGTATGAGTCTTTTCCTCAATCAACACCCTCTGCTTTTTTTTATCCTGTGCCTATTCAAATTCTTGTCGATGCAAAAGGGTATACATTTGTTCACATAACCATGCCTGAACCAACATCTTCGGTTGCACCATCTGTTTTTATTGCGTCAGCACCTGCTCTCGCTACCCCATCAATGTTTACAACTTCACCAGAGTCATATTTACATGGTGGCCCTATGGTCCCATCAGGTTATAAATCTTTATATGGAATTTTCTCTGGTGCATCTTCAAACCCATGGACTTCACCAATGTCATCATCTGGTATTTTAACTATTAAACCTATAGTGAGTATTAAATGGCTTGATCCTTTATATCCATCATGAGGGCAATATCAAGCAGGTCCACTTGGGTCTATTCCATCCAGTTCAATCTCAACTAGATATCCCTGCATTTGGAGACCAATATTTTTCGTCTTATTATACTCCTCATGCTAGGGGGAAACCTATGGTCACCCACTTTGACAATACTCTGTCATTTTTTGGTCAACCTAATGTCGAAATGAATGTTTATCAATGGCAGCCCACTCTTCCTATCCAACCACAAACTATTTTACAATCGTATCAACCAGTTCAACCTGTTACACCCACAGCAATTCCACTTGTTAATACATCTTTACCCCTGTTACAGACTCAAACTATTTTACAACAACAGTTTCAAGCGGGTTCTTCAACTCAATACCCTAAAGTATTGGGCCCTCAAACTCCAACTCCTTCGACTAAGTTACAACAGCTAGTACCCAGATCATTAAGGGAAATCAGATTTTGTTCTTCATGCTCTCTTTGTCTCCAAGTAATTGTCATTCTAGTTCAATGAATCCCTGAAACATAATCATAAGACTCATTAGACTCCTTTTCATGCAAAAAATTAGGAAAATTTTGGGTACATTGCAAGAATCAAGAATGTGAATTGTGCCCAACGCAGTCTTGAACAACAGACGGTGCATTGCATATGCACCTAGGCTTCATTTTAGGTGTTGCACAACGTAGTTTTTGATGCTCAAGGGTGTGTTGCCCTCTTTGGAAAAATAATTTACCCTAAGGGGCCCAAATCCCTAAAAATTTGCAGTGAAATGAAATGAATTGAATACTGAAAGAAATAAAGGGTTTATGGCACCAACCTAGATCAAATGGCGATGAAAACCATCCACATAATTGATCACAATCGATAGCTAAATTTTGGGGGAAAAAACAGGTTCATAGCTCCAAAATGAAAATGGTAACTTTCAAATGGTAAAAATGAATAGTAAAACTCTTTTAATTAGTCATATGATTATCTGCAAATCATATTTATTGTTGTGACTATGGTTTTATTCTATTTTTTATCATGAAACGAGTATTTTTATTCCATTTGATGTTGTTTTGAACAGGTTTTGCAACTGATGAGCAGATTAATCTTGCAGATTTATTTCAAGAATGATTTTACCACAAAGCATACTTTTATCCTTATTTTTCGAGCTTTGATAAAAATGAAAAAGGACTTGAAGTGCACTTTTATGTCTTTTTCGAGCTTCGATAATAGTAAAAAAGGAACCCCTGGAGTCTTCTTTTAGCTCTTTTCAGACTCCAATAATGTGAAAATATTTCCGAGCACTTGCCTTTTCGAGCTCATAAAATTAAATGAATTGATATCTACTCAGTATAATTTTAACCCTTTTCAGACTGAGATAGATTATTTATGAAAAACGAATGCCTTAGACAAACATGGCTAGGAGGTTCACTCATATATTATTTTACACTTTTTTGGATCTGAGCGATAATTTTACGAAAAATTACTTATGGAGTTATCTTTCATCCTCTTTCTCAAACTCTCTAAATATGAAAAATGACTAGGCTGTCATTGTCGTTAGGCTCGTTAAAACATAAAATAACGACAGGCTTGTCGATCATGGCAAGAATCGAGTTTCATTCATTGTTAGACTCGTTAAATTATTAAATAGCGATACATTATTCACCCAAAGGGTTGAATTATAGATCAAGCATATGTTATCCTCCTCAAGCTTGTTAAAAAATAAAGAGGTACTCGTCGACAAATGACCGAGGAAAATTTGGGAAAGTGAACAGAACTTTTTACAATAGCAGGCCACTCTTGAACATGACACTTCACTCCATCACCGTGACTGTTTGGGTTGGGTAATCTTCTTGACGATTCATTCATACCTATGGTTCATCATACCTTCACTTCGGTTTTGGGTCAATGCTACCAACACATCTCAGTGTCGCCGATATGTTCAAGAGAAGTCATCTAGTGAATACTCATCCTTCTGCAATACTCATAAACCTTCATTCTCATGGCAATCATCCCTAAATATTGCTATATCAAGTCATATTTTGTCTCCAAAATCAGTAACTCTCGTTTCACAATAAAGTAGCTTCCTGTCGACGTCAAATAATCATCCAGGAAGTTCACTTAGAAAAATTATCTTCTAGTACCATGAGGCTTGTTATAGCATCGACAAAATCCTCACTTCCAGACTTTTGACCGAAAGATTTTGTTTGGCGTTCAACATCACATCATCTATTCACACCTTACGAAATGTGTTGCAGTACCTTGAGGTCCATTGACATCAATGGTGGTTCTCTCATGTTTGTTAACATCTCACATCATTAACTGGCAATCAAACAATGTCTTACCATGTTCGACTACAAATCATATATTCGCATGGCTAGACTTATACCCGAATGATCGAGTGAACGAGATAGGAAGACCCTGGATCTAGTTTCAGCGATCCAGGCTGCGATTTCAGGATTTTTGTACACATCATCTGTACGGTGACCTTACATACATATCGTCATCCAAGCATGGGCCCATATCTGTAGGCATTTATGTATTGGGAAACATTCCAATGTAGAGGATTTTTTGCACTATGTAATGTTATTGGATAGTTTATGTGTTGAGCACTGGAATGTCTTCCCTCAGCAATTCCTGATCAAGAGGATATATCATGGTGTAATGTATTGTAATATTGATGTAGGTCACCACTCCACTTCAGTTCTAGCCCATCACAGTGTAAAGCATCTCATTCAAAAAATATTGTTATTATTATGACTTCATGCTTTAGGGGGAAGCTGTTATAGGTCAATTTGGGCACCATTCCCAATTACCTATTTAAACTCGACATCATCCCCAGAACCAATGAAATAGGGTCTATAATCCCCTATCATTTCAGTTGTTACATGCCCTAAGACAAAGAATAAGAACAAATCATCCATGACTTCCATTGCAAGGTTTCCAAGATTTGAAGTACATGTTATATCACCTATGAGCTCACCAACGCAACCTCTCAAGGGACTAACTGCTTTTCATATGCAGTTACCTCTATTCAAGGGTTCTCTACAAATCACTTCCTGACATTCAAGAGTGTGTTGGTCAAATGGGAGCTAAATTCTCATTGTTCTGGAATCTCCACATGGCCAGTGCATTCTAAAAGAGTCCATATGTGTCAAAATTTGAATCCATGTGTCCATATAACACCTCTGAGCTTGGGAACATGTCTTGCCTATTATTAGAAAATAATTTATTATGAAACTACCCTCATCTTCTCTATAAATTGAGCACAGCTCCTAGTGATTGAGAAGGAAGAAATTTGGTAAAGAAATGTTGTTGGTTTCTTAATTGAATGTTTGATTAGAGTGATATGTTGTTGGAGAGATGTTTATTTTGATGAGGCGAGGATGAACGCTAGAGCTGGTGACATCAAATCAATTGCTGGTTGTAACCTCCCCCTTCTATCCATTAATAAATATTGCTACTCATTTTCCCACATATGTATCTGTTTATGTTTCTATCTTTCATATCATGGATTCTTAGCTAATGTATATGTTTCATGTTTCATTGATTTAACTGATTAAGATAAATAGCCATCTGTATATTGCAATCTCTTTGTTGTTTAATGTTTATACTTGCAGGAAATGGTCTGGTGATCAAAGTTGGATTGGAAGCTACAGCAAGAGCGATAGAAGGAGAATAGGAAGCGCTTGGACCCCAAGTAAGTTTATCCATATTTCTATGTGTCTATTTACTCTTAGGAAAAGTGTCTGCAAAGTCTTTGATCTATTGTTCTAAATGCATAGCACCACATTTAGGGAATGTCTTTTATCTGTAATTCATAATTCCTCATAGCAACCAATATAGCCATATCAATGGAAACGTTATTCATTTATGTGCATTTTATAAAGAAAAAAATAGAGCAAAAAAAATACCTAGAACGTTGAGACTTTGATCACTTGGAATTCCATGATATCCATATTTTTTTAGAATGGGAGACTTTATTTGTGGATTGAATTTCCATAATGAAGTCTACTTTACTCCCGATGAGTATATTAGGATAGAAATTGTAGGAAGTATGGAATCATGGGTTTCAAGGGAATGAGATCAGGTTTTTCACCTGGGAAACTTTTGCCAAATAGCTAATCCATTAAAGGGTTGGATACAAGTAATCAACAATTTTATCCTAATAGTTATCCCTTAACCTAACAACTACGACTAAGGAAGCTCATGCCATGCAGCACACATCTCCAAATGGAAATGTGATAATAAACTAAAATTGATTTGGAATTATGAAAATATACACATAAATGCAGAGATGCAGCAGAAATAACACTTCATTTCATTAATATCAAATAACTGAAATATGCTTACAGGCAGAATGGAAATAAACTAGATAGGGTGGTGGTATCTTATCTCTTAGAAGAGATGTGGCACCTAAAGGCCTCTGAACTATGTTACAATGAGGCTCAAGGGCCTTTTTATTATTGAAAAACATAGGAAAACCCTAAAAAACCAAAACCCTAACCCCAGGAGATGAAATGCCAAGAGTTTCTAGGACCCGTTGGGGTTAGTTGGGCAACCAACTTCCCAGGGTCATAACTTGGTCATGTTATCTCCGTTAAGCGCATACGATATATCATCATAAATATCTCTCCGAGTACTACACGTTTTGCCTTAGGCCTTTTCCTATGGAAATAGGCCTATTGCAGACCTCAAAAAATGTCTTTTAAGGGGTCAAAATTGCTCCAGAAGTTTAGGACCCGAAAAAACTGCTAAAAATAGTAAATGTTGCTATAAAAAAAGGAAACTGATGAAATTGACTGGAGGTCTAGGTGGAATAGGTGGGTGGCCACCAATATCAAGGTGGATCATTCCTTCCCCCTTAGGAATCAATTTTCCCCATTCCATGCGGAGCCTCCATGAGGTGAGGAAATTTCTGTTGAAC
This sequence comes from Pinus albicaulis, assembly GCA_034641835.2. Taxonomy (NCBI): domain Eukaryota; kingdom Viridiplantae; phylum Streptophyta; class Pinopsida; order Pinales; family Pinaceae; genus Pinus; species Pinus albicaulis. The sequence goes on along the minus strand of CM076575.1, from coordinate 1,999,499,685 downwards.
CTGGTCCCTGGTGAACCACTTGCCCTAGTGGAGGAGTTGGCCTACTTTGACAACTCAATATAGTTGGATCCTCTGTTGGCGAGTGTTCATGATCTATGTTTCCATGATCCGATCAGTTGTGGATTGTTCCATGCAGTCTAAATTTAACTTTGTTAGTGTGAGTTGTTCTTCCATATCATATGTGTTCAGTAGAGGTGGAAAGTAGGGCCGAAGGCGGTCCACATTGAACACTAGGTGTAGACCAAGGAATGGTGGAATACTGAACGCGAAGGAATTTTCCCCTATAGCCTTGGTGATGGTGTATGGCCCATATCGGAGCGGTAAAATCTTGCGGTGGGGTCCAGCGAGTTGCTCCTTCTACAAATTTAGGCACACTTTGTCGCCCACCTAGAAGTTGTGTGGCACCCAATGTTGATCATGTTGTTGCTTGTACTTAGCATTGGCTTTTTCCAATATGTCATGAACCTATTGGCGGATGTGTTGAATGCACTCAATGAAGTTGTTTGCCTTGTCAGCTTCAAACTGGACATGAGATGAGTCTGCCTAAGTAGCCACAAATGGCATTGCTACGTAAATGGGACATAGTGGTTGGAATCCCAAGCTCACCTGAAAGGGGTTGTGGTCGATTGAGTTTTGGAGAGCCCGGTTATAGTTGTGTTATACATAGGGGAGGCTCTCGTCCCATGTGCGTGGATACTTTGAGTTGTACATGTGCTGAATGTGTATGATCATCCTGTTGACGGACTCCATCTGTCTATCAGTTTGGGGATGGAAAGCTATGGAATTTGTGAGCTTGGTGTCCAGCATCGAACAGAGGCTGGACCAAAATGTACCGAGGAACATGTTATCTCAATCTCATATGACATACTATGGGATTCCAAAGTGTACCAACACTTGTTCAAATAAGATATTAGTAGTGGCTTGTTGAAATATCCTTCTTACGGGCTTTCACAGTAGCTGTCTTCGAGAATTTGTCGATGATGAAAAAGCAACGATCATTTTCTACCCCACCACCTACGGGCGAGTGGAGCCAACGATTTAAAGACCGTGGCATATAATGGTTTACGAAACCTCCGCTGGTTTCCATGTGATTGACTCCGCATAAAACTTAAACGTTTGGAGTTTTGTGTTTATCCATAGGCTTAGACCTTTGGTTCCGTTTCAGGGTAAAATTATAAGGGGGGTGGCCCTTAGGGGCTGGCCCCCTTTACCGCCGCCCGCACCATATTCAAACTTTAAATAGTTGATAAGACCATAACATGTTAAGAACTGATGTGCGGGCGGGCCGGTTTGGCCTATGGGCTGGAGACCACTCGACCCGGGGTCGTTTCCTACCAATGCCAATAAATTTTTGCACTATAAAATCTGTGGTCTTGGGGCCACGTGGTGGCCTCCGGGCAGGCCACGTGGTGCCCATTGGTTGGCCACTGAAATCCATAATATATCCACTGTGCAATCCATGGTTGACAAATGTCGATCTGTGATTGGATGATGAAGGAATATTCCATGGAATATTCTATGGAATATTCTCGAAATATTCTGTGGAATATTATTTTTTTAATATTTTTTTATTCAAAGTCAACCCAATTAAAACTAGACTTTTACATGAAATTATGAATTTTCAAACTTGAATAACTTTCACATACAGTGTCGAATTTGAGTGCCATCCACGACTACAGGATCGTATTGACGAGGCCTATCTTTTCGTTCTGGTTTCAACCAATTCTGAGTAGTTCCAATTTTGAGCATTTTCTTCACTTAGGACATGATCACCTGATCACACCTCCCCATTGGGAAGCTTTTGGACCCCAAAAGTCTTCGATTACATGTTAAGAAGATGAGGGTATAGGCCCCTCACCTTTTCCACCTCAATCCACTTTGCCTTACTCGGTTTTCTACCTTTAAGACCAACCCGAACATAATCAACATTTCCCCTCCTTGAAGTGCGTGTCCTTCTGTCAAGGATAACATCCTCTTTCAATACATCCAAGAATTATGGCGAGAAATCCTATATGGATGGCAACTGAATGTCACTTTCATAATCAGCAATTAAAGGAGGTTCATACAAACGTAAATTTTCCACGTTCACTACAGAATACATTTGCATGTATGAAGGAAAATCTAATTGAAAAGCATTATTTCCAACT